>JAPWDM010000001.1:153135599-153735599 GCA_035578155.1 Brachynemurus nebulosus | reverse complement strand
CTTTTACCCACTAAGTTCATAGTTTAACCATCAACCATTAGAGTCCTAAATATTTTTGTTAGTTACATAGATATCAAAGAAATACGCTTTAGGTTTAGACCATACCAGGCGATTTAACCAGATTTATTCCTCAATTTTCTAAAATGGCAAAATACTAAAAATAGAATAGTATGTTATACACCAAGGCACTAAAGTAGAAGTATTAATCCCGAGTGTGAAGTTTGTTGCCAGAGGGCCTCTAAAGGCCCGAGGGCAACAAATCACATGAGGGATGAAAAAAAACGCTTTAGTCCTATGGTGTATATACTATTTTTTGCAATTCCGAATAATTTAAAATTATAAAAATTTAAAAAAATTACTTAAATGTCACTCGAATTATATGAATAATATTCCATCAAGTATACTTTGGATAAATCAATCGAATTGTACAATCTACTTAATAAATTTCTAACACTGACTGACTGACTGACAGACAACGCACAGCCTAAAGCGTTGGGTTTAGAAGAATGAAATTTTGCATAGGAGTTCCGTATGTAATGTAGATGAGCACTAGGAAAGGATTTTGGAAAATTTATCCCCTAAGTGGGTTTAATAGGATATGAAAATTTTTTATGTAAATTCGTTATTTTTGAACATTTGTGGTATATAAAAATATGTTACTATGGCTATTAAAATAAATAATATTTTATTTAATGAATCTTTAACTTTAACTGACAGACAACGCACAACGTAAACTGTTGGGTTATGAAGGACGAAATTAAGCACATTAATTACGAAGATTAGCGTTAAGGCTTCTATTTATAAATAAAAGCCAATTGTTTCTAGAAATTTGTTCCCTAAGGGGTTAAAACAGAGAATCAAAGTTCATATGGGAAGTTCGTCATTTTTCAAGTTAGAAACGTGAATATTGATTTAGGCTTTTGAAAAACATTAAAAGTGAGCAGAAAGTGAGTACCTTATAAAAAGATGTTGTTGATGGGAAATCCCACCGGGTATACGACTAGTACAATATAAATGTTTGTCTCGATCTACAAGTTTGAATTTGTTTATTATGTTCAATTACCTAGCAACGTTATTTAAGTTAAATTTCTGTAAATTGTGCTTGCTGATTGGTTTAAAAGCGGGTGCAAAATAATTTTTTAGTCCCTTGGGACTAAAAGTGGCACTCTTATGAGGGGCCAAATCATGTCTTTTAGTACCGGAATTGCAAAAAAATATTTTGTAACAAGTTTATGTCTTAGTTTAATTTTTTCTCTTTTTCGTTGTAATTTCCAGTCTAGATCGATTATTATCATTTATAACAAGTTCTTTTAGCATTTTTAGATGTTTTTACCCTCACATTTTTTTCTCTATTCATAAAAAAGAAATTAAAACTTAATGTATATACTTTCAAGGAAGACGTTTTTGACAAAGGACAAACAAAACATCCTTTTACAGTTCTTTTTGCCTGTTTTCCTTTTAAGAATCTTATAAATTGATTTATGCATGTACTGTTAAGAGTATTTTACACACAACCACAGCTCTAGGGAGGTTTTAATAAATAAAATTCGTCAAGTGCGTGTTTGACACGCACTAAGTAATGTCCCTCACCATCAGTGGTCATAACTAAAACTTCTTAAAATATAACAGTCCGGACACATACGTTCACGATGTGACACATACGAACACGATCGTTCTGAAATCTAAAAATGGGTTATACTTTAGGAATAAAATTTATTTATTAGGAAAAATATTTTATCCACCTTCACATCCCGTTATAAAAAATTCCTAGAAACAACTGATTGTACGGAACACTGTTAGCGCAAGTACAACTTGCACTTGACGACTTGTTTTTATTAAAGTTAACCCTAGAACGACAAACTGGGGTAGAAATCTACCCCAGGTAAACTTTAAACTACGTTTTTAAATTAGTCAGTAACATTATCGACTGAACACCTATACCATAATTTAGTTCAAGGTTCTAACAGTAGAGTGAGGTCGGGAAACCCTGCGGTTTCTTGTCTACTGCGACGAAGGGAAAACGTGAAGCTAGTATGGGGTTGATATGTACGCCAGTTTGTAGTTTACGTCAGTGTTTTGTTTAGGTAAGTTATTTTTATTTTTCTTGCTAAAATAATTTGGATTCACTTATAATGACCTTATTTTGCAACAAAACATTAGATATAGCCAGCCCGATGCTGCTTGTGTCCTCGAGGAAGACCGCAAAACGCGAATATATTGCACGAAGTGCAAGCGACCGACCTGCGAGAATCATGGAAATATATATTGCAGCGATTGTAGTGCCTTTGAATAAGTTAAATTCTCCTTTTTTTTACATTTTGTATGAAAAAAAATGAAATATATTCTTAAAAACTAAAATTTCATGCATTTTTGTTTGATTTTTCCACATATCAAATTCCCAATTTTTTTAATTTTCAAAATCCAAAATAAATCGACTTTTTTGGCAAAACATCATGATGTCATTTATATGCTTGAAGTCCCTTGTGTCCTCTTTAAAATACCGTCTGAAATCTGAAAATCGATTCATTAGAAAAATAGTTATCAATTTTTGTTTATTAAATGACAATTTGAGCGTTTTTGAACACTTTTAGCTATTTAAATAGATTTTTCACCGACTAAGCTTTGATTAAATTGAATTTACTCTTCACCATTCTCTTCAGCATGAAAAAACGAACAAATTCGCGTTCCTTTAAGTGAAATTGCTGCTGTCAGATCGATTTTACGACCAAAAATCCCGTGGGGTAAATATATACCCCAGTTTGTAGTTTAAGAGTAGAAAAAATAAGTTTGTCGTTCTAGGGTTAATTATGTATATAATAAAAATTAGAAATAAATAAAGGTTTAAAAAATATTAACTACGATTTTTTTTATTAGAAACACAAAATTACAAAGACAACGTATTTATTATATCACAAAAGTTATTTCTAATGAGTTTATCGTAACTGGAAGATTTTCTTGATGTAGATTTTATGATTCCAAGGTAGATAAATGAAACACAGGGAATATTTTAAAAAAAAAATATAATATTCTCTTGTAGGTTAAACACGAAAGCACATGTATTTTATTAATTTTGTTTTCTTTTGATTTAAGTAATGATAATATTTTATTTATAGGTTTTCCTTTTGTTTTTATAATTTCAAATATATTGGTTGATTATTTTTTATATTATTTTATTTTTAAATATTTTTTTAATATAAATTTTTTGTTAATTTTCCAAAACAGTTTCTAACTTAACTCATTATCAATTCGCCATTTCAAACTTCCTTTTTCTGTTCGTCATTACTATTCACTGCTTACTCGGGGTTTGCGTCCCCAATACCAGTTATGTACTTTGAACAATACCAGTTACTTTGAAATACTTATATACATCGCTAGATAGCAGTACTGTTACAAGTCTTAATCGTTTAATCGAACTATAGAGTTCACAGGTACATTAAATACATACAATACACAACCAATACCTCTTGCGTTTATTCAATATGGATGTAAAACTCAATAATTATTCATTCTACACAGTCCAATCTTATTATGTGCCGAACTTGCACGAAGTTGTTCGGCACATAATAAAAGGAGCAGGAATTGAAAAAACGTAGAACAGTATGAGAAAGGAAACCTATAAGTCATTTTTAATTTTCATTTATTTATTTATTTCTTTATTTTTCTTATGCTTTGATTTATATACATTAAAAAGAAATAATCACATTTTTTAAATGGTTCTAATTCCAATTAATCTTTTGCTTTATTTCCGCTTTCTTTCAATACAGCGAAGTCCATAAATAAGGAAACGATTTTATTAATTGATTTGTTGGAGGATATTAATTGTGGATTCAAATCATCAAGGAATTCGAATCAAATAGTGTTATTAAGGGAGCTATCTTTGCGTGTATATCTATATTTATTTTCTTTGAAATGACTCCATACTGAAATCTTAGAATATATAGCTATTGTTTTTTGGTGTGATAATGCGACTGGGAGGGGGGGGGGGGATCTTAAACTTGGAAAGTTATAGACAGTATGCTGACATGTAACCAAATAGTGAAAGAATATATGTGTAAAAACTCAAGTGTCTGTAGTAGACCTGTAACGAGTATTGGCAACTATTCGGCCTACTGACTATTTGGTCACTCCTTTTTGATATTTGGTCGAATATTGGCTGCGAGCCTACAATAAACAGTTTAGTTGAGAATAAAATATAAGAATAATTTTCTTTGTCACCTTTCACTAAAAATAGACTCTTCAGTTACTAGCTACCTTTCGAGTAGTTAATTAATCGCCACTTGACTCCTTGTTTGTCTTATTACTATAAAAAAAATGTTTTTAGTTTTAAAGTTTTGAAATTATTTGACAGTTTGAAACATCAAATAATATTTATTGATTTCTTTAATTTTTTCTACGGATTGGTTAAACATTAGAGGTGTGTCTTTTTGTAAATTTCATAATTGTGTTGCTGATCAGAAAAAATTAACAAATAGTTCACCCCATTCTTGTCTTAAGGGAAGATTTGCCAAAAAAACATGAAAAATCTACCTTTTTTATTATTTTGTTTTATATTTTATTTATCTTTTTACACAAATAAATATTTTATTTAAAAACTAAATATACAACATTATATTGTCTTGAGATTATAATTTTTTTTTTTTAAGTTAAAAAATTAGCTGTGTATAAATGGCGTTGAAGTTGACACTGCGAAATTTTTCCACCTTGATAGATTCTTCGCGTTCTAAATATATATATATATATATATATATATATATATATATATATATATATATATATATATATATATATATAATTATGGCACTAACTATTATCTAAGAAAAAAATAAAACCAGCGGGAATTTGCATTCTGAAAATAAATTTTCAAAAATCACCGTTTTTTCTCGATTATAAACAGCCGCTATTTTGAAAATATATTACGGTATCAAAAGATCCTAGTTCCTGCCAAAATTAAGGTATGGAGGAGTAATATGCACTTTGACTTATGTCGATACCTCAAATACCTACTATTTTAGATACACGCGGAACCATGTCGAAAAACATACTTTCGAGAAAAAATCATTTACCAAATTTTTATTATTTTTAAAATTGAGTTATAGTAGAGTGTGCGCATTAAAATACCCATAAGTTTTTGAATTTTCATTTTTATTAAATAGAATTTTAGGAGGATATTTCTAACACCTTAAAGAACCTAATTATGAGGAAAACCAAATCGATTTCTTTTTTTTAGCGAATCACCTCTAAAGGTTATTCTTATTTCAGTTAATAATATGTTAAGAAGTTAATAATATGTTAAGAAACAATGATAAAATGCAGTTTAAGCGTCGAATCACTTTCAAGATTAAATAAAAGTCGGTTACGGATAGGAAAAAACTATGTACAACACCCCACTGGCAGTGTATTTTATCTTTAGAAGTCCAATTACCATCTACATTTTATTTTAACAGATTTAGTACGTACATATTCTCAACAAAGCAGTAAAATTAATAAACCCACAGTCCAAAATAGTGTATATCCCGACTCCATTGCGAACCATGTGCTCTGTTTTCTGTTAGAGTGCAACAAAAACGTTTCCATTATTTTAAATGCAAAACATTTTTCATATGTCACATGACTTAGGGAATTTAAAATTTTTGGTGTTGTTTTTCAAAGACTCTTATCAAACAAAAGCGAAATAACTATAGTTTAACCCCGACTAAGTACATTACTACGTATAATAAATTAAAAATCAGATACTGAATTGAAAAAAAATCAATCTTTAAAAATCAAAGCTGGGACAATTAGAGCTCAAAGATGTCTGTCAATAATCTGGGAGACACGATTTTTTTCTTTTTTCCTCGTTGGCCCTATATTTCTCCTCTATATTACACGTTTTGCTGTTTATAAGTGGTTCTATAACCGTCCATTATGTGTGGCTGTCTAACAACGATAAAATATTATGTTAGGCTTTTCCGTTACCTCCACCCCGCCCCCCCCCCTTCCCCCTTCGCCTGCTCCGTGAATATATACCATCCAAACTACTACATGTGTGTTCACATAGAAATATTTCAATTGAAGACATTATTTATCGAATTAAAGACGACCCAATATACACACAATATGTTGCTTATACTGTATATACGGCTAAAGGATAAACTCGGGCCAGTTCATATTTTCGTTTATATACGCGGAAAACTGAAGAAAATATTATACACACACATCTACTTCACTTCAATAAAATATAATAATAATATACTACCCATTTGGTACCAGCTAGCTATATATGTGGGTACCAACCAGGCCGCCATTTACCGACTGCCATTTAACAAATAAGTGTAGCGGCAAACATACTATATTTAATAATAAAAATGGATGGTCGGGCGAAAAAAGATGAAATTAAAATGAAACATATGCTGTTAAACGAAAATGAAAAATAAAAGAAAAAATATTTTCATCTCATTGGTTTGTGAAATAATATATTTAATTTAATATATTATAGCGAAGAATAACTACAGAACAATATAATATATGTGTAGAACGAGTTATTATTATGTCTAGAGTAAAAATATTATGATACATTGACTCACTCCGGGAATAAAATTAAATTTTTCTATTTTTTTTTTATTATAATCAGATTTTTCTCATTAAAATGATAATCATATTTAGAAAGATTATTTTACGTTAGTTAAAATTAAATAAAAGTCGCTTTAAATATTATTGTTTTAATAAGTAGTTCTAGACTTTATGCAATTTACACTACATTACCGTAAATAAGGTTATCTATGTTTCCTTTAAAACAGGAATATTTACCTTAACACTCTACATTCCGACCACCTATCATGTGTATGATGGCCAGGAAAACCGTAAAGGCCATTTACATATATGTGTATGATGCTACTGCGGACGAGTATGGGTCGGTAACATATTCTCTCAAAAATATATCATCACATGGCCGTACGAGCGCCACTGATTTGAATGGAAATATTTCGTTTATTTCTTGTATCCCAAATTTTGTGTGAATATCTCAAAACGCTTTTGAAATATTTAAAAAAAACATTATTTAAAAAAGGTGAGAAACTGAACACTCTGTATCTTGGAAACTAAGCGACCTGGGTTTATATAAACTTTTTTTACATAAAAAAACTCTGGAATCATCCACTAAAATCTTTCGCACTTATTCACTGACATCATGTATAAAAAAAAAATTAATTAACACACTACATCCTAAGAGTATTATATATAAGTAATACTCTTTGTTACCACTGATAAAATTTTTTTTTTGGAATTCACATAAGAATCACATTCAGAGTCATATACAGGGGCGTAGCTACCGCCGTATCAGCCGTATCAACTTTTCTTTATTTCATATTTTCATTTCATAATATTTTTTATCAAAATTACAGGAGGAGTTAAGGATTTTTCGATCGTATGGATTCAAAGAAATTGAACAAAATTTCATAGATAAACTTTTAAATTTCTTTATCCTCATCATTCTCTTTATTGCTGAAATTTTTGCTGGCAAACAAGATTAAACGTAATATATAATAAAAATATATTAGGTCGTCCGGAAAGATTGTGCCATTTTCGGAGCCACTCGGATCAATTCGTATTTTTTCAAGTAGCAACCGCAGACGAAACATGCAACAACATGTTAGTGTTAGGCCAACAGTGTTGCTTGTAATATGTATCATACAGCTTTAAACTGTGTTTAAATAATTTTTTTTTGTCAGTAATAATGAGTAATCTTAGACATCAAGGAACATCATATCGTGTTACACGAGTTTAAAAAAGGTACTAATGCAGCTGATGCAACGAGAAATATTTGTAGTGTTGATGGTGATGATTGTAGTGTTGATGGTGATTTCAAAAGGGTAATTTTTCTTTGGAAAACGAAGCTCCCTCCGGTCGACTTGTGTGTATTGACGATGAATTTATTCGTCAAGAAATAAAGCGAAACCAGAGTAAAACTGTTAAGTATTATCGGAAACTTTTGAGCATTCAAAAACCACAGTTTTCAGCCATTTGAAGAAGATCGGGATGGTCATTTACACCAAAAATGGCACGAACTTTCCGGATAACCCAATATAATGAAATTAATGTAAAACCAATGGTTTATAAAATTTAAAACATCTGGAGTTTTACTATAAAATTTTTGCAAAATATTAAGATATTTTGAAGTAAAAATATGAAATAAATATATATTTTTTTTTAACTTACATCAGATACCCTGTCAGTAGTTTTGTATATAATGGGCTGTAAATTTCTATGAAAATGTAATTTTAAGAAGAATACATGTGAAATTTAAAATATTCATAGTTTAAAACCCTTCTATCTGCACATGTTTAATTATATTAACATGTACAATACCTATAAAGGTTTCCAAGAGGCCAAATTTTTAAGCTCTTTCTTTTTTAAATAAGAGAACATCATCTAAATATACTCTCGCTCGCTAAGATTAGATAACTACAAATTTCCTGTTCGCTTTACTAACTGCTACTATTTCTTCCAACTTCCGTTACGTTCAATGACAACTATGTATTAACAACTACACACAAAAAAAAAACACTATGATTTCCTTTAATCGCTCATATAAAAAGCTAAATAAGTAAATCTGATGAAAATGATGAAAGTCTATTAACTTAATAATATTACCAATAACCATTACGAGAACAAAATTGAACGGAAGAATTTATCTACAGCCGAGGAAACTAACGTTTTTACTACTGAACATTTTCTTTACTTTATTTTGCTCCCGTGCCCTAGAAAAAAAAAACATTATTCGTTTATTTATTAAGGTTGTAATTACTCGAAAGTACACAACATCCTGCTTTATGTAAGTATGTATATGTACGTCCACAGTGAATGCCTTATACCCTTTTTTCCAACATCCGCTCATCCTATCGGATTAAACTTCCATCATTTTATCATCACAACAAATTACAGAAGTGGACATAAATAATAAAACATATATACATGATATATAACGAAAAGTATTTATATTGGATTGGGTGAGTTTTCGATTACGTTATGTCAGTTCAATTTTCTTCTTAATTCTTTGCTTCGGAATTATGCTATTATTTACAAGAAGGGTTCTTTGCTAATACAAGTGCAAGAAAGAAATATATTTTGTAGTCTTTTTAAGAAAGAACAAATAGTATTTATGTACCAAACTTAAAGTTCCTGTGACGGTCCAAAGAAAAAATATTTTGACGTAACTTTTTATTTAAAAAAAAAATTAAGGTTAATTATACTATGAATCTGAGTATTTGAATGAAATTATTAATTATTATCCTAAACTACTTAATAAAAAGTTTTATAAAATTTTTAAATAAAAAAAAAATAGATAATAATAACAGATACGTTTTAAATGTTATATTGTTTTAATAATAAGGAACATTAAAATAACTAATTGCAATAAAATATATAGCAATGACAACAGTCCGGTTAAAACATGTTGTAATTATAACAAGGTCAAATGGGTGTATAACTAACTTGAAGGTACAGAGACCGTCTCTGACGTGTAAGTGATTTGAACACACACACATATACTTAACCCTAGAATCATACGTACTCGTCAAAACGACGAGCGAACGAAAATTTACAAATGTGCCTAATGGGGAAATAACTACATATCTATAGGAATATTTATGACTAAGAAATTTCCCATTCTCTAAAGTCACACATGTCCACTGACTCATAATAGTTCATAAATTAATTATTTAAAAGACATGTTTTATGACACAATTAATGTATTTATCTATTTTTAATTTTTATAATGAAAATATGCTTTGATAAAAAGATTAAAAAAATGAATAAATATTTATATTAAGAAATTTTTCCAAATCCAATTTTTTTAAATATTTTGTTCGCTTTTGTAGTATTGTTATGTAAAAAAAATGTTTTCTGCAAATAAACTCTAAAACTCCTCGTAAAAAGTCCATTTGTCAGAATGACGCTGATGTATGAGTAACTTGACTCGTAGACCAACGTATGATACTAGGGTTAAAAACGTAGTGTACGTGTGTACGCGAAGTATGGCACTCCCCTCTCACTTGATGTTTTTGTTGCATTTCTCGGAGTGTACATATAGCGAAATTATGTCCAACAGGTAGGGAATAGGTAAAAATAAATTTATTTAACAATTTATATTAGATGTAATTGAGTTTGGACAGTAAACCTCCTATCAAAGGTCAATTACTGCTAATTTTCGATTAACATTTACAGTTCGTCAGACTAAGGTACATGCGAGCTGTAACAAATAAGTCTAGTTCAACGAATCTGAGTCTATTTTTCTATTCTAAGATTCGTAATCTATACTTTTACTTAAACATTTAATATGTATTGCTTGCACGTCAACTCATGGTGGGTAGTTTAAAAATGATCAAAAGAGTAAATAGAAATATTGTTTATAATCTGCCTCTTTTACTTTACATATCAAAACAATATAGACCAATAATGTATTCTAGTTAAAGCGCCATGCCTTCAGTTCGCGGATTAACAATACTAATTACCTAACTGTTATCTTATGTTTGTACCTAACTGTATTTTTAACTAAAGTGTATAAACTTTTTTCAGCAGTTTTATATTTTTCCCATCTCGCTTCTTTTTTGTTGCCTGAACTTTTTTTATTTAAAATAAAATTCATCTTCATTAAATTAAAAGCAATTTTAATTTTCACAGGACACATTTCCCTATTGTTCGCATAACGTACGTAGCTATACGCGCTCATAAAGATTGAGGCGCACCGTTTACCTGATTTATTTTAAAATCATTTAAATAACCTTTTTTCATTTACATATTTTTCCAAAAGGATAACAGATGGGGGTGTATGGTAGGTACCGTAATTTTCCTTTACCGAAAGGTTATGTGACATCCTCGTTCGGTTATGTAATTAAAATAAAATTTAAGTGAAAACTCAATTTAAATTCAAAGATTAATTAAATCGAATATATAAAAGAAAAATAAAATTGATAATTTTAATGTAATAAGAATTTGTACTTGAATAAGTCTTTGTCTGAGGAAATATCCATTGTATAATAAATGATGTAGACACGAAAATGTAAACAATAAAGAATTTTGAAAATTCTCCGTGGTGATTTCAATGCTGGAAATATTTCGGGGAACTTATTCAAATTTCAAATGTAATCAAATTGTTAGAACAATTCTAGAACAATCTTACCTAAAAGAATATTCAAAATAAAAAATTTTTTATTAAAATCTTCTCACTGTTTATTTCAATTTTTATGAAATTTTAAAAATGTATATATGTGTGCGTGCAAATACATATACCTATATGAATTGTATGGACGTATTTAATATAACCAGATACTACAGTAACATATAGAAATTCGCTAAAAGGGGGACCCTGTATACAATATATAATATTTTGAAGATATATATATATATATATATATATATATATATATATATATATATATATATATATATATATATAAATTTAATTTTTTTAAATAATGAATTCTTCACCGATATTGTTTTTATTAACTTCCCATAGGAAGTTATTGGTTATTGTAATGAGTCCTTTTTTACTAATCGCTAATTTGGACATATCTCCACGTTTCAAGGTTACTAGAATCCGAATCCATCGTTTTTAAGGTGATGTCTTTGTGTGCGTTCATTAGTTCGTTCTTTCGTGATTTTTTTTTCGTCTCGCATATCTCGAGGACAAATGATGATATCAGCTCCGGACTAATTTCATTAGATGCGTAATTAGAAATAAAGACCCGATAAAGTTTTTAGAAAATTCGAACTACCTGTTTGTTTTTTGTACTAAAAAAAGGAATTAACTTTATTAATATAACATAGATTATATGGATTTTTTACAATGTCTTTATTATATAATGGCCTAAACACCTATTTTGATGTTAAAAACGCCAGTAAATTAGTAGCTAGAAACTTTGTGAAATACATTTTGTCTCGCACATCTTGAAAACAAATGATGTTATCATTTGTTTGATAAGCGTGGAGCCCCCACCCTTAGGTGCAAAAGGCGAAACCCTCAGTGTGGTGCAAGGGACAGAGCTTCTATCGGGGGCCCAGGGGAGGAGTCCCCTGAATTAAAAAAAAATTATTCATGTGCAATAGTCTTTAAGGTCATCCGATGGGAAGTTGACAGTGTGGGTAGACCTGTCTCTCTAAATTTTTACAAAGTTAAATCATATTTTAATTGTAATATATTTTAAAAATGAAATGTGACTACTTTTCTATTGTATTTATAGAAACACTACGAATTATGATCAGTCCATACACGGAGGGAAAATTCCTATAAAAATTACTGTGCTCATACTACAATCGACGCGTAACAGGCGAACATATCCAATTTTTGTACGGTAAAATTGTAAAAATTATAGTTATATTATTGTAATTTTTATAATTTTACCGTACAAAAATTGGATATATTCGCCTGTTAGACGTCGATTGTAGTATGAGCACAGTAATTTTTATAGGAATTTTCTCGCCGTGCACAAAGAATAAAAGGCTATTGGCGGATAAGCATGGGTAGAAATGCCCCCGCACGAATTTTGTTGATTTTTTTTCTGCTAACTGCTTTCGATATGAGATTGAAATTTACTGAGTTTCAACCCTTAAAAACTCACCCTTTGGGAGTGAAAAATTATTTTGTGAAAATCGAAAAAAATTTATAACTTTTGAATGGCTTGACGGATCTAGCTGAAATTTTTATATGTTTTAGACACCTATATAGTGTATCTCAGAAAAAATTATCAGCTTCAAAAAAAAATTATAAACCCCCGAAAAAAATTGTCTATTTTTTAAATATTTTTTTTCATTAACTTGTAGCTATGGTACAATCACCAAATTTTTTTTGCAGGCTTCTTACTGTGACCGATACAACATATCATTTTTCCAGAATTTTTTTCCGGGTGCGTCATAGATAAAAAAAATAAAATGTCCGAAAACATTTTTTTTTTCGAGGTCATGTTTGTTGTACAATCGCCAAAATATTTCTGCGGGCTTCTCACTATGATTGATACAACATATAATTTTTCCAGAATTTTTTTCCGGGTGCATCATAGTTAAAAAAATTAAATGTCAGAAAAAATATTTTTAGAGATAGGTATAGGCTTCCGGGTACTCAGTCGATCGGAAATCGTTTGCAAGTTTTGAATATGTTCATAAAAACGTTTGTGATTACGTAGTTTTCGAAAAAAAGAAAATAGACGACTCAAATCTTCAAATTCCTCGATCAGCCGAACACCTATCATCAATTTTTGAAACCATCAAAATAACAATTACTACAAATGAGACTGATGAAGAATAATATTTAATATATCGACAGATACTTTTTTATTAAACTTGGGTAAACTTCTATGTAGTATCTTAATCTTGGTTGTCTAGGGAGACCCGCTCATCTAATCCGACCTTCAATAATTAACAGAACTTACTGTTATATGTAGTTATAATATTGTATCATATGTTCTATTAAATGTAACTTGCTATGTGTAATAACATGTTGCATCAAATAGAATCAAAGACATGTAGAAATATTTTAGTGAATGTACAGCGGACGTAACGTCTAAAAAAATATTTCTCAGTCTCATTTGCAATAATCATCATTTTGGTAGTTTCAAAAACTGATGATAAGTGTTTGGTTGATCGAGGAATTTGAAGATTTGAGTCGACTATTTTCTTTTTTTTGAAAACTACGCACTCACAAACGTTTTTATGAACATATTCAAAACTTGCAAACGAGTCCCGGTCGACTGAGTACCCGGAAGCCTATACGTATCTCTAAACAAATTTTTCGGACATTTAATTTTTTTACTATGATGCACCCGGAAAAAAATTCTGGAAAAATTATATGTTCTATCAATCATAGTGAGAAGCCTGCAGAAATATTTGGGTGATTGTACAACGAACATAACCTCGAAAAAAAAATCTTTTCGGACATTTTATTTTTTTTAACTATTACGCACCCGGAAAAAAATTCTGAAAAAATTATATGTTATATCGGTCATAGTAAGAAGCCTGCAAAAAAATTTTGGTGATTGTACCATAGCTACAAGTTGGTGAAAAAAAATATTGAAAAATTAAATAATTTTTTTGGGGGGGTTATGATTTTTTTTGGAAGCTGATAATTTTTTCTAAGATACACTATATAGGTGTCTAAAACATATAAAAATTCCAGCCAGATCCGTCAAGCCATTCAAAAGTTATAAATTTTTTTCGATTTTCACAAAATAATTTTTCACCCCCAAAGGGTGAGTTTTTAAGGGTTGAAACTCAGTAAATTTCAATCTTATATCGAAAGCAGTTAGCAGAATAAAAACCAACAAAATTCGTGCGGGGGCATTTCTACCCATACTTATCCGCCAATAGCCTTTGAAATTACTTAGATGTAGAGTTCAAAAATCTTTTTAACTTTAACTAGGTCTAGGTAGCCGCATTTGTTTTCATTACATTTGCCAACTGAGTACGACTGATATTACATTTTTTAATTGCAGGGATTTTGCATATAAAACTTCTTAGTGAATGATACAAACGCATACAAATAATTTAGAAAAATTCTGATCTTCCATTTTTCGTTTAAACACAGTATACTGAAACATAGTGTAACCCTTTATGGGCGACGGTAGCCAAATGGCTACGTGAACTTTAATTGTCATTTTATTTGTCTGTTATTACAGACACAAAATGCTTCTTATTTAATATCGTGTTGGACAGTGCTGCTGAACAAAAATATACACTAAAACTGTCATGGAAGTTGCTTGTTTGGCTGGTTGTCCAAAGTGTTTAAAATAATTACATTTTTTGGTGGTTAATAAATTTTAAAAAAAATTTATGTATGTTACTAGTTTAATTATATATTTAGTTTTAATATGCCAACATTATTCTATTTTATTTGTGGCTAGAAACCTTTATAAATTTACTAAAAACTTACTGTTGCCAATTGGATACATTGGACTAGATAAATAATTTTTTAATATAACCGTTATGAACGATTCGTAGCCATATGGATACACTGGCCTTTAATAACATTTTTCATTTTTGGAATATGAGACGTGCAGTTATACCCGCTATAGCAAATTTTATGGTAACCTCTGTGATGAGGCTATTTTGCCACCAGATGTATCCGACGTATCAGATTATTCGAGTAAGATTTTGAAGAACCTTATTTAAATAAGAGTCACAAACGTTTGTAGTCCAGCTTATTGTCGTAAAAAGATAACTTTATACATCATTGGCTAGTTTAAACCAACAAATGTCGATGATAACATTGTAAAAAATCATTCACGAGATTAAAATGTGTAAAATGTGATACACGACTTCATTTCAGCAAAACAAAGAAATATTTTATTTCATTTCATCAGTAATAAATTGTAATATTATTTCTGCTTGTTAATGAATAAAACTGTTTTGCAAAAATAGATAAATATTCTTTTTTTGTTGAAACGTTTGTTTTATTCAAAAGCCAGTGTAGCCATATGGCAACATTTTACATACAAACAACATTTACAGATAAAGGCTAATGTAGCCATATGGATACGAAAGGAAAAACGAATTTCCATGCATTTCCTTGGTAAATACATGACAGAATTTCAATATTTACCATATTTCTAAACTATGTACCAAAAATCAGATTTGTAAAATAGTTAGAAATATTCTTGGGCCGTAAAAGGTTAAATAAAAAACTGGGTTTTTAAAATATTTGTTTTTGTTTTTTCAATTAAATAGCACGCGGAATAGAACTTTACAGATCGGGGAAGCCCAAAATTGTTTTAGTCAAATATTTTTTTTTTTAAGTTTTCTAATTTACATATTTTATATTTTTCAAAATTGTGCTCGATATATTTACTTCAAATAAACAAATTTTTTATTAAACAAAAAAGAAAAATAAATTACAAATAAGAAAACTGGAATTTTTATTATGATATTTTCATAAAAATAAAAAAATAAAAATAATATTGTAATATTGTGGTACTTGGGTATTGCTTGTTTTTTCTTCACATATAATTTTAGTATATTAGTATCAAATAGTATCATACAAAAGCATTGCCATACATAATACCAGTATGTATAGTACTCAAGTATTGAATATTATTCAAATATAGCTTGGCATACAAAATGTTAATATAACTTTATGCTGCCACATATTGATGAGTGTATAAGAGAAATAAAAGGATGACGACCATACTTTTGCACAGGGTCTTTTTTAGATTACGTATGTATAAACAATTTTAGGATTCTGAATTTGGACGGCATAAAATTGTGCATTTTAATTATAATGTTTCACAATCTTAAATTTAACCATATTGGGATAAGGTTCAACTAATGTAAATACAATATTTTCTGGTTTTTTAAAATCAAATTTCATTTCAAGACTACAAAGAGAGGAAATTAAAAATTAATTAACTATTTTGACGGCATAAACATCTTTCGTCTTAAAACTGGAGTTCTTGATTTGTGAGGGTTACAAACTTAAATAAAAGTAGAAGGAATAAAGTATCTTTTAGATATTTATAGAACTTGCACTGACGTCATCGGTTTATGTATTGCATCACAAAGTTGAACTACACGCCGGTGTGCTTCCACTGTCCGATCACGAAGTTTGAAGTCTCCTTTATTTTGCCCTTTTGAGCCTGATAACATATTTTATAAACCATAAACGTCAATACTTAATATTATTAGGTATTAGTTATTATTAGAGAAATTAGAAAATTCAGGAGAAATTTTTACAAAAAAATAATAACTAAAACACAGAAACCGTACACTGAGTAAAAGATTAAGGAATCGTACTACTAAGTTGAACAGATAATCCCACTGAACAAACGGTTTAATGCGGTACAAGAAACAAACTTTTGCCGCGCGGAGGCCATGCGTACCGCTTTCAACGTGCAGTGCCATATGAACCGAAAATGGTGATTCTGTGTATTAATATTGCCACGCTGAGATTCCGCGCAGTTTCCACGCGTCATCTGAACTAAGCCTTAAAATTGGTCCTTCCTAAGGAGTTTCCTTTCCGGCGCTTTCGTCAAATGTTTTTAAGTAACATTGTTTACCATAAGTTTAACTAACAAAAATTTACGGTTTACAGTGGAACTCCTGGAAGTACAACACATTGCTGAAGTATTGCAATTTATTAAGTTAATTTTTGTTATTATTAAAACGGAATAACATTAAGATTTATGTAACACTAGCTGACCCGGCCACGCGTTGCTGTGGCTCAGTAGTTATAATTGATTGAATTAATTTTTTCTTATCATTTCAAACGATACACTACACAATTATAACACAATACACAGTATAATAATAAAAATCATTGGCATCGTGAACATAAACAAATAATGCGTGGAATAGAATGTATCATCTAGAAATCAAAACACAGCGCCATCTACCGGGTGTCTACACAACCTAGATGTCAAACGATGTTAGATTAAATTATAAGTAAAATTTATAAATCAATTCAATCATAATATTCCAAAATTCTGTGCAAAATCAATTATCTATAGCACTTGACCCTGTTCGCCCAATGACTCGCCAACTATTTTATTAGCATGGCTAATTTCCGCACCGTAAAAGCTTAGTATGAGTACCTATACCAACAGTTTTAGAATTGTTTCTATTTTAGGCACTTGAAGTCACCAAGGCCATGGGAAACCATTTTAACGCCACTTTCATTTTTCACAGAGATCTCAACAGTACTTAAGTAAAAATTGTCAAATTTCTTCAGCTTTTTAATTTGCGCCCTATTTGGTGTTACTGACGGACAATGTGACCACACGTCCATTTAAATTTGGTATTCTGAAATTTTGTACAAAATCAGTTGCTTATGTGCTTCGCTTCGCTCGCTCGATGACTCTAAAGTATTATTCATATTTTCATATTTTCAAGTCATATTCACATTTTTATAGCATATCTAATTTTCATATGTATGCAATTTGCTGAAAACAACAGAAGTGCCAATAAATTGATTATAACTGGACAATCCAGCTGTTTATTTCTTTAAAGGACACAAATAGTATTTTGCACAGTAGATAAGTAATTTCATAGTAGTCGTATGTAAAAATATTATTGGTGGTATCTATAGAAATACTTATTAATACTTACAAAAATTCCGAAATTATTTTTCTCCAAATACTTAGCAACAAATTAATTTGCATGATTTTTTTATAAATTTTTCCACAAATATCTGTATACAGTGTAATGGTGGTAGGTGTCAGCCGAGAACTTTAGGCAATCAAATTTACACTAATGTAGTGTTGATTGCCTCTATAAGATTGATTAATTTTTGGGAACTTATCATGAGCTCAAACCCCAGGTAACGTGGTTGATGTCGCCAACTAGCGGCCGTAACGTGAACTATGTGAGGCCGCCATCATTATTGCGACATATTGATTTCTGATAACAGGGGTTGATTTTGTGATTACCCGAACTAAATGATTTTTGAGAGAGATAGCGACCAACGAACAACGGTGAACAAGTGCTATGATGTTGCTTCGCGCATCAAGCACTCACTCACAATGTGACCTTAGTTAGGTGCAAACGTAATTTTGTTGTGAGTCATAATAAAGATCTAAAACAATATTTTAATTGAATTTGTAAAATATTTTTATAATTATTTAAAAAATATAAAATACTAAAAATATAAAATATTAAAATAAAACTTTTTTATTATTTCAAAATACCATATTTAAACATCTATCGATTAATACAATTTTATTTTTGTAATCGACAAATTGTTCGACGCTAAACACACAACGGAGAGTAATTCTTCGACAGAACCCAATACCTTTGGAATTTCTAATATTATGGCATCCAATTTAGCGCTAATTCTGCGTGGGACAACAAGTAACAGTGTTGGGCGCGAATTTTAAGTAATTTTAAATATAAGCTAAAACCACCTCAACTGTTACAAACCACCCCTACTGTTACAAATATCATTCCAGTGGGAATTGTGTGTTTCGCGTTAAGTGACGTGTACCGAAAAAGACATAAAATTCTGGTAAAACTTAAGTGACTGAACGGTTACAAAGTACTCATAACAATGGAAGCACATGCTGCTGATAATCCAAAACCGTTAACGCTCGCTGATTGTAGTTTTATGGATGCGAATCTGTTAACTTCTACACCAAGAATCAATGTTGTTTCCGACGATGACGCGACATATATCGACTCCATGGAAGTTCTAGTTCCTGAAACTCCTAAATCGGATCCTGATACTACATCAACAAGTGTTGGCGTTTCACCGTCTTCCCCAGAGGCTATTGCTGTGCCGAGTACCAGTGGGTCTTCATCGGCGGATTCTGGTGTCGTACTTTCAGTTCCTACTTCAGACCGATCAACCGACTCCAGCAGTGGCCCAAAAGATATTGACTCGACTACTGATATTACAGGTTTGTTTTTGTCATTGCAACAAACCATATTATCTAGATTAGATCAAAACAATAAAGAGTTGAGTAATAATTTTAATACAAAACTTGACCAAAACAATAGGGAGTTGAGTGCTTTAAATTCGAAGTTTGACGCTAAGTTTGATGAATTCAGTGTCAAAATTAACGCTCGTTTTGAGAGTGAACGTAAAGAAACTTTGAGTTTGATTAATGCACAAAACTCCAAAATTGATAATGTTAAAGCAGAAATAAGTACAAATTTAGACAATGTAAATTCTCACTTGAAGGAGGAAATTCGTTCAAGTAGTATAAGCTGTGTATCACAAAATGAGTCAATTAAGAATCAAGTGATTGCTTTTTCAGAAGACACGGTAAATAAATTTTCGACAATTGACTCGAAATTAGAAAAACATGATGAACGAATTTCTTCAATCAATGAAAAGGTTAATGTTTTAGAAAATCACTTGGAACAGTCAGTTACTCAAAATGATTGTTCAGATTTGCATAGTATTTCAGCTGGCAATATTCATTGTGGTAACGATCAGCCCACTAAAAATGAAATCATTTGCAATTTTGAATCTTCAAATAGTTCATTGACCCCGGACGATTTTAACCCTTTGACTACAACCGAGCATTGCATAAATAATCCTTGCGTGACTAATTATAGGTTTGTTAATAATATTGTATTATTTGACACAGTTAATTGTCGGTCCGTCAATGCTTCTAACGAGATTACTGGAAATTTATGTTTGAATAACGATATTGCTCCTTATATTCATACTAATAATTATGATACATCATCCTTAGTTATCGATACTAATTCAAAACCAACATTCTGCAGTGCACAGGTTAATGTTTCGACAATTGTTACAGCCAAATCACCCTTTATTATCGATATCATTAGCAAACATTTATACAACATGATGATCCATAATTTAGTTGACACCATCGAAAAACTTTTAGGATCCAATTTAACACTTGCACTTGACCGAGACGATAGCACTTCATCGGGTTACGTCCAGTCTGTCATAGATCTACCCGAAAGTGACAAATTTGAACTTAGTTATTTTCAGTTCTTTTACCGCATCAGTCACAACATGCCGCGTGCGGCACGTAAGACCGAACCAAATCGGAACCCAAAGGGTCCCCCGTATTGGACGTTAAAGGGTTATTCCCTTTCCGTCCATTTATTTCCCAAATAACGTGGGAAATTTTCTAAACATTGACCCAATACCCGATCATGTCAAAATTTTCCCGGTCTTTACGTAACCTATTTTGACACTAATTTTTACCAACATTGACTTATTTTCACGGTTTCGACCTTAAAATTATTACTTATTTTGACTTAGTTTGTAAGTTGTACCATATCACCATCCGTCTTAAAAGGGTTAAATATGGTAAACACCCTGTATGTCATTAAATAAATTGCTCATATGTACAAGGCACCTATTGTTTTTCAATCATAGCCAGGAGCGTTATTATTTACCCGGTCATTTGTAAATTTAAAATTCAAATGAGTTGCTAATAAGAGCCGTTTTTCATTTTTCATTATTTATTATTTATTGTGTATTTTTGTGAATTTCGGTTTGAGGCACTCACTAGAGGCCCGCCAATTTGTAGGAATTCACCATTTGAAGGAATAAACTGCTTATCCAATGCACTTATTATTTCCAATTACAGCCTGGAGCATCATTAGCCCGGCAATTATATATTTAAATAAGTTGCTTATTGGGGCGTTTATTGTATTTGTTATTTTTATAAATTTCGGTTGTGGCATAATTATTAGCCCGCCAGTTTAAAATGTTTATTTTATATGAAAATGGAAAAAATTGCTCGCTTACAGCACTCATTATTTTTCAAAAATGTTAACCGGTGTAACCTTAGCCCTGCATTTCACAATTAGGAATGAATTGCCTATTAGAGCGTTTATAAATTCTATCATTTTTTACAAGTTACGGTTATGGCAATATTACACGCCAGCCAGTTCTTAAGTTTACAATTTAAATATTAACATATTTACATTTTTTGGTGCGAAGCGAAAATGCTCGGCCCTAGTATAAAAATTAATTGATACGTAGTATACAAAACCTTAACATAACGGTCTATTTAACGATTTTTTGTATTTTAAATTCGATACTATACTAAGAATAACTACATACATATATCGAAAATATTATTTATCAAATTCTTTGTCCTTTTATAGTAAAAGTTGACAATATTTCTCATTAATGACTTTTTTTTTACAAAGATTGACAATTTTTTATCACTGAAAGTGGAATTTTTTCTAAAATATTGACTTATCAGACATCCTCAATGTTTTATTTTTAAGATTATTTTCTGCTGGTTTGTCGAAATTTTCAAATTTTTATCCAGCTAAAGTGAAATTTTTCATTCC
The DNA here is from genome assembly GCA_035578155.1 of Brachynemurus nebulosus. NCBI lineage: Eukaryota > Metazoa > Arthropoda > Insecta > Neuroptera > Myrmeleontidae > Brachynemurus > Brachynemurus nebulosus. The sequence continues at coordinate 153,713,858 of JAPWDM010000001.1, read as the reverse complement.
CTAAAATTTTAACGAATTATTTTATAAAAATATTACCACATATAATATGTACATATATGCGTATTTCCTGTATGTGTATTTGTTTGTTCAAAATATTTTAATGTTTCACACAGCCTTGATAGAGAACGGAGAACGCGTGTATGTACCTGTGTTACATCTACTTCGGTCAAAAAACAAAATATTATATATTTTTTTGTTTAAGTACAGTATGTGCCAGTGTATACGGCTTAATTACATTTTTCACTTATAACTGTAATAACTTATAATTACTCTAGCCTTTTGTAAATTACCTTTATAATGTTATTTGCGTTAGTTTTCATTTATAACGATAATGGCTCATTATTACTTTAGCCTTTTGGAATCGTTTCAAATTACTTTTTAAAAAAAAAAAAAAAGAGACTAACATATTGGTTCATGTAACCAACGTGCGTCGTGAAAGCTAAAAAGCATCACTTCGTACAAAATTTTTGTATTATCCCTTTTGTAGAGTCATTTTTTCTATCTTAGTGAATAAGTTTTTTTTTTATCATTTTGACTATTTTTGTTTTGTCCTGAAAAACTTGTAGGTAATGGGATATCAGTTACCCTATTGAATTAATATTTCCGTTAATTAACGAGCCTTTTAACTTATTTTTTTTATTATTTTTTTCATTTCGAATTAAAAGAACGTAAACTTTGGAACATGCTGTATTTTCCTTTCTTGTTTGAGTTTTTTCTTTCATATATATTGAATAATTTTTATTTTTCGTACCTTTAAAATTTTATCATACCAAATTCTTTCTATTGTATTCGTGAATTTTTTAATTCCTGGAAAAAGAGGTATTGTTTCATATACTTATTAAAGAAATATTTTTAATTTCTTTCCAATGTATCAACTAATTTTCTAAATCATATTTAAAATAGAAGGAAAGTGGTACAAATTTCGTTGTATGTATCAATAATTTTGAATTTTTTCTAAGACTTATTTTTTATTTACCATTCTGCAAATTTTTTTTTATTATTTTAAACGCATTATGTATTTTTAAAACTTGACATTTTTACGATCATAAAAATAAAGTTAAACAGAAAAATAATTTAATTGGCCTGAGAAAGCTTATTTCATTGTGGTTTGTTGTTTTAAAAAAAAAAAAAAATTAAATGTCAGTTTCTCAGGACTTACAAGTTTCAAATAGTTATCTGACACGTGTATGGCAAACATTGAATATATCACGTTGTTTGACAGTGTATTTTTTAACCATTGGTATATAGCTACTGTTATAATATATTTTCTCATATAGATCTTGTGTATTATATACCTATGTTATGTATTTTAAGTAAAACTTTGTAATATTTGTTATTTGTTTTAGAATCAAACTAACTACTGTAAATTACCCATTTTTTTTCAGAAATTCTTTTTAAATAACTAAATATTTTCATCGTTGTAATATTATGAAATTTGTTTGATTATATATGAAAATATAAAAATATTAAATGTTTGATTCTGAATGAATAATGTTTATGCGCTATATATCTTTACTATTCTTTTTCAAATTTTTTTTATTATCATCGATTTGATGCAAATTCTTTTTTAAATTGTAGTTGTTTTTTCACAACTAACACTAATATTTATGCATTTAGTATGCAATTATTTTTTCTTGTGAAAATCTTGTTTTTTGTTTGACATTAAGAAGGATCTAAAATAACACAATAATTTTCATTCTGATTTATTTTTAAGAGAAAATTTTGTTCTACAATATATTATAATTAAACTTTGCGATTAATGGATTGTAAAAAAAAAAAAAAAAAATTTTTTTTTTTCTTCTGAGTTTAAACAACAAAGTAATTTCATATAACTATATGTCTTATGTAAATTTTGTAATTTTTTGTAATCACGTTTTCGCTGGTCGTTATAACATTTTCCACTTTATGTAGGATTTTTTCTAGGTTGATTTTGTCCAGTTCGCATGTATAATTGCTACGCAATTCTAAATGCGAACTGAGGCGGGGGTATGTAATGGTGGTAGGTGTCAGCCGAGAACTTTAGGCAATCAAATTTACACTAATGTAGTGTTGATTGCCTCTATAAGATTGATTAATTTTTGGGAACTTATCATGAGCTCAAACCCCAGGTAACGTGGTTGATGTCGCCAACTAGCGGCCGTAACGTGAACTATGTGAGGCCGCCATCATTATTGCGACATATTGATTTCTGATAACAGGGGTTGATTTTGTGATTACCCGAACTAAATGATTTTTGAGAGAGATAGCGACCAACGAACAACGGTGAACAAGTGCTATGATGTTGCTTCGCGCATCAAGCACTCACTCACAATGTGACCTTAGTTAGGTGCAAACGTAATTTTGTTGTGAGTCATAATAAAGATCTAAAACAATATTTTAATTGAATTTGTAAAATATTTTTATAATTATTTAAAAAATATAAAATACTAAAAATATAAAATATTAAAATAAAACTTTTTTATTATTTCAAAATACCATATTTAAACATCTATCGATTAATACAATTTTATTTTTGTAATCGACAAATTGTTCGACGCTAAACACACAACGGAGAGTAATTCTTCGACAGAACCCAATACCTTTGGAATTTCTAATATTATGGCATCCAATTTAGCGCTAATTCTGCGTGGGACAACAAGTAACAGTGTTGGGCGCGAATTTTAAGTAATTTTAAATATAAACTAAAACCGCCCCAACTGTTACAACAGTAATAAAAATTGATATTTTGTGGTTTTTCGTAAATTTCTACGGTTAGACTAAAAATTTTGCGGTAAAAATTATCTGATCTTTTAAGTTGGACCAAATTACAGATTGTTACCAAATTTGATCAAAATCGATTCAGTAGCTTCGCAGTTTATCCTAGCCAAAGATTGTGACATGAGATTTATATATATATATATATATATATATATATATATATATATATATATATATATATATATATATATATATATATATATATATATATATGTATATATATATATATATATATATATATATATATATATATATATATATATATATATATATATATGTTGCAGCTATATTGTCAAAACCGTTTTATTATAATAACTCTAGTCAAATTATAAAAAAACCAAATATTGTCAACTAATGTTGTCTCTTACAATACACCACAGTATTATTATAATTTCGCTAGACTCATTTAGAGAAATTGTGAAGTGTAATGCTTTTTGGCAATATAACCAAATCAGCTTACAGGAAAATATGTATTGTAAAAGTAAACACGATTTGAATACGAAACTAATGATGTCAAAAAACTACTGAATCGATTTTGTAAGTTTAGATATTTACATAAATATGCTTTGGAGTAACCGATAAGAAATTTTTATTCCCTTTAAAAGTTTGCGTGGGTTGTGAATACTAAAATAAATAATGTCTTTACTACTAAGCCTATTTCAATAAAATTTTGTAGGGATACTTATATGGTTTAGAATAATTAATAGGATAATTTATATCCTGGTTGAAAGTTCCTACAGGATATGAATACGAAACTAAGTGGTATCAAAACTACAAAACCGATTTCAATCAAATTTGGTATGAATACCTTTATGCTTTGGAATAACAAATAGAAAATGTTTATCCCGATTATAGGTTCCCATGGGTTCCCAGATAAATTATTCAGTCAGCCCAAAATTATTGAAACGATTTCATTCAGTTTTAGTATGGATACTTATACCTTATGGAACAACACATAGGATAATTTTCATCCTGATTAAGGATTCCCTCAGGAAACCAAATAAATTATTCAATCACGTCAGAACTATTGAACAGATTTCAATTAAATTTAATTTGGATTTAGAGTAACTGCTGGGATAGTTTGTATCCCGATTGAAAGTTCCTAAGGGATATGAATATGAAACTAATTAATGTCAAAACTACTGATTCCATTTCAATCAAATTTGATATGAATGCTTGTATATTTTGGAATAACAAACAGGAAATTTTTATCCCGATTATAGGTTCCCATGGGAAACTAATAAATTGTTCAATAACGTCAAAACTAGCCAAGCGATTTCAATTCTATTCAGTACTGACGCTCACATGCTTTGGAATAGCTGGTGGCATAGTGCGTATCCCGACTAAACGATTCTGTGGAATATGGATACGAAAGGTCCCCGTGGGAAATAAACTAATCATTACATACAAAAGTTGTATTGTATACTTAACCTATATTCAAATTCAAATACTTACATTTCAAATACTTACATTCAAATTCATTTCACTTACATTTAACCATGCTTCATCACTGAATTTAAATAATTTCTGTTTTCATGGTTTTATCTCTTTTATTATTGAATTTACGTAAATTTTAAATTTGCAGTTTGTTTTTAGAAAAGAATAGAATATTGATTTGTTTCGAATATAAGAATTATTTAATTTTTTAACAATAACTCAGGATCAATTGTATTTGAAATGAGGTATAGCTACATAGTAATTTCCGAACAATTAAAATTAAATAGAACTTGATCAGTTTGTCACGTTTTTCTCTTATGTCAAGTATATAATATAATAATAATTTTATTACTTTATGGTTTTGTAAATTTTTCGTGCAATGATCCAAACACCTCACCGGTCTAGTCGATCTTTAAATATAAATTTTGAACATATGGTATGGGGCAGTTCAACATAACGGATGAAGAATACTTTTTTTTTAAATACATAGTTTTATGATTTTTTAAGTGAATGCTATTGTTTGATTTCTATCTCTCAATCCGTATGCTATAAATCAGATATTTTTATGTGAATTTCAAAAGAAAACCCTGATGTCCTTCACAGTACAAGAATTTTAATTTGTATGTCATGGGAAGACTCATCAGCGATATAAACCAGATTAGTATCTGAGCTGTAAACCCCAGACTACCCCTTAATGAAAATTTTACTAGAGCTAATAATAAAAAGCTCGAGCTAATAATAAAAAGCTGAAAAATATTTTAAATTGAAATCTTATTATGTGTACGGTTTTTCCTTTAGAAAACCGGGATAAAACTATTGTACATATTAATTCACAATAAAGTAGTTCAACCGCTTTGATATAATTAAAATAAATTCCATGTTCCTACCGAACGATATCTCGGAAAAAACGGAGCAGCAATTTAATATTATTTCTAAATTCTTTAGTCAATCAATAAACAATCTAAAGAAAATCAACATTAATAATTAATTTATGAAATAGTAGCTCATTTCCCACGGGAATCTTCAACCTGTATAAAAAGTATACCATATATTTATTATTTTAAGGTATATGCCAATACTAAATTTGATTAAAATTGTTTCAGTAGTTTTGGTATTATTTCCTCTCGTAATAGTAGGCGATAGGAACCTTCAAACGGAAATTTTCAAACGAACTTTCAAAAACGGTTAGTTATTAAAAAGCATATCATATAAATACGTATCTAAATCAAATTTAATTGACATTCATTCAATAATTTTGAGGTGACTCAAGAATTTAGTCTGTGTCCCACTGGAATTCTTAACTGGGATAAAAATGTTTCTATCAGTTATTCCAAAGTGTATAACTTTATATACGAAATCAAACTGAAATCGCTTCAATAATTTTGACCTGACTGAATAATTTATTTTGTATCCCTCAGGAGCCTTTAGTCGGGATAAAAATTTCCTTTCTGTTATTCCAAGTATAAAAATGTCCTTACTAAATTTAGTTGAAATCAATTTTGTAGTTTTACACTAATTAGTTTTGTATTAATATCCCGCAGGAACCTTCACCCAACATATAAATTATCCTATGAGTTATTCTAAGCCATAAAATATTTCTACTAAATTTTGTTGAGATCGGTTTAGTAGTTTTGATACCAATTAATTTCAAACTTCACAATTTCACACAGGTTAGATGTTGGCTTTGTGATACTCTGTGGCATTGTCCCGTTCTCTGTAGCCTCGACTCGGACGAACGTGGCCTAGTCATCGTACCGGTCTCCCGTGTAGGTTGACCCCGACACCTGACAGAACGGCACATGTACCCAGTAATCAGTTATTTGACAGAACAGTACATGTTGCTCAGTAATCAGATGTCACTGTCCCTACACGCGTGAGTTCCTAGGTGTTGACGGAGCCATTTCGGAATTGTCGAGACTATGGGGAGCGGAATCGTGTCACAGAGCAAGAAATTTTGAAAACTGTGATATTGTTGTTTTTATTTTTTTAATAAGATTGATTTTAATTTGTTTTATTTTAACGATGTACCACTGAGGGCCTTTTCCACCCGAGGTGGTACATCAGTTGTTGTTCTTATCTGTGATATTTTGTCGTGCCGCTGTAGGCTTGCTGTTGTGATCCTTCAGCGGTATCGTTTTTAACTACTTATTGCGGCACTGGTCGGCCTGTGGCTCCCCAGTGACGTAATAAGATTTCGCTTTTGCTGTGATATTTCTAGTCAGTATTTTCCACTCCGAGGCCCTTTACACCTCGGAGATTCATCGTTGGATTTCAGACCTTGGTGACCGGACGCCCTTAGCGTACCGCCACCAAGGACTGTCCGTACTTTTTAGGCCCTGGGATGGCAGGGATCATCGTTGAATTTTAATATGTGTATGTTGTCCATTGTCTATTGCATTTATGTGTTCCTGTCTTTATGTGTTGTTTTTATCTTTACTGAGTTTTGGCGGCGCATGCCCTTAGTAGGCGATGCCGCCGGGTGCTGCTGACCGCGCCATCCACCGGCAGCAGTACCCCAATTTTAATAAAAAAAAAAAAAAAAAAAAAAAATAAATTTCAATAATATATTTCAGCAATTTGTTGTACTTCCTGTAGTTCCACTGTATATGTTAAACTCAGGTGTAGCGCTTAGGGTATTATCTATTAGTAAAAGAACCAGGTCAAATAATTATTGTAATACTACTCTAACTGAAAGTTTGTGTCGTATCGTAAAATTTTCACCATTGGTATTAGATATAAAACAACAATTGCTAACATGGTGACTGATTGTTTTTATTCCATAATCTTTGAATTTGCTGTATTTTAGAAGTTAAAAATTTATACCGTGAAAAACCATCAGGAAATAGTTAACGTGCATTAATTTTTTGAATCAGAGCCCTCTGGTTTGTAACGGTGCAAGCTCCGTTAGCTACCATTAGGCTAACAAAATTTTCTGGCGAGCGCTGACATTATTTAATTTGGGTTTAATTAACAATAATTTGCGGTTTATATATTAAACTCGGGCGTTGCTCTATTACCTCTTAGTAAAAATATAGGCAGGCTAAATAATTGCAATTGTACTCCAACTGAAAGTTTGTATCCTCTAAAAAACTCTTTATCGTCATTATTATCATAACTTGTGTTGACAATTTACTGCCTAGGTTTTCGGCACCCGAAAATAATCACAATAACCGCAAAGGCCGATCGCGGTCAATGACTACACAATTGTGTGCGATGTTACCACAAACAAGTATTTACAAAAATAAGAGTATCTCTTTGTGTTGGTTTCTATAAATATTTTTGCAATAAACAAAACACATATTATTACTATTTGTTGTTTTTTTTATATTTAGTTTTACCAGTTTATCTTACTTCCTGTTATCGATTTAATGATTTTATTAACAATATCAATGTATAGGTACGTCTGTTTACACATGTTGAATAATTTTATGTACATTTGTTTATATGAAATTCCTTTAAAAATATTGCTGGCGTCTGGGGAATTTTATTGTGAAAGTGCTCGGTCTGTATAGTGTTAATATTACCTATAGAAATAATATTTACTTGGAAAATGAAATTTTGAATAATATTATCACTTTACACGTGTGGGTGAGCGAAATGCTTGTTTCTAACTTTGATTCTGAAAATATAATCTTGAAAGCTTTTTAGTTATTTCGTTGATATTTAAAACTTAATTATTTAAAATCATTTACTTCAACCCCAATTCCATTTCTAGTTTTTAATAAATGAAATCAAAGAGTTCCATTTTCATTTCGCCGTCAATCACGCTACAGCATGTCTTACATAACCAAGTCATATTATACGGCTAAAGACCCTGTATGCATGCTTGTTACATGTACCTACACACTTACATAATATGTACATACATATTACATAACAAGTCTGACTTTTAGTAAATGGATGAATATTTTCTATATACTTTACTTATTACTCGCTCTGCTTGTTCCCGTATTTGTTTGCCTCTTTGCTTTCCTTCTCCGTACATATTATTCCCGTATTTGTTCTTCTTGTGCTTACACTTATATTACATAATATAATATCGATATTATACTATCAAATATATGATAACAAAGAAATTGATTGGTAGTAAATTATGCATTGATGATACAAAAGAAAAAAGTACCATGATATATTGGGTCACCCGGAAGGTTTGTGCCGTCCTTGGTGTAAATGACCATCCTGATTTTCTTCAAATGACCGAAAACTGTGAATTTTAAATGCTCAAAAGTTGCCGCTAATTCTTGACAATTTGTCTCGGGTTTCGCTTTATTTCTTGACGGATAAATTCATCGTTAATACATACAGGCCGACCGGAGCGAACTTCATCTTCCAAAGAAAAATTACCCTTTTGAAATCTAGCAAACCACTTTCTACAAGTTCTGTTAGAAAGCGCATCATTACCATAAACACTATAAGTATTTCTCGTTGCATCAGCTACATTAGTACCTTTTTTAAACTCATATAATATGACATGATGTTCCTTAATGTCAAACGATGTATACCGAACGTTAATTCTTGGCCCTTCTCTCTAGAGTCTAGAACATGAAAAGTAAGACAGGAATATACAAAAAATATCTCAAAAGTAAGCCAAGTGCGCTTCAAAACAAGCGTAATGTGATTAAAAATAAGAGCAAGTGACTTTGGCTTAGGCCGATACGAATTGGCCCATTATTTAAAGAAACTGATTTGATTGAATTTGTTTTTCATTTTTTTTTCTTTGGAAATAACCGTTCACAAATCTTTTCATTAACATATTTGGAATTCCCAAACGATTTCTGATCGATTGAGTACCCGGAAACCTATATTACAATCAAATTTTTAAAAGAATGTTGACTAATCATAAGCTCTTAATTGACTCATGAGGGGAAAATTTAAAATTTAACTTTTTGAATTTTGTGTTGACTAATCGTAAGAGTATCAAATATTCTGTGTTAAAGTTCATTTCAAAAAAGTTGCCCATAAATTATAATAAAAGGATTGGTTAAAATATAGACACAAGGTATTGGATTCTTTTAACCACGGTAGATCTGATATTTTTTATCATTTGCAATAACACCATTATCATAAGTCCTATTTTAAGTATGGTTTTTAGTATTAGACGAAAAGTATTTAAAAGACATTTGTTTGCGCTTTTGAAAATACCGAAAATCAAGTATAGTTTCTATCCTTGTAAGATATTGAGATGGTTGAGCCAGTTAGTTGCTCTTTATTGTGCAGAACGAAATCCAATACCTGCATCTGACTATGGTCGTGAAGGTTTTTCTGCAATTTTTCTACACAATTCCAAACATTATAAGAAAATGGACATTAATAAAATTCATCCCTTTTAAAAATAATATATTCCGGACTAGATACTGGACATGCTGCCTTTCTTTTTTGTCATTGTTTTAAATGATAGAATTGCAATGCACCCATTTCCACCTCGGAATTTAAACGAATAAATAACCCACTTTCCTCTGTATATGTATAAGTATAAAGTTTTCTTGTATAGCATCGAATTAATTTTCCTCATTTTAATGAAAAGTAAACTGTGCGGTATTTTTATTTGAACACTGCATTCCTGTTTATAATATATTGTTTGATCAAAGAGAAAGGCAAAAGATCCAGTGGTGGCTCATCTCAACTAATTTGATCTAGCATTTCATTATTAACCTTTATTTATTACTTGTTCTATTATAATGCTATTATTTATTGTTGATCTGTACTATTATTGTATATTTTACCCCACTTCGACTACTTCTATTTACCACCACGTACTGCAGTATTATCATATACACTGCCGCCCATAAGTTTAATCGTACTACCATGATAGTAATGTTAAATACAAAATTATCGTGTCCTATTAAACGATTAAGACTTTTAAGTCTCAGGAAGCTATCTAGCTAGATCCTAGCTAACAAAAAATTCATTTGAAGGGTGAACTTGGGTGTAGTTGCTATCTCTATGAGTTGCGCTAAGGGAAAGTTAATTTTTATGTTACCATAGAAATATCTTTACGACTACTGTGAAATTGCATATCAATTCTACTATAGAATACTATCTGGGTAAGCTATGTTTTACACACGGTTGTGCAAAATTTTATGCTTTACACATGATTTTTTGTAAAGGATTACAACTTATTACATTCTGATTAATCTGTATTGTATTAAAATCTGTACCAAATTTTTACGTAACAACAGAAAGTTATTCTAATTTCAAATATTATCGAATGCTTGTGAAACATTAATACGAATGGCGAATTTTTATTCATATTTAAACATAGGTAATATTCATATGCTCACTCAATGTTCAGCTAAACTGAAACTGAGCACTCGATCTTCTTTGGTATGCATGACCAAATCCACATGTCAATTAAAAATCACATAGTGATTGAAAAAAATAATCAAACTGGATCGGCTGGGTTCGAACCCAGGATCTCCTGGTAACTAGCCAGATGAGCTGTCTCCTATCCCAGCGATCCTCTATTCGACAGCCACTCTAATCCGATAACCATTCAATCACATACTTACATGTATTACTACTCTCTTTAATGCGAGAAACAGTTAGGCCCGATTTACATTGACGCTCCGCTCTCAGTACGATATCACTGCGCTCCCAGTTCGATAAAATATTCTCACACAATAAACAATGAGTGTATTCACATCATCGCTCTAATATCGGTCCAATATCAGTCGCGGTTCGCTCCCGTTCCAATGCCACTCCAATATCAATACCATTCAGGTAATATTTTATCGGAGCGATATCAGACTTGTTATGGCTTGTACCTATAGTGTAAACACATTTTTGATTCCACTCCACTCCGCTTGCAATCAGTTGTTATGAAAAGATGTTTGTATCGAACTGAGACCGATCTGGGAGTGTATCCAGAGTGGCATTATAATGTGAATGGAGAAAGAATTGGTACCAGCATGTTATCAGCACTGTAATGTGAACACAACAAGATTATATCGGAGCGAGAGTGGAGTGGCAGCGTATCGAGAGCGGAGCGTTAATGTAAATCGGGCCTTATTATTCTAATTTCAAATATTATCGAGTGCATGCATGTGAAATGTTTTTAATTGTAATATAATTTTGTAACTATAATTTTGGTTTGTAAATTTAAAACTTAGGCCGCTTTATTAAACCTGTACTCTGTCGTACAGGTATTTATTAAAAAAGCTGTATTAGTAAATTTTCAGTCGTACAATTGAACTTTTGAATGGTCGTGTACACTTAGGTAGGTACATATTATTGAATAAAGAGAAATGTAAGGAATCTGTAACAATAGATTCTCGAATACCTGGCTAATCCGAATACCAACCTACAACAGTGATGCACTCGAAAGAAGGCACAAACGGCATGCGGTGCGTTTTATATATACCGAAAAATAACACGACAATTTTGTGATACTGTGAATTTGGTTTTTAGAATTTTAATAATGAAATTATTTCTTGGTAATAAAGTTCTCGGGGAATATAGTTTTTATGTACTAACGTTATTTTTCAAACAGTACGTATCGATGTTTGTAATTACGGCTGTTTTCTATTATACACGCGATATATAGCTTCGGCTTGGAAATTTTAATAATGAAAATATTTGTTTTGATAAAATGAATCCAACAGTTTTAAACACTTCGTAAACATCTCAGACCACAATTCCCTATTTCTTCGGCATCCCTCTTACTTTTACAATTATCTTCAAAAATTCAGTTTTAGCTCGTATGTTTTTAGTGTTCCATAAAAAAAAATATAAAAGGAACTCTTATGGTTTGTCCGTCCCTTTAGCACAGCCAATTTTCTCAGCATATTAAATTGCAATTTGGCACATTGATAGAAATCGTTTGACAACATTTCTTCCAAGTGAAATAATTTCAGAAATACTTTTATTTTTATTCGAAAATGGGTTAGGAATGGGTGACTGAAATTTAAAAGTGGGATACCAAAGTCGAACATCATATTAAAGAGTTTTGCTTACACATTCGAGAGCTAACTTAATTTTAAATTGCTTTAAAGCTATGCCCGAAAATGTTCGACAATATAGACAGTTCCAGTTCTCCTAAACTTATTAGTTTACAAACAAAAATATCTAAAGTTTTTTAAGAATTGATAGATTATTGTAAAAATAATTTCCAAAATTGTAAATTATATTTTCAATATCAATTTGCGTATCGCAATTGTGCATTCTTGAATTTTTATGATACAGTTCAAGATTCTGATTTATTTGAAGCCGGCCGGCACTGCATTTAATTTTGAACAATATTTGCATATGCGCTTCAAGGCAGTGATTCAAAAATTGAAGTTTATATGTAAAAAGTTATATTCATAACAAATATTTTGTAAAAGAAATCAAATGCAGGCAGATAGTTTTATTTTAATAATATTTCTATTTCATGTATTTTTTTGTTTATTTTATTTTTCTATTGGATATTCTAAATATTAATTTTGATTTTTCTCTTCAGTTGGTATAGCAAAACGATTAATTAGAAATCTAGGATTACAGAACGAAACTTACAAAACTTATTTTTTCAATGGTTTAGTACCTATATTTGATTAATCCGGAACCTTTAGACTTTTTGCCTACATTGCTAATAACCCTTTGTACATTTCCGTATAGGTACTAGAAGTTATGTTATTATGCTTAATGCACTGTATTTTCTTTAAATCATTACAAAATGTAACCTAACCTACATCATTAAATGAATAGTTGATTTTAATTTATGTCGACAAGAAAAAAGAATAAAAATAATAATATGTTTAAATTAAAAGAGTGAAATTTACAAATAGATATCTACACTACAAATATATCGTTTCAAAAAACATTATTAACAAGGGATTTTATAAAAATCGAAAATTTAATTAACTACTATTTCCATTATACATTTTCTATTATAATTATATTCAGTTAGTATTTATATACCTTAATCGTGAACGGATTACACGTTCGTCAATTTCTCTAAAAAAAGTTATAAATAAACCGTAATTGATCTGAAACCTCTTTTTAAAATTTCTAAAATTTGTGAAGTATCTCCTTAAAATTTATCACAAAGCTTTCTTAGTTTAAACTCTAAATAGAAATTTGTTAGCTTAGGCATTACATCACTTTGCAATGCCAGAAAAGAAAATTTTATTGAAGAATTTTTTCTCCGTAATAAATATAATATATGCACTCAATAAAAAAATTTTAGAGTACCTATATTATAAATTATACGAAATCCAAGGTAGACAAAATTTTGTTTTGTAATATAAAAAACAAAATCGTGGGGGCGAGCGCTGGTCCAAAAAAGCCATCTTTTTTCGAAGAGATACATGGCGGGCAGCACAGCAGTTTTCAAACTGCAACCGGAATATAAAAAAATTTCATTATTTATATTAATTTTACAAAGGTGATACACAAGATTATTAAAGAATATTGACTTATTGATAAAAAGCATCAGTTTGAAAAAAAAATTTTGTAAATCGAAAAAAATTAACATTTATTTGTTTATAAAAAATTTATTTGCTAACCATTTTCAAAAATTCTGTATACCACAGAGGCATATTAGGGAGCATAACTGGCGTCCGGTGCGTTTTCGTAATTATTTTCATAATTCTTTCTTGTAAATTTGTATTTTAAATTTTTACCTAAAAGTTGCCTTAACGACCTTTTTTTCTACTCGCCAGTGCTTTGTTTGTGTGCTACACTTTCACATAATAAAATTCTAATCATAAACACAAAAAATTTAAAGTAATAGCGCCCTTCCTATTATCTTTTGACGCTCCTCTTATTAGCTTTTTGCGCCCCTCTCAAAGTGGCGCCCGGGTCATGATAGTACCCCTTGCACCCCCTCGCTACGCCACTGGTATACCACCCTAGATAATTTAATAATAATCAATCGGATGACAATTACTGGAAAATATCATTTTGAGAAAAACGCATGTAAAATTTCATAAGGTGTTTAACATTTTGTGTGTTTATACCTATTATAATCGCCATTTGTAAGTTATCTATGGAAATAGTAACTGACTTGTAACGGAAAAAAGTTATCAACCAAGTTGAGACTGACAGACTCCAAAATGCTACGCGTAGCTTACAACATTTTAATCCCTCGTGTGAGTTGTTGCCCTCATGCCTTTATATGACCTCTGGTAACAAACTTCACACTCGGGAATACACTATACTCTCATGACGTAAATATACTATTTCGTATCATCCATATATGGATTCTTAGGAGAAACAGCCACCAAAAAATTTTTTTAATAAACACAGTTTGTCGTCTTTAATCAATATATACCTTAAATCAAATGCGCAAGATTTTTTTCATTGCGCAAGGTAGTCCACTGGCCCAGGTCAGTTATGATGGTCCGATTTTAATGATTTTTTGTAGTGTTCGACATTACGAGGAAATAGTTAAAAATACTAGTACTGGAAGGGCAAGGAAATTTCTGTTAAATCTGAACAAATAAGTAGACGAAGAACCTCCATCGAAACAGCCAAAAATTTTGTTAATTCTGAAAAAATTAATATTCATTAATAGAAATAAGTAGACGAGGAAGTATTATCGAAACCTTATTTTTGGGCATGCAAAAGGTATTTATTTGAACGTGGGACTATCTGGAGTATTTTGTCAGGAAATTTCGACTAACTGACTCTGCTCGTTTCGCACAGTTGATTCCCGCCGTCTATACATTTAGTCGTGTTTTATTAAAAAGGTTACGATTAAAAACCATCAGAAAAGTATATTAAGTAAATACATATAATAGTATTTTACAATATAAGTTCGGTAAGTTGCTTTTACTGATCGAGAAAATGTTGCGAAAACGAGACCCGCAGGGTCGAGTTTTTGCAATTTTCGAGATCAGTAAATGCACTTTCGAGATCAGTAAAGGCACTTGTATAATATTTTTTGCACGATCTATTTAAAATAATTAAAGAATAAAAATGTGTTAAATAAAAAATAAAATTCGGATAATATAGGTGAAATTTATATTTCTTTGTTATGACATAGAATGCCATGAATAAATATTATAAATATTCATAACAACTAATACGAATCTTTGTAGTGACAATAGACAACTATATTTGTAAATAAAAAATTAAGTGTCAATATTTCACTGGCGTGAATATTTTTTTTTAAATTTTTCTATTAAAGAATTGAGGCAAATAGTTTATTAAACTATAATATTAGTAAGAGTAATGAAACTGATGAAGCATTTTATTTTTGGCTACAAATTTATTCTCGTAAAATGAAAGGAAGATTATGAAAACCACAGAATATTTTAATGATTGAACGACCTTCTGAAATGTCAATAAAATAAGAAGATTAATGCCAACAATAATAATAATAATGGGTAAACTAGTGAAAATTTTCATATTAATCGATTTATTTTCCCAATTGTTCAAATTGTACTTTCAATTTCAATATAAATAAATAAATACAATCCTTTTTGAGCTAATTTCACTTACCACACTCCTATTCACTTACCACGCATCTATAATTTCACTTACCGCACTGTTATTTTTTGGTTTCCATGGATATAAACAAACGTTCGGGAAATGTAACTTACCAGCATTGTCAACAGCATCGGTAAATGCATGAAAATACACGATCGTGCAAAAAATTATTTTAAATGAACCATTAAAGTTTCGACGACCATTTCTCTCTAAAAACACTTTCCGGTCTTCTTTACCTCCACACCCTCCACGTTCATATAAAGAAATGATAAATAATCATTTACGAAAACGCGCGTAATACACGTCAAAAGCTAAATTGCACTAATGACACTCATTTAGCGAATACATAACACACAAACGTTTACTACTCCTTTGCACCATTCAAACTTAATGAAATTTTACATACAAATTTGAAAAATGATAAACATGGAATACGAAATGAAGGCACTAGCGGAACTGGAAATTGTGTGCAGTAATACAGTACTAACTGGCACAGTAACAGTATTCATATCATACGTGACAATAATAAATTATCACATAATGTTAATTGGATGTACAGAAACAGGCACTCAGTTGGTAAGTAGGTACGTGTATATGTAACTGTACGTATGAATTTTGTGTTTTTATTATTATTGTAATCAGCAGGAATCGTAAGTGTAGGAATATCAACAAATTTCCATTTAAGGTAGTTACCGTGTGACATGCTAGTAGAAAAAATTGCAAACCAAACTTACTTTATTTCATTATTGTGTGTATTAATAGATAGAAGTTGATGCATGCTATTTTTCATACGAACGTGTAGGCATACATTCAAACATAGTCTGTGCATACACACTTATACTATCAAAGTTTTTTTATAATAAATGCTTTGACATCGTTGTTAATTTACTCAACAAACATATTAACACTTTCAGTCCCATGGCTTCGGCATCCGAAACCAAACAAAACATCCTCAGAGGCCGACCGCGATCAATATTTAGAATAATAAACAAAACATTTAAAAATATTTATAAAAAAGATTTTATACTGTGTATTCTTATAAAAATAATTTATTACGTACTACGTACCGGACACTTTTCATTTTTTGTACATATAGATATACATAATATGTTTTATCATCAAAATATCTAGGTTTGTTTATACAATAATATTTTTATCCACATTTGTATGTATGTGTGTGTTGTATGCATATGTATGTAACTTATCTTTTGACCTGCACAAGTAACGCATACATGTTGAATCCTTTAGTTTTTTGTGGAATCATTTTATGTACTTGTTTACATAAAATTTGCTTAAAAATATTGTCGGCTTCCGGGGAAGTTTACTGTGAAAGTGCTCGGGCTTCATAGTGTTAAGTAGTATGCATATGCGTTTGGACGCTTTATTTTTTCACCTGTACAAGATAGACAGGTGTTATCCGCGGACTTTTTTTTGTAGAGAATTCGATTCTCTACAAAAAAGGTCTTAACACTTTTTAATGTATCTATCACCGTTTTCGCTACGTAAGCGGTAAAAGGTCAAAAAATGCTATTCATAAATTTTCAATATTGTTTAAACAATAAATATGAATAAACCAGTTATTTAATATACAGAGTTGCTAGACTGCTTCGGTTCAGTTGCTTGAAATTGGTGTATTTATTAAAATAAGTACTACAATTTCTCTGATGATATCTTAAATCAAAACGATCAACAAATAATTCAATTGTTTCTTTACATTCAGAACCTATTAATCTTTCTTTCCCTTGTTTTTTATTGAATTCTGTCGAGACATTATATTGTTAAATACAAAATAAGGGTACGTAGTCAGAATTTTGAGATTTAATACATGGAGTAGAAACAAACTTTAACCCTAATTATCTTAACTCAGAAGCGATAAATCTTTCCCCAATTACAAGGACAATCAGATATAGCATTCTTCTTTATACTATTAAAATTTGAAACTATTCTGTCGAAAAATTGATTGTCGCGGTAACTACCTTAAAATACGTGTGAGGTATAAATAGACTTAGGTAATGTGAAAAATTTATGTTCCTAATTCTTGTTTTATAAAATATTAATAGAAAATTATAATAGGAAACATTACATACTTAAGCGTATAGGTAATGGAACAAACATTTTGAACCAGTGTTTCTCAACCGCCAGTCATTAGAAAGATGTACACACACCGGCATAATTAGCGGAACATAAAAAAAAAATATAAAAACCTACCGTAAAATTGGATGACTTTGGTCCACTTTTGAACTTTACACTGTTATAAGTTTTACACCAAATGATATTAATTTTTGTTTCTAGTTACGTTTTATGGGTCTGTATTAGTGCTTTTAACTTTGAAATGGAGAAGAAGCTAAATACATTCTAAATATATATATATTTTTTTTTAAATAAGGGTGGCCAAAGTCAGACAACGAAGTTGGGTTACTCTGACCACCTGTTGCTTTTTTTTTGGAAAACGCAAAGACACACCAAAGCATGAGTTACTTTGATCATGGATTTAATAGCCAAGTATGTTTGAAATATTTTTTGTGTTTTCTTTTTTAAATAAAAATATAAAAATACTTCTTTTTTTAAGTTTTATTATGTCAAGCTGTCCTTGAAGTTTTAGAAGGTAAAAATTGCAGCTTTTTCGTAAATTTTTCTATTTAGATTTTTTCAGGTACTAAAACCCAAATTGTTTTATGTAGATATATAATTTTTTTCGAGTCCAATATAATCTATAGAATCAGTAATAAATACTATTCCGTACATAATTATTATTATAACGTAATCGTGCATAAAACAAATGTTGAAAAATGGCCAAAGTCATCCAATTTACGGTATTTATTAAACAACGTTGGCTGTTTTTTTTTTCATTTTCACTTAAAATAATATTGAAGTAATGAATCAATTGACTTTTCATAGAATTGTTCTTTTTTATTATTGATACAAATATTTTTAAGAGGTCTGTCACTTTCGAACCCAAATGCCGCTTCTTTTCAATGTAGTTCAATGTAGTCGGGCTTCAGATTGCCGTAATTAAAGAAAGGCAAAGATTGCCTCAGGAGCCTATAGATAACATCATTCTGAGTATAGCAAGACGAATGAAAGCTTTGACAAGAGCACGGGACGAAGCACGCGGTATTAAAACGCTGTGTTTCATTTTCTATTTGTTAAATAATCGTTAACCTAAATGATTCTTAGACGACATAAGATTCCAAAAATTTGACATTTCATATGGTTAATTGCTTTTGCTAACGAAAATAAAGGTATATCGACTTGTCAACATGTAATTTTAAGTGAATAATTAAATAAGATTAATAGTTTCTTAAAATTAAATCGTTTGTTTGATTTTTAGAGATATTTTGTATGTTCCGCTAATTATGTCGCTATGTGTATAAAGCTATTCAATATAATATTTTTATTTTAAATCAATAAAAAATATAACTGGATTTAAAAGGATGATTGTAGAGTAGGATGGTATCCGGGCGGCGTCTTCTTTTCATTCTTGATTTGTGTCAATCGTCGTTTCAATGTGGCTCAGCAGCCATCGTAGCCTTTGTGACTTAGCAAATGGAGCAATGTCTTTGTTTTCAAGGATTTCACTTATTTCGATATTCTTTCTCATCTTCCACTCCCCCTTTTCCAGTCAGGACCATATGTAGATTCTAAGTATTATCGTTCTCTCGAACACTCTCAATTTGTTACAATCGCTAATTGTCAAATTCCATGTCTCAGAGCTATATGTAACCACTGCTCTGATAAAGGACTTGTAAGCTTTTATTTTGGTTTTGCTAAATATATAGTATCTGGGACTTTATTAACTTTAACAAAATAAGCCTTATTTCCGTTGAATCTAACTACACGTAATCGCCCCGTCTTATCGCATGTTCGCAATTATGTTACATCCATTCTGCCTACTGAGCCTACTTTGATGTCTGAATTATTACGTTAATAAAAAGGTTTTGTGCCGTGCTAATAAGTTTCATTATTAAATGGTAGCATGAGTGGGTAGTTGTTAATTTTTAATCTTTGGGAGACACTGTCAAATTTGAAAATATTGAAAATATTCACATTCCATCCACTATGATATCGGCCATTTTTTTCCATTGTCGACACTTTCTCCAATACTACTTTTTTTTAAATATTTATACCTTGATAATACAAAATTTATATTATAACTAAAGCAAATTACTAATGCAGGAACTTAATTAATTTTTCTTTTGTGATTAGTGGGAGTCTATAAACAATTATGCCAATTCTGCACGTGTTTAATTACGAAAGAATATGACTCGTAATATTTAGAGCAGGGGTGGCCAACCCGCGGCCCGCCTCGAACCTTTTTGGCCCGCGAGATTCATCGCGCTTATCTATACTTATAATAAAACTGTAACGAAACCATTTCTGTACATGGAATATTTTTTGAAAATTGTACTGGTATTGTAACTACTTATCGATGTGGAGATCAGAAGAGCCATTTTTAAAATTTTTGTCTGTTGGTCTGTTCAGGCATCACGCAAAAACTACAGATTTTAATGAAATTTGTTATGATCGTAACTTATTATCTGGATCAACATCTACGATACTTTTACTCCGAAAAAATGTCTCATTCTGACGGAAAAAGAGAAAAACCATTTTGAGCATGTACACAAATTACGCAAAAACTACCTATTGAACGTATTTTTATGAAATTGGTTCTGATGTTAACTTATTACCTGGGTCAACATATAAGATACTTTTTATTACGATAAAATGTGTCCTTCCCTTGGTAAAATATAAAAACTATTTTGAACATGTGCATGCATTACGCAAATATTATTGTTTTATGCACATTCTGTACTATTATTACGATTATTACACTTACAATTAGGTATATATACTTCTCATTAATTTTATAACAATGTGTCGTGCGAACGACGTCGCGGGTACAGCTAGTACAAAATATACTTATTTTATAATGACCAAGGTAGTGAAAACCAATGTATTAAGAAAAATACATAATATATGGGAACACATAATTTTATATGCGGCCCACGGAGTTATGATACGCTTCCAAAGTGGCCCGCAAGATCATTTGGGTTGGCCACCCCTGAGTTAGAGTAAAAATTTAAAAAAAAAAAATTGTCTATATACCTGTATACTGAAACCTTCTAAAACCTTTACTAAACTAAGTGCTATTGCGTCGACACCAGTACAAATAACAGCAAGTTTTTAAAAAATAGAGTGGGGATAAGCCCACTTATATTATATGGCCTCTCGACCACGTGATAACTTTTCCTAATGTTTAACGCGTACAGAAAAGAACACATGGCAACAATTCCTATCAAAGATAAAGCCCCTTATCAAACTTTTTCGTCGTCTTTATAATTTACAAAGATGATTTTGCACATGGTCTGAAATGTGAGAGTTATAATTTTTTCACCTACAGCAAATATTACATAAATAAATCAATTATACTTTAAATAAATCCAAGTTTTCTGTTTTTCTTAACAGTGCCTACTACATTATTTTAGTAACTTCATATTTTCAACGTACACTCGTCACTCAAGCTATTGACGATTTAACTTATTGACAATGATCGTAGTTTACGTATGTACGCAATGCCACAGTACCACACAGCAGGTACGACCTTGGGTACATGCGTATGGTTTGTCTAAAGCCGGTTCTACACGATGCTACGAACGTTCCTTCCAACGTTCGATCAGACGTTTGAGGCAATTAAGTTCGATAGTTGGTGCGACGAATGTATCTGCTACACGGTGAATCGAATGTTTGATCCAATACGAATGATGATGTGTTGGTACAAACGTTTATTCTGTGGACGAGGCTGTTGTCTGTCTGATGTGATCTCTAATGTTATACACTGATGTTGTCTCTCTTGTATAATGTGTTGGTATAAACGTTTATTCAGTGGACGAGGATGTCATCTGTCTTATGTGATCTCTAATGTTATACACTGATGTTGTCTCTCTTCACATGAACGAGTCGTGCAACTGCTGAGTCGAACCAACCAACGCAACCAACATTGACCTTCAAACGTTCGAAGCATCCCTTTGACTCGGTGCAAGAATACCGACATCGAGCGGGACATGGCCAAATGCGAATGTTTGACGCTCGACATTAGACACTCGTAGGTTCGAACAACGGCCACACGATGCGATGAACCATCGAACGTCCAATGTTGGAAGGTGTTCGTAGCATCGTGTAGAACCGGCTGAAAAACCTGAGTTAACAGAATTTTATAAAATTTTAAAATCCAAACATAAACGAGATATAAAAAATGCAAAATTCAACTATATTAATAAAAATACTGCTGAATCCACAAATAAGACAAAAAATGTATGGACAAGTATAAACAAAACATTAAACAGAAACAAAAATGCTAACAAAGACAATAAAATTTTTTTAGTAAAAAATGACATTGTTATTAGTGAGCAAAATCAAATAGCCGATAGCTTTGCCGAACACTTCAAAAACATTATTGACGAAAAAATAAATTCCAACTTTAAATTAAGTACCATGTTAAATTGTACAACGACCCTAGAGAATAATGATAAAACTCTTTATTTATATCCTACAACTGAAATAGAAATTGAAAATATTATTAAAAATTTACCGAACACATACTCTACAGGAATAGATGAAATACCAGCAATCGCTTTAAAAAGTGCAGCGTGCCTAATTAAAACAGAATTAGTTTTTATTATTAACCAGTCATTTCAACACGGAAAATTTCCGGATGAATTAAAAATAGCCAAGATGAAAGCACTTCATAAAAAAGGTGAAATTAATAATATAAACAACTATAGACCAATATCACTCTTATCAGTATTTGCGAAAATTTTTGAAAAACTACTTTACAGTCGAATTAACAACTTTCTAACAAAATACTCGTTAATAAGCGATGCCCAACACGGTTTTAGAGCAGGACACTCCACAACAACTACTTGCTTCGAGCTTCATGAATTTGTCGCTATAAATCTTGATAAAAGGAACATCGTGATTGCTGTATTTTTTGATTTAAGTGCAGCATTTGACACAGTAAACCATAAATTTTTAATTCAAAAATTATATAAAATGGGTATTCGAGGAAATTGTTCAACATTAATAGCTGATTATTTATCAAATCGGAAATTTATTGTACAATTTGAGGATTCTATCTCTGGACAACAGAGTGTAACAGTTGGTGTGCCTCAGGGTAGTAATTTGGGCCCACTTTTGTTCAACTGTTTTACAAATGATTTAGTAGAATATGTCCGTGGTGACAAGATATTAATGTATGCTGATGACATAACAATTGTAATAACAGCATCTTCATTGGATGAAGCTGAAAAAAAAGTTAAGGAAACGGTTAACGATTTTAAATTATGGTGCCAAAGAAATCAACTTATAGTAAACTTGGAAAAGACTACATGTCTCAATTTTAAAATAAGAGAAGCAATCGTATCACTAAATCTTCCATTTGAAATAAAAATAACAAGGTACTCAAAAATACTAGGTATCTATATTGATGATACCCTTAAATGGACAACACAAGTATCCGAAGTTTGTAAAAAGCTGAACAAATATTACTTCCAAATAAAACAGCTAAAGGACTTTTTCGAACCAGCAAAATTACTTGTTATCTATAATGCCTTTGTTTACTCAAGTCTTAAATATGGAGTAATAAACTGGGGTAGATCATCTGAGAGCAGACGTGCTTTTATTATTCAGAAACGTATATTACGAATAATGTATGATTTAAAGAGATTAGATTCCTGCAAGCCAATTTTTTTTGAAAATAAAATTTTTACATTTTACGCAATATATGCCTTTGAATTGCTTAAAATAATGAACGAATATAATCACTTTGACGTCATGGATGAGAAACATTACAATACAAGATATTCACAGACAACAATAGTACATAATACTAGTTTTTATGAAAAATCACCAGTATATACCGGACATTTAATTTTTAGGAAATTACCACCTCATATTAGAAATGAGAAAAATAAAAATAAATTTAAAAAACTGTTAAAACTCCATTTAATTGAAAGTGTACCATATAGTATAAATGACTTACTATAATTATTGTTAATTGTATTATTATCTAATTGTTATATGACGTATTGTATCCTATTTCTTGGGTCTACACAATAAATAAATATTATTATTATTATTATTATTATAACTTGAGATAAACTACGATCATTGTCAATAAGTTATATCGTCAATACCTTGAGTGACGACTATATATTTATATGTCCTTCACATGTGTCACCTATCAAAGTCAAATTTCATGGATTTTCTCATGGTTCAGCTTTAGCGAATATTATCTGTCCAATCTGTTGATATTTACATATTTTTACATCAGTGAAAAACGAAGCTTTCATCTTATATTTCAATACTTTATTATCGTTATATTGTCAATAACAAAGGTACATACCTCACAATAGCCACGATTTATACTTCAAAAACAAATCTCCACTTGTTTTGTAGAATATAGCTTTATTTGTTTTGGGTTTCGAAGTGGAAGTATTCGAAATATACGTCATATTTATGAAGAATAATTTCAAAAATTATTTTATTCAATACTTTTGAAAAAGAAATGTCAGCCGAATTGGACCCCGTTATTTAAAATATAATATTATCTATCTATAGTAGACAAATTGCGTTAAAACCACATTTTGGTTGTTCGTACAACTGCAATATTATTAATAATAATTCAAGTATTTTATATGGCCCAGGTAAAATGGTAATCCCTTAGAGAAATTTAAAAAAATTCACGAACATTGAGACTGAGGTGTAGATTGAATGAAAATTATCAGGACTGAATTTTCTTACGTAATTTCTTTGGTACAATAAAAAGAAAGCTTAACGACACATTTTGCTTTGATCAAGATGTTGCTAGGCAATAATTATGTTAATGTTATACTAAACGGGTATTTTAAACATGGAAGAAGGAATAATAAATTTACAAATTTATACGTGAAAAATATAACAATTTCTGCACACTACTAAGCATAGGTTACTCTTGTATAATATGTCTTATTTTTTGGCCTAACCATCGAAATAATAGATCCAAAATATCCGAAAAAATTGCTAACAATTCTTTTAGTACCGTAGAGACACGTAATTCTACCATAATTTCCGGCTCTAGATAAAATGAAGACGAAAATTATTTAGTTATATTTAACTGTTTCAACGATTTCAACTGATCTCTTTGATTTGACTCATAAATAAGTTTTTCAGAAACTTAAATTATTAGTCAAAAAGAAAGAGTAATAGGTTAAGATATCAAAGAATTCCCGACTTTACTAGCCCATGTTTTTCAGTGAAATATACAAAGAATTGACTGGAAAATTCAACAGAAAATTGTTAAACTAATTCCTACTGTTAAATATGGTGGTGGATCGGTAATCGGCATATCTACTTACAATCGGTCTAGGAGTTCATGTTTCAAAGTGGAGTGGGACATTTGCATATAATAGACAAAATAATGAATAAGTATGTTGATCTGAATATATTGAAAGAAAATTTACATGAAAATGTTAAAAAATTAAATCTGGAGGATCGTTTTTATTTTAACAGAATAACGATCATTTGGGGAAAAACATTCGAAGCCGTCACATTTCAAGTCAACAAAGTTTAATTAAGACTTTGAAATTAGAATGGAGTAAAATTTGGAATGAAACGACATCAAAACTAGTGAAGTCAATGTATAATAGACTAGAAGAAGTGATTAAGGCAAAGGAATACGCTACTAAATACTAAATACTTAAACAATTAATTTTTTTTTATTGCTGATAAAGAATGTAAATTGTAGCGTCCAAATACTTTTGACGTGTGTTAATTATTTATTCTAAAGTTAAAAAATGTAAATTTTTAAGTAGTAACTGAATTGGATTTAGTTCTTTTTATTAATTTGTAAAAAAAAAAAGTTAATAAATCATTTTATGTAGAACACAAGTCAAAATTTTTATTAATTGCAATGTTCACCTGCTTTTAACTAGACTGTCCAAATACTTTTGACTAGCCACTGTATGTAATGTTATTAAATATTGCTCTATCGTAACAACGAAACGTGCTCCAATTACTATTTGTACTAGACGTCCATTGGTAATGTTAGGAATTGTTAAACGATCCTAACTTTACCAAACCTATAGTAACCATTACTTAACGAATTATTCGATAAAGCGCGAATAAAGAAAAATGAAAGTTATTTCTAAATACTTATGAGATTATGTAATTTTTCATATGATAAAGTTACCTACCCAGGTTCTATTGCTTCTAAAACATTAACTAAAGTTTGGGCACTTTTTGAAAACAGAAATGTACCATATAAATTAAAAAGAGCTAATGATTTAAAGAAATTGTGGCTGGGAATGTCAGAAAAATTTATGAAACACTATTAGTTTGTTATAGAAATAGTTGTGGCACTAAAAAAAAAATATTATAGATATTATAATCCACGAAATTTCAATTTTTGTTAACACAAAGTGTGATATCGTAGAGTTTGATTCAATAGGTAAAGTTAGGGAATTTTCCAAATTCAGAAACGAATTTTTGAAATCGACCTCAACATTTATAAATGTATTTTATATATTACTTATATCACATTCATACATAAATAAAATACAAAGAGATATATTAAATAGGTACATATATTTCACATATATATGACCGCAGGCAAATGTCATTCTGTTTTTACTTTATTTTCTACACATGTTCACATAATAATAAAATACATTTTCATTCAACTGGTAGGCTTTTGGGAACCCCATATGTCGGGTTGTGATCGTGGCCGCACACATGTGTATACCTTCCAACTTCACTTTATGAATAAAGTATTAAAACTTTATTTAGATTTTGCTGAAAAACGAAGAGAAAAGCGTTCGTTGTGCTGTTAATAAAATTATTATAAATAATTAATTTTACGTTCAAATATATAACATTTTAATAAAGGAAAATACACACATGAGTTTTCGTCGCAAGATACACGTATATGAGTGTCAGGTTAAGCCAAAAAATGTAATTTATATTAACCATCTATATTTAAATATTATTAGTCGCACTTGGTGTGAGAAACTCGTTCAATATTTTTTTTTTTTTTTTTTTTGATAAGTGATAAAATAAAATACAAGAATTGCTTAGATATAGGAAATATTAAAACAATGCAATCAGTTATTCCCCATATAACAATTATCAGTTTATTTTTGTTTTTTGTTTTTTTTAAATTACATTTCGGTATATACTTAATATGTAATGTCTTTTTCCGACCACTTCGTCTACTGCTATTTAAATTCAGCTATTTAAGTTTAAAAAGAGTAACTGTAACCTGAAATCATTCCCGTCATTAACTGGAATAACGTTATTTCGTGTAATATGAAATGTCGGCTTCCGACCATTTAATCTATCAAAATAATTCAGAAAAATATCGACACTTTCCTAAACATTAGAGAAATGCTCAAAAGCAATTCTTTAACTTGAAATGTGTTTTAAGCTATTTGTAATATGAAATGCCAGTTTCCGACCATATGGTTTACTATGTAATTAAGAAAAATATGTATTCTTGTATTTTCTGCGGACCGGTGAGATACTTTCGCGGCCCGGCAACGGTCCACGAACCGGCAATTGGGAAACACTGCTATGTAGAAACAAACAGATATCGTAACTTATAAGTTCAGCATAATCACACAGCACTTATATAAATTATAAAAATATTACAATCATTAAAATCTAAAACTATGAAATTTTAGATTACTTACTGTAATAACTGACAAAATGGAAAAGGAGCAGAACACTAGGTACATCTAATTTAGCTTCATTTGTTGCATTTGTTTGATAATATACTACCACTTTTAGTTTGTTTGACCTATATATGTATGTTTTTAAAATATTGCCTTCTTGCTGAATACAACCATACGGAAAAACAAACGTGTGCCTAATAAGTACACTTTATTATTATTATTATTATTTGAAATATAAATGTGGAAAATTCAAAGGTGTGTGTGTTTATAGGGGTTTTTTGAAGAAATTTTGTTTTCAGCATTCATTAAAATTAAATAATTAAAGAGACGTGTAAAATTATAAATATGATGATTAGGACACATTAAGCTCAAATAAGTCCCTACATTTATATATTCAATGCACGATTTTTCGTTAACAATATAAATATAGAAAATTGCAACAAAAGAATGAAATAGGTTTGTAAGGGTATGTGTATATTTCTGAAATAATCCTAACTTAGTTCTCAGCCTTCTGTGGTCAAAACCACGGAAACCTTATAATGTTTTCACGTCTGTGTGTCTGCCTATCACACCCTCATAGTTTCCAAATCTTTAGACCTATGAAGATAAAATTTTTAATATATCTGCTATATAGGGAGAAATATCAATATTAATAACTAGGAGAAAGATATTTTTATTTTCTTGTATTGAAAATTGCGAACGAAATTTTTTGTAACTACCCTTTTGCGATACCGTTACCAAATGTTCTTAAAAATAAACTGAGATTCCCTTTAGTATTTTTCATTTTTAAGCTCCGAGTATGAAATATTGAAATTTAAAGTGATATTTTTTTATCCAGATTTATCATAACTTTATCACTGTTATAGTCTAAAGCAGTGGTTCCCAAAGTGGTCTCTACGGACCCCAGGAGTCCCCAGAATCATTCAGGGGATCCTTAGAAGATTAAAATTTATTTGAGGGTCCCTGAACAACCTCATGAGTTCCGCGTAAGGTTTAATATAAAATAAAAAATACTGGCTATCCTATAGAATGTGAAATGAAAAATTAGAAGTGGGTGACGTTTTCTTTGATCACGACTTGCAACACGAGACGTAAAGCGGTTGATTCGCTTCGCCGGGAGCAGGTAACGAGCAAAAAAAAAATCGTCAACGTGTGGTTTTGGGAAAATTATACTTTTGGAAGTTGTTACTAAATTTTTGAATTTGTACAGGGAAAAACCGAATACCATAGCAAGCCTAGTGGTCTACAGGACAAAAAAGTTCGGGAAGTTCAAAAATAGTTCAAAAAAGTATTACAATCTATTTCACTTAAATTTATGCAAGATTCATCACTTACGAATTTAAGGAATTCCCGTTTTCTTAGCTTTATCTCTTTCATTGTTGCAAATGTGTAAATTTTAAATTTGTAGTTTGTTTTTAGAAAAGAATAGAAGATTGATTTGTTTCGAATATAAGAATTATTTAATTTTTTAACCATGACTCATGCTCAGTTACCTCTTATACATTCTCTTGGTTAATTATTGAAAACTATTCCACTTGAAAACTTTTTTTAAGGTAAAGTGAGCAGATGTATGACTTTAAATAAATTTTAATTTTTAAGAAATAGTAAAGAAATGATCAAAATATGGTGACTTATTTATTTTACACTCTGTATAAAGCTATTATGATTTTTCAGAAATTACCTAACTCTGTGTATGTGTAAAAATGGCAAATGCAGTTGTGACTAATCAGATTAATTTTATATGTTATACATAGATACATGAAATTGTGTGTTTGTAACACATTTGTAGATTAGTACAACACCATTATGACATGTTAAATGAATCAAGTATTAAAAATTGACTAAATTAAATAAAAATTTTAATGTAATCGCAAGCACTGCAGCAATATTTTTTAATTGGTAAAAAAAGCAAAATACAGTTATCATTTAATCCGTTTATTTCAATATGTGTAAATGGAAATGATATACGTATACTATTATGTCTAAATTATATATTTTTTTAGATGTTAGTAAAATTTTTTAATTGAGCTTTCAGTTTATTATGAATTATTATAGTAGGGGTAAAGAAAAAGTAGTACAGCAATCTGTTGTCTGAATTAGAATTTCTCATATAGGCAAATGGTGGAAGTGCGTAACTGCAAGAAAAAAAAAGGTGATTTTATGTCGCCCTAAAATTTCATACTTTTTCTAACAATAAGTTCAACAAAAACATCAAGAAAAAGGATGTGTGTGAAATTGTATTCAATCGAGAATAAAATCGACTCTCAGAAAATACGTTAGGGGAAAAATAGGGCATACGTTTCAGCTGAATTTCAATAAAAATTTCATAATTTAGACAGCCAAAATGAAAAATTCACAAGCAAATTATCCTAATTCAGGAAACTCTGGTGCTAGTTATTATCTTAAAGTTTAGTTCAGAAAAAATACATATATTTTTTTTAGGCTGGCTGTACACGATCAGTAGTACTGTCAGTATTCAGAAATACTGACATCGTGTATTGAAGTAATAATTTTTGTCATTAAATACTGACAGTACACCAAGCGTTCGTTATTAAGAACACATTGGAATGTGAGACAGAATTATACTTCTAACTCTTTTTAAACAATAAATTAGCAATATACAGATTGATTACTATAAATTACGCCAAAATACAATAGAAATATACCTATAAGCAGAATTTTTTTTACCAAAATTAAAGTTTATAAATTCATTTATTCATTTCATTAATTAAAGTTTATAAAAAGAAACAATTTTTTTTTTGTTTAAACTTATTATTAATGTAGGTTAGTGCAGTAATATAGGTAACTTAATAAATAAATAAAAATTGATAGTATAATATGAATATTTACATTACGTACATTTTCTATCAGTAAAAGGTAATTATCAAGACAAACGTATGAACAAACTTTGTGGAGACAATTATTAATATTTATTTACAAAATGATTTCGTAATATTAAAAGTGTTATATGTATTATCAAACCAAAGAGTGAAGAATCTACCCCTCTTTTTTTAAGTGTTTTTTAACATGTCGCTTTAGGTATGTAAAAATTGATTTTTGGTTTTATTTTATACCTATTGTTGATATTTTTTATTGTTAAGTAACTATAAGGCCTTAAAATATATAGGTATTTTACGCTTTTATCATAAGGTGTTAATTACATTAATCATCCGGTATATGAGTAGATGAGTATTTTACTGGCTAAAAACAGTAAGAAGTATAATTCTATCTCACATTCCAATGTGTTCTTAATAGCGGGCGATCGGTGTATTACTGATCGTGTACAGGCAGCCTTAGTTAACAAAGTTATTAAATTTATTAAAACTATTCAAAGCCGTAGAAACCGTAAATAAATAAAAACCGTAAATAAAATGACTGAGTAAGTTCAAGAGTATACAACGGAGGTCCTCGGGAGGGGAGGTCATGTGAAAAGGTTAACAGAATTTTTATTACGAGTTCTCCCTCTGAAATAAAGTTGACGAGCAAAAAAAAAAAGAAACCAATAACTCAGTTAACCAAAACTACTTTTTGGGGAAGGGATAAGGGGGGGGGGGGGAAGATGCAAGTCACGTACACCAGGAATTATCGATGTCTCTACAGACCGAGTCGTTATTCATAGCCAATCAGATTACAAACGGTCCTCAAGTGTCCGTAATGTAATCGTATTTGTAATACAGCAAAAACTGTTTTCATGTGATTTTTTTGTCCGATTTTTTTTTTAATGTCCGCATGAAAGTGTATAATGAGAAAGGAAGGTAAGAAAAAGTAAGAAATTTAAACATTAATTTTTACATCAACTCTTACACAACTTTTTCAAATGCCTATGACGGTATACATTTGATATCACGGTCTCCCGTCTTAAATATTTAGCAAATTCATTGTTAATCCTGCCAATTCTGTTCATTACTCAACTTGCGACTCATTTGATATTTATTTAGTCTATTGTCACACGAAAGCAACCATTTTAACATGTCTAATTCCATTCTTTATTCGATAATACAATAGATTTCTACTAAATATCCTTAGATTGCACATATTATACACATAGGTACACTTGCAAGGAACGTACAAATCTTCTCTTCGTTATGTCAAATGCTAACGATTTAAACATTAAATCATGCACCTATACACTATATAGCCAGCCACATATACACATATCTAATTCACTAACGACTGATCTAACTTGTCGTCTCAGTTTATTAATTGAAAGCCATAATAATCCTTGCATGTAGGTACATACATACATACATATACATATGAAGACTGTTATGAATGAATGCACTGATAACAGACATCAGCCATCGACCGCCACCAGGCAAAGACCATTTCATTCACCGATATGCTATATTAAGCCGGGTCTACATATAACGAACGAACGCGAACAAACGTAAACAAATGGTAGCGAACAAATATAAACAAACAAATATGGACGTAGTCAGGAAAGCTAACAAACACGAACGAACAGTTTCGAACACTCACGAATGTTTTTCATTTGTTGTCGGTACATCAAAGAAAAAGATTCGTTCGTGTTTGTTTGTGTCTGTCAGATGTGGACGATCAAAAATTATTCTAACAATAAATTAAAGTAGACAGTTTAAAATAAATTTAACAATTTACAACTTAAAATTTGAACAATTAACAATTTAAAATTGACAAGATTTCCATGTTTTAGAATGTTTTAGATAATTTTTTTACAAAATTACAAGAAAAAGAAATGATGTGTGGGAATCTCTGAAAGGAAAATTTGATTAACAGAAGTCGCAATGAATAACACTGAAGTCTTTCTTTAACAGGAATTGCTTTCCGATAATAAGTGTATTATATTTTGTTTAGATATTTTGTTTAGATATTGTTGGTCCAACTATTTCAGTTAACTTTTCAAAATCTGATAGTGACGATCTTGTAAAATTTCAAAAAAATTAGGAATTTTCACTAATTAAATCAGTACTAGTAAATTAGAAGCATATAACGAACTTTGATTTTATGAAGCAAAACCATCTACCAAACACATCTTTTTGATTTGTTGGTTTTTAAAGATCGCATGAAAATTGGGGTCATAACATGGGCGATATTAGGAGACCATAAAACTCTTACTACAATAACTTTTCATTTCAAAATTTATTCAACTTATTTAAAAAATTATTGTGTAGCCGGAACATAAACGAACATCAACGAATTGACGTGAATTGTTCATTTACATTCGTTTGTGTTTGTTTGTTTGTTTTTGTTTGTTCATGTTGGTTCACGTTCGTTCGCGTTTGTTCGCATTCGATCGCGTTCGTTCGTTATATGTAGACCCGGCTTTAGGCTTACGAAGAATACCTGGCTCAGTTGTTGATCGAATGCTGAATATTCGGCTAGAACCCTATGCGAGCAATCGCATATTCACCGAGCACTGTTTGGAATTTTTAAACGAGCCAAAATTCGTTATAGGACGCTGGTTATTCAACCAATTTACTGACATACTGTTTTCGCAATAAAAAATTTCAGTTGACAAAAAATTCTTTGAACGAAATGCACGGCTATTCTCGTTTTAAGTAATACAATTTGGTTTCACTACGCCTAATAGTTTTGGAGAAATTCAATAATAATAAGCATGAGCTATTGCATGGGAAGTATATGTAAATAAAAACTTTCAAACGCTTCTATTGTAAAATTATAAAAATATAACATATTCATCCACCCATGTCTTCAAATATTTTATAGCAAAATCACTCATACCACCATTATTTAGATTTATGGCTAATGCAGATTTGGTAGATAAAGTTACTAAAGAGATAATCGATCTTGACTAATAGCTAGATGTGAAGTGATTTATTATTATCTTCAATCTTGAAAAAGATCCTTCTTTTTCAAATTTCAATTTTATTAAATAAATTAATATCGTTTGACAAAGGTTATATCTAAGTTTTTGATTTTGTATTATCAATCAGTGACACGGTCCGTCAAAAACGTGGGCCCTGGTGCGATTGCACTGTTTCCATCGCCTTCGGACCGGCCCTGAAGACTAGATAGCTGAACGTTTATGTATTTATCGTCCATTTTCAGACTTACTGTTTTAGTAAGGAATGTTAATTAGAGTCTACATAATTTAAAAATATTATTTTCGTTTACTTTAAGTAAACAAATGCGTCAAGTATTTTACCATTATTCAATATTCGGTCGAGTAGGCCGAATCCGAATAGCTGTCGAATAATTGTCACGAGCCTTAATATACATGTATGTGCATATTCGCCTTAATACTTACCATAGTTACCATTTAACTACTCGTATAGCTCCAGTTAACTATAACATGATAATTTATATTATGTTTGTGTATTGTAGAAACAAGCACTATTACAACATATTAGCTACGTTTCCTGAGATTATTACAATATCTCTGAATGTCGTATGTGTTACCTATTTCTATCGTGAACAAGTGTATTATAATTATTATAATATATTACACTATATATGTGAACAAATAGAGAGTGTCTACTGTAAATGACCAATCGAGCTTAAGAAAATGTTCATATACGATCTCTTTTGAACAGATTTGTGAAGATCCAGTTTTAATTTGAAATTTTCAGATACAGAGGCATTTGTGCATATTTTAGAATTCAAACAGATAAAATGTACAATTTTACGTGGCTGTTGGAACCAAATTCGCCATTTTTCTTTCTTTCTTAATACTTTCGTTCATAAAAGTTATAATTTTATCACCAGCAGAAGAATTATTTAGCCTATTATTTGTGAAAATAAAAGTGGCGGTATTGAGAAAGTTGAACGTTATTTTTGAGGAGTGATATATAGTGCGACAATGAAGGTAGAGGAGATACGCAATGAAACGGACATTTAAGTTTGATGCAGATTTTTTATTAGAAAAATAATTTTTTAAGAAAAATCAACAATACTACCAATATCTCTATGTATTTTACTCACATAAACTAAAATACTTTTTCTCAAAATAATAAGAGAAAATTCATGGAAATCATTTTAAAAAAATATCATTTTTGTTCGTTTCATGACACTTTAATCATTGAAAAGAACACTGGGTGTGATGAAACGGACAATAATTACTAAATGAACATAATGTACTTAAATAAAATCATTATTAAATATATTCTGGTATCAACATACAATAAATTATATCTAATTGTAAGTATTTTAACCCATTAGCGCCCGCCGTATATGCTTGTGTACGGTTTTTTTTTATTTAAAACATATTCTACTTAAAAAAAAAAAGTAACTTAAAAGTGTTATCAAATTATCATTCTGGGTGAAAAAACTCTGTTGAGGATAATTCCACCCATCGTCCACGGCTCTGTACACGTGTAGAAGTCATAGAAGTGAAAATTTTTGTTCTCATTATTTTCTATATTTATGTCATTGAAAAGGACGTCCGTTTCAGTGCTCCGACATCTGTTCGATTCAGTGCGTAACTGACCTTAAAGTTGATTTGACAAAATGAGTTTGTTTAAAATAACATTTTGAAAAGTAACTTAATGTTAATGTTTGACCAAAATATATACAATATCATATAAATCATCCAGAATATAGTAAGTTTAATACCTTATCTTTGGTAATTTATTCAAAAGATCACTTTTTTTTACTTTTTTATAACAAAAACTTTCATGATGCACACAATTAAAACCAGTAGTTTCTGGTAACTGTCATCTATTTAGCGTAGTCTTTGGAGGTCACTGCTGCTAACATCAAAGTTTGAATTTATCCGTTCAGTAACTTTCGCTAAAACAGATACTGTCCGTTTCATTGCGTATCTCCCCTACTATACTTTCCATTGAAACATACTTGTCGCTGTTCCTGTAGACGGCAGTATTGAAAAAGAGTACTATACCTGACTTTTGTTATAACCTTTTTTTTTTACTTTAGATTTTTTTTACGTTAAACAAATTATAAAATACCTGAATAATAATTTTCGAGTAAAATTTACTTGTAGAAAATATTCAAGTGGCATCAACCGTAACTATACTTAATGTACGAATTTATAAAATCTGACATGAAAACTGCAAATTTTTTCGTAAATTCCGCAACTTTTACTTTTTTTACACGTAATTACAATACCGCTCACGAAATGTTGACAAATCAAGCTCATTTTTGTAAAAATTAAAAGTTCAGTTTAATTAAGTCCCAGCAAAAAAAAAATGTCGATCTTTTCTTAACACCAAAAAAGCCTAAAAACCACGAGAAGAAATCGATTTCAATCCAAGGTCGGTGGAAAAGAAAACATGATAAAAATTTATAAATAATAACTAGCATTAGATAGAATTTTTTCAAAGCCTACAAATAAGATTTTGGTGGAAGCTTAAGGATGAAAATTGATACGTCTTTCTCATTCGCTTGTATTTCCGAAACTTTAAGATATAAAAAAATATGAAAAAGTGTTACTAGTACAAATAAGTATAAAGCTATTTTCCGATGGATTTAGCAAAAAAATTTTCCCAAAAATGAGTTTGACCTATCAACATTTTGTGAACTCGATTACTAATCTGTGATGTTTTATTGATATTTGTTCCAAAGCAAAGAAAAGAAAAATCCAACTCTTATTTTTTATTTTTAAGTTCTGTAGAAGAAATTCATAACTTATCAAGATGACCCTTCTTTGGAACCTTAGAAGATAATGCGTAAAATGTTCTAGTGGTATAATCATTAGTTTACCAGAAGCAATTTTTTTTTTTTATATACAGGATCTTTAGTTGAAACCTGAAGTAATTTTTGATTCATTCCGTATATAGGTTTACTTATACGTATATATACATAATAGTAAGATATGCCTGTTGATGCCCATTGCAACTTAGACGCAGACACTTACCGATACTTTATAGTTGAACATTAATAATATTATAACGGCTTATAGATATATCGTTGGTTTATGTTAATTACACGACCATAGGTTATGTAATAACGTGTACGAAATCGTAGATTAATTCTAACTCATCTAATTGGATTGTAGCAAACATAACATTTCAAATTTGCTTTACCGTTCTGCATTGAATCAAGTTTTTTTTAAGAAAGGGTTTACTAAAGTTAGCTTTTAAAGTTGGTATATGGTTTTGGATCCAACTTACCAAAAATAACATTAAATTTCCTAGCAAGAGTTACTATTCCTATCTATGATTTTTCAGATTTTTAAGAATCCATAGTTGAAAAATTAGAGAAAACACAAGCACTCAAATAAAACAACTACACAAAACTACCACTAAACAAATGACAAGCAGAGGAGCGAAAGGCACGAGGATGCTAAAATCAAAAATATACCTATATTTGCCCATTTATTTCAAAATAATTCGTTAGTTTAATCAAATTAGCCGGAAATACAAGGCTCAAAAATGAAATGTTGTTAAAGAAACTTCAACTTCTTTTTAACACTTTTATTGCCGATCACGCGATATCGCGTGATACGACTACTTTACTATATGGCCAATCACGCGATATCGCCTGACAAATATAAG
The DNA here is from genome assembly GCA_035578155.1 of Brachynemurus nebulosus. NCBI lineage: Eukaryota > Metazoa > Arthropoda > Insecta > Neuroptera > Myrmeleontidae > Brachynemurus > Brachynemurus nebulosus. The sequence goes on along the minus strand of JAPWDM010000001.1, from coordinate 153,677,098 downwards.
AATCTACTTACCTATAAATATACAACATAAAATATTTGGTCACTTCACAAAGTCTACAGAAACGTAGATACTGCAAGAAATTGCGGAAAAATTTGCTGAATATTTAATTAAGACTTCCACACGTAACACGTACATGTAAAATGCCCTAGAGATCCAAGATTTTCTCTTTACAAGGATAGAACATTGATTTGTTTTGAATATAAAAATTATTTAATTTTTTAACTTTCACTTATGATCAATTGTATTTGAAACAGGGATAATTTATTTTAATTAACTTTTTCGAGAAATTTTCTGATAATAAATTTAAAATCAAACTAGTTTTTCCTTTTAAATACATTTATCCGCATATTATGTTTGCTCCTCTAGTGTATTGGTTTCTGTTTCAAAGAAACGAATTCCTGCTGTTATATTTATTTAATTTACTTTTCGTACTGCGAAGGAGCCAGGAGCGCGCTTTATAAACAACTGTTTAATTATTTTATTTTAAATAGGTATGCACCTACAGTGTGCCACAGCAAACGGTGTATGAATACATTTGTACAAAAGACGTATTTTCTCTTAGATGAAGAAGGTTAACAATGGATGAAACTCATAATATTTTCAGATCATTCATTTGTATACATTTTCATCGTTATTTTGAACTCTTATGTTCTTTGAAATATTGAAAATGGTTTTTAAAATGTCGTGACATTTATACGTGACATGTCGTGACACGGATAAATACAGGGTGATAAATATACAACGATACATTAACTATATATTGCTAGTATTTTGTATTAAATGAAGCTAGGAAAAAATTAAATACAATTTGTTGTAAATACAGCAAATATTCTCCTATAGTTTCTGTTAACTTGCACAAAAGTAATTTAAGGGATCATGAATTTTTTGATAATAAACATTTTTTAAATACCTAATCTCCACCGGAATAAATTTAGTAATCGAATTCTGAAAACTATTAAAAAATATTCTATTTTATCGTTCGAAATTATGCGAGAAATCTTTTTGAATAGTATTTAGAGAGTAACTTTGTTATTGGCTTCTGCACGTAACCTGTGTTGAGGTGGCCTTTTATACAAGTCATATTTATTCCAAAAAATATTTTTAATGAGTATGTTTACCTTCTACGAGTGCTTCTCATTCGAAATTATTTTACTTTCAAACTTATTCGAAAATCTCTAAACATTTCTGTATAGCTTTTCTTCGCAAAAAGTAGCACTCAATAAAAGATAGTTTTTCTTCATCACTCAAGTCATTTCTTTTACACTGTAACTCTCCAAACAAATGGAAAGGCAATATATACAGTAAAGTCGTGATTAACTGAACCCCGACTAATTGAAAAATCAGTTCAAAGCGGCGAACGACCAATGGGTGTTAGTTTTATAGGGCGTGTCCGAGGCAAACCGCTCATGCGAACGATTGTGCACTTGCGATGCTTTCGATACTGCGACTTTACTGAGAGTTTCGAAGTGAGTCTAGTCTATATTAGCTCAGATAATCTAGGCACTATTGTATGTTTAATAAAAAAGGTACACCCACTTCTCTTTAACCGGACAATATACAAACGTCGTCCGCTTAGAGAAATCATATATACAGTGTTTTTCTACACAATTTATTTTTATATAAAAGTTAAAATAGTTTTGTTAAAATAACTTTTTAAAGAACATTTTCTAGTTACATAATATTTACTTCTAATTGTAAACTTGGAAATTACACATTCATATGTGTATTAATAATTTTTATTATTGTTATTAACATATCTATATTTATGTTAACTTTCAAAATAATCGCCTATATATGTTAAATATTGAAAATTTGTTTACATAAAAATATTGTTTACTTTAAAAATATTCTCACGAAGACTGTATATGTGAACACAAACACTTAAACATCGTCCCCTTAAAGAATGTCCGCTTAAAGGAAAGGTCTTGTAACTTTCTATTTGTCTAAATGTAGAATATTAACGAGTGTTAATTTAATTACCAGTTTGAATATTTCTCTTACACCCAGTATAACTGTACAGTTTTATGTTAGCTGCAAGTATTCCACTCTAGGTACAGCTGGGTTTACAGTAAGTGCAAATGTTTTAAAATTACAAACTTTTATTGAACATTTTTACGAATAACGCATATCAAACGAATGGTTTATTTTTTCTTCGTTCGCCATAATAAAAAATAATAATAATCTTATATTATTATTACTGTTATACTGTTCGGTTATGATTACGGCGAGCACGGGGTGACACGGTTGACGGGGGAGCGAGCTATGACGATGATAATCGTGATCAAACAATTCAACTAACAAGCATGACTTTCCCAATAAAGTTTACCCTTAAATGGTATCCAGCTGTGAGAGGCGCCGATACCATCTTATCGTCTTTCATCTGTCATTCGATGTGTTTTTTTTTCATTCTGCCGTCACTGTTTCATGATTTTCTTTCTCGGTTGTGTTTATCGTTGTTATGTTGACGATGACGCATTTTGAGTATTTTAAAACGACAATAGGCATATTGACGCCATAACCACAAATACGTCTATACATATGATATAGTTACTTACACACATATACACCGGGTATGTATAAATGCAAGTATAGATCGTTTAAAAAAATTGCCGATTTACACAATTTTTTTTTGTATGAACAATCGATTTTTATTTCGGAAGTGATAGTATGAAAGAGAAAGTTGAGTAATAATAAGGAATAATTCAATTATTTTTCGAATAGGTATACGAGTATGTATAGGTAAATCTAGAAACAAAATTCTTATAAGATGAGACTGACATCCATGTAAGAATTCAAAGTATATTTTTTATAAATATTAAACAAATATGAAATACCATAAAGTAACGCTCAAATCGATTAATATTATATTTTTTATGATTCCACACAAGTAAATGGCTGTCTATGTACCAGACTACCGGGTACATATATCTCAACCATCATAATCCACTAATACATATTCTAAAAAACACCGTGAGTAGCGGGGCCTCATCACGAAAGTCGAATTTTTCCCTTCATGTTCGGTATTGAATGTCTACAAGTGAAATGTGATTGAAAGTCTACAGGCGATTTGTCATTTTGGTGGTTTCAAAATTGATGATGAGTGTCCTGCTGATCGGGGCTTTAAAAAAAGGTTTTAAGTTTTTAAGGGCTGAATCTCAGTAAATTTCAATTTTATGCCGATAGCAGTTAGTAGGAAAAAAGCCAACACAATTCGTACGAGGGCATTCCTACCCATGCTTATCCGCCAACTGCTTTTGTGTTTTACTTTTAAATATTAAAAAAGGGCCTTAAATAGTAAAAATATTTTTTCTTTCCAAAAAAGTCCAAAATTATCAGCACTAGCTGGATACTAACTCAATACACGTACAAAATTTCAGCCCTCTAGGTTTCCTTAAAGAGTCTCTAGCCGCGTTAGAAAAAAAGTAAAAAAATCAAGGAAATATTGGCGTAAAAATGGTGGGGGTAAGGGTTAAAAGTTGAAACCTCCAAAAGGCAGTGGCTGGCTATTAACTTAACCTGTACACAAAATTTCAGCCCTCTAGGTTTATTTGGGGAGATTTTGACCCGAACGAAACTGTTAAAAAACAAGAAAAATCATGTTCTTTTTGGTATAAAAATGGTGGGGGTAAGGGTTAAAAGTTGAGACCCCCAAAAGGCACCCCCTTGATACTAACTCAATCCGAATACAAAATTTCAGCCCTAAAAATTAAAGGTGAATCTTTCTTGCTTTTAATAATATTATAGCTTTAAAAGTCCCGTTCTAAGTTATAAAATTTATATATGTGAACTTTTTTCTGCCCTTTCCTTATTACTTAGGTAATAATTATTGTGTAAAAACAATAAATCAAAAGCAGATCATTCTGAGAATTTTGGTTTTTAGTTTGTCTTGATATCTATAAAATAAAATTAAGTTAGATACACTTGCGCAAAACTTGCTTCCAGTCAAAAAACACCCCCAAAGCAAACACAAAATGGTCACTAAAAAGAAAGTATGAGCCTGAAAACTTCTGTAACCCTCATTTTGCTCTTACCTATTAATTATTGGTGAATGGTGAGTAAGTGGTAAAAAAGTTACGAAAATCAAAAATGTTGAATAATATGGCTGGTTCATTTCTACTGGATGCTTATTAGTGTGCAGAAATTGTCATTTGCGTGTAGATTTATCGATTATTCTTTCCTTCTTTTCTAATATCTAGAACTCATTTTCTAAAGAATTCACAAAAACACTCCTTTAATATAACATTAACATAATCCTTGTCTTAAAACATTTTTACCAAAACAAAATATACCATTCACCAAGCTTTTAGCGAATTTCCAAAACTGGAAATTCAGCTTTTACGCCAGGTGTCATGGTGCGACCTAAGCCCGAGACCATATCAGAAATATGTTTTGAGGTCCCTAGAATACGAAAATGATATTCACTAAAATTTATATATATATATATATATATATATATATATATATATATATATATATATATATATATATATATATATATATATATATATATATATATATATATATATATGTATCCGCGCGATAACTCTCGAACGAAACGTTTAATGCTTATGAAATTTTGTGTGCGAATTCGATTTTCCAAATCGTTGGATGAGTTCGTTAGCCAGACACGTCGGATGCCCAGAAGTAGGTTTTCCGGGCGTTTTTTGTCAACAAAATGAGTTTTTTGCCAGAATTAAGCAATTTTTCAAATTTTTTTTTACACTAAGCCATTGTAAAAGGTAAAACGCATAAAAAATGTTTTTATACCGTTGCTCTAAATTACTTACTTTTCGAGAAAAACTAGGAAATATGTCGTTCTCCATTTCACTCGCACTCGCATTCTTTTTTTTTCTGTCTCATTTTTTGCGAGCTAAATTCGAAAAAAGCCGCTTTATAAGTAGCGTGTCATGATTTTTTTAATCCAATTTAACGATTCGGCTATATTCTATTTCTCTGTCAGTTAAATGTTTTTATAATGTATCTCTGTTCCATTTTTTTTTACAAAAAAAATCCCGACGATATCTGTTATGTGATATGATCAGAATTTAGATTATATTTACACCTTCCTAAAATTAATAAGAGTTTGCTTCAATCGTATAAAAATTACGTTAAATCATATTCAAACAATAATATTTTTACGTAATTTTTTATCCAATTGACAATACAGTTATGATTAGAATTGTATAATCAGAGCATTCTAATATTAAAAAAATTTTGCACATTCAATTTTTTTTTTTAACAAAGAAAAATTTTTTTAAATTTTGACACATTCTTTTATGAAATTTCGATTAAGAAATATTAAAAAATTTTAAAGTGAATCATTTAAAAAGAGTTAAAAATAAATTAAAAAGGAAACATTTCTTTATTTTAACATATTTGTAAAGAAAATTTTACAGTTTACTTACAGTTTTTTGAAAAAATGTAATAACATTTTTACATACAATAAAGATTATATTTGAACGGTAGGAAATCCACAAATTTTTTTTTATTTCTTTAATTAATTATTAAATTTGGTTTTAGAAGAAAATCTTCGTCTAATTCGCTCCAAGCCGAAAGTATAGCCACTAATAAGGACATTCCACTGTTAAAATAAATGGAAAATATATTGAAATTTATTTAATGAAAGCCATTCATACACATTTTTAAAATATCCTTTTGAATTATATAACAAATAAAATCTGTGTAAAAAAATCTAATTGACGTGTTTTTTCTCAATTTGCTAATATTAAGTAAGGCTCGTTAATTAGGGAGTGATTGTGTTAAAATTTTAATATAAAATATGGTAATTTTAACCCTCTTTAAAAGAACATTTCGATTTTAACAATAAAAAAATTTTAAAAAGTGTTTTCGTTTTTCCCGGATTACCAAAAACTGTTCATAGGCATATCTGTGACTAAAGTTGCCTCCCTTTCTTAAGAAAATAAAGTATTTTTAAAATTTTGTGCAAAAGAATAAAACACAATTAACGAAAAAAAAGTACGCGTTTCCATATTTTTAAGATTTTGTAGTACAAGAAAATCCTTATAAATTCATCATATCTGTTATTGCATTTACTAGCTTTTACGCAATTTAATAAACAAAAGTCTGAAAATGGACGTAGAATCTCACTGTTATTAATTATTATGTCTTAGTCTTTTGAAAAATTATTTTTTGAACTAAAATAAGAATAGGAGGAATATAAACTTAGGGGTAAACGACAGGAGTATATAAACTTTATTTTAGATTCTACGTTTATTTTTACAGAAAATCATCAAGTACCTATTATTTCTTTTTTGAATGTATAAATACAAAAAGTTCGAAATTATTTTATATTAGAATTTCAATTTTGGTCGACCCTACGGGTTGTCCCCATTTACTCTTTTCTCGTCTCTTTTGACCCCAATTTTTCATAGAGAAGAAATTATACGATTTTTGTTAATTTTTCAAAAACCACCGATATTTTTAAATTTTTTTGGATACTGCTGATAAAGTGACCATCTTCGCGTAAATTTTTAATATATTAAAGATTAGGTACTCATAAAATAAATACAAAAAAATACGGTGTAAAGTCGGAATGCGTACCTATTCATCCTTGTCTACGGTAGCACATTTTTTATTGACATAAATATTAGAAACACAGGAAAAGAGACCAGGAATCAACATAGAAGTGGATTATGGTACGATATATTTTCTGAAAAAAGTGCTTAGGACCAAAGTTATAGAGTTCAAAGTGATGCACTTGATGATCTTGAAGCACTTGACTCTCGTGATGCACTTGACTTTGAAGTTGACCTTGAGGTCAATTTCCAAAGTCATTTGAAAATCATTTAATATTTTTCAAAAGGAGTAGTTTACTTTTCATCCCTAAATGGTTCAAAGTATATTCGAACGAATTTCACATGCAAGATAGAAAATAAGTGATCAAGAAGTAATTTTGAAAAATACTTTCTCAATCGCAATCGGAAATATAATAGTTAATCATATGTTGAATTGAATTCCTAATATGATAACTATAGAGTAGCAATAAAAATTTTAAAAAATTTTGAAAATTTCTAATATAACATAAAGTTAATGTTTAACTTACAATTGGAGTGATATTAAATCTTTTCTTAACTTCTAAAATTACTTACAAAAATGTTTTCTTCTAATTTTTTCTATAAATTTGCGCCTATTTTTTCATTTCGTCAGGTTTTTATTTTTTTTATTTTAGAAAAATAACGCAACAAATCAATTTTGAAGATAGATTGAGTCAATACATGAAATTACTGCTTATAGGTACAGGATATGGTCAAAGTTCGGCAATGGCTAATCATTTTCAACTGACCTTGAAAATCGATTTCAGGGTCACTATCAAGTGCATCGCTTTAAATTCTACAAATTTGGTACTCAGCCCTTTTTTCAAAAAATATGCCGTTTCAAAAATATTTAGCTATAACTGTTTTCATCTACAGAGGTTGAATGGTGTTTTCTACCCCTAAAAAGCGTATTTAGCCGAAATAAAAAAACACGTATTTAATATTTTTCGCTGTTTAATAAGTATGTTAAGTTTCATTCAAATTGGCAAGTATTAGTTGGGTAGTGTTATTTATCAGAATGTTTTGCCGATCTAGTTTTTTCAATATTTCTTTGCTCGTTTTCAGAATTTGTATTTTAATTTCTACGGACAAATAACTCATTCTTTTCTTCGATTTTAGTAACTTTTATTTGCTGATGTTGACCATTAATTGATCGAAACATATCAAATATTTTTCAATGATTTTTTTAGCGAATGTCGAAAATTTTGAAAATTTTTTCACCGTTAGTAAGTTAAAGTATTTGAATTCATTAAGTAATTAAATGATGTCCACAAGAACCTTACGAACTACCATAAGTTATATGAGATCCCTAGGACCCGTTTTTTACTGTTAGGATAAACTTTTTACTAAAATTATTTTAGATGAATAAAGGTTATGTTGTATGATTTCCGCCAGGGTTTACTGTTCCCATTATTGTAAAAAATAAACTAACCGACCGATTTTGAAAATTTTTTCACTGTTAGAGAACTAAATTATTTTAGATGGATACAACTATGCTGCACAAAGTCCGTTCGGGTTCTTGGGTTCCAAAAATATCAAAACTAATTACCCAGCCGATTTTAAAAAATCTTTTACTCTTAGAAAGCTAAACTATTTTAAATAGGTACAGTTCTTAGATGAGATCCGCCAGTCCCCAAAATTTGGAAATTCGCTATGTTATGCAGATGCTGCGACAGGGGTATTTTTATTTATCAAGGAAATTACCTATATAAGAAAATTCATCCCTAATGTTCATGAACTTTTTCAGGTTTATCTAAGGCTTTAAGCGATCCTTTCGGTGATAAAGGTCGAAAACAGTAGCTTTGAAAAAATTCCCCCCCCCCAAAAAAAAAAAAAAAATACAATTACATATATTATTAAATTTATGATTTGATAAGCTTTCTTTTGATGCCCCTAGTTAAAAATTATTTTTCCACTTCTCAGGTTATCTCCTGAAATTAGTCCCACATCAACCCTTAAATTCAAATTTATAATTGAACCACCACAGTCTACCTTTATGTTAACTGTCTGAAAAGGTCGTATCTACAACAGTATAGATTTACAGATTAATTCTGACCGTTCAAAGTCCAACTCTATTTGTTATGTATCCTTTTTTATTGCATTAGTACAATACCAATACAATATAGTGTAACAAAGATAGGAAATATGTTTGGTGGGCCAAAATTAATCTGTTGGAGTATACGTGTCTATGATGTCTTCTGTACCTTTCTCACCATTTCTAAGTTTAAGGATTGACAGATGAAACATGACCGAGGACAGCACTAGATAAATATATTAGATTTTTTTTTAAAATAAATTTACCAATTCATTAGAAAGGGAGACTGAATATTCATTTACAAGACCAATCATAAAAAGTAAGACTCAAGAAACTCAAAATTAAAAATATTTTTTCTTTGAAATGGTAATTTTTTAAATTCTTATCTGTATACCATTTTAATCTATAAAAACATCTATCTGCATAATATATTCCTTTAAATTTTACTTTGAGAAAGGAATTTCACCCCGGGCAAATATGTATGTAATTAACAAGTTAAAAGAAATAAAAATTTTGTTAATTACTGCGTACAATTAAATGTGTTACAATTCCCTCCTACAAATTGTAATTCTTTTAAATATTATTAATTGTAAAAAGAAATATTTTGTTAATTACTTATTTTTAGTACTTTTAAAGCCTCGTTCACATTTTGATATTTCGATATTTTAATTTTTTGGGACCTGGAATACACTGCTCATTTAAGGAGGCTCACTAGTCCAGAGATCGAAAAAATTTTCACGATTTTTTCTAGTTTAATTGGACAATGAAAACAAATAACAAATGATATTACAGTTCTTTTATTAACTATTCAAGGTTACAAAAAAATTTTTTTTTCTTTGATGTATTATCATCTATATATCTATATAATAAAAGGGAAATACCACTCACTCATATATCAAGAAATCTCCAAAACTATAATACCCACAAACTTGATATTTGGCATGTAGGTTGCTACTGGGTCGTAGGCGCCCGCTAAGAAAGGGTTTTGCAAAATTTTTTGTCTAACTGTCAAAATTTACGAAAAACCGTAAAATATCAATTTTTTATTACTGTATACAGCAATCTATGAATTTATTAAAAAGGTCATACAAATTTTAAATAGTTGCTAAGTATTTGTGAAAAAATAATTTTGGAATTTTCTTAAGTACCCATTAATAAATATCTCTATAGATACCACCAATAATATTTTTACCTATGACTAGTATGAAATTACTTATTTATTGTACAAAATACTATTTGTATCCTTTAAAAAAAATAAACAACTGGACTGTCCAGTTATCATCAATTGGCACGTGCGTTTGCCGTGCTCAGCAAATTCCATACAGATGAAATTTCCATCGAGCCGGGCTCGGTTATCCTGATATTAAAAATGAAATATGGACTTTACTTATCTGTCTTCAGTAGTTTCGAGAGAACGGTAGCAGGTATCAAACAAATGATAAAGCAAAACTTAACTATATGGAAAATTGGTATAAGAATCAAAAAAAGAAAACGATCAAAGTTAAAGTTATCTTGTAGGACCTGAGAACCCACAAAAAAGCCTAAAGTAAACGACTGGACGTATCGTTACCAAATTTTTTGCACTCCAGAGAAACCCAAAATAAATGACTGGACGGATTTTAACCAAATTTTTCTCAAATAGTACTGAGTTTCTAAAAAAAATGGACATGAGGCTAAATTTCCCCCGTAGGCTTTTGCGGACCCAAAAAACCTGTCAAATAAACGATTAGACGGATCTTATCCAAATTTTTCTCAAATATTATTGAGATTCCGAACTAAATTAATGTGAATTCAGAAATATTCTCCAGAGCCCTGAGATCTCAAAATGTCTAACAAATTACAGTGATCTTAAAGTTGTCAGTATGAATATCTGATAACTATCTACGATAGTTAATATCTCAAGGTACGAAAATTAGACATGCTATTGAAATACGAATACATATAGCGAAGAACTTCAGAATATTTGATTTAAAATTAAGGTGAAGTTGGAATGAACCCTCCAGCACTATCGAATTAAACAACTCTATACTTCCTTTTAATTTATCTGACAATGTGGCCTGACAATTATCTGTGATATACGAAGTTGTTTGACTACGATAGAAATCGGCACTTTTTTTAACGAATACCGTCGATTTTTTTAAATTTCCGGACTGGTGAGCCCCCTTAATAACCTTCACCTACAAACTTGTCTAAAGTTTTCTCTAAAACAAATCGAACTTTTGAATTTGAATGAGGCTTTATAAATAATAATTAACATACTTGTATTGAAAATAGACCCTAAAGCGCTGAATAATTACGATTTTTGTAAGTTCATATTTCAGTTAATTTTTTATTTTTTAGCTTACCTACAAGTTACTGGTTTGTTAATTCATTTATTTTATAGATACATAGCACACTCCCATTTAAAAATTTCATCGCACACAAGATGTGTATAATGGCACCCCTCCGTGTTTTAAAGCAAATTTGTCTGAATGTGTTAGTGTCTAAGTAATAGTGTGTAACAGTAAATCATACAAATATATAAATCAGAAACATTGACGCCCGTGATCTTTGACTTTCTCATTTAGCAATTTGGTCCCAGTGGATTGCGTAATGGGAGTTTCCTATGTATTCGGTAAATTTTGTACTTAATGTATATAGGTACTTTCAAAACAAGTTAATTATGCTTATTTTTTTATGTAAACGCTAGCGTAAATATACATACATAATAGTAACTTCTGTACACTAAACCAAACAAATTGCCTTTCATACTTAAATAATCTTTCCACTAAGAATACTAAAAAAAATTTGAAATAATTGAAAATTCGATGTAGGTAAGTATCGTTATTTGAAAGTTGGGTTTGTCTATTACTTGTCCCTAAACTGACCATCTATCTATGATTTAATGTTTTTCCGTGCGCCAGAGAATATTAGTCCAATTTTTCAACTGAAAAAGTTAGACTTATACAGCCTATACGATAAGAACGGGACGAGGCGAGAGTAGGGGCGCTATCTGTTTTCGGACCCGTAAAACACGATTATATATATATATATATATATATATATATATATATATATATATATATATATATATGTATATCGGGGCTTTAAAACCATTTTTAAAGCCCCGATTAGCCGAATACTCATCATTAGTTTTAAAACCACCAAAATGGTAATTCGCCTGCAACCTTTCAATCACATTTAGATATCTTGACAATGCCGAAGATGTAGCGAAAATTTCGACTTCGGTGATGGGGCCCCGCTGCTCACGGCTTTTTTTTTGTAATATGATATGTTACCCCTGTTACCGGCCAATTCCCATTCTCGGTAGCATCACACACATGTGTGATCACCTGATCATTGATCACTATAACTTTACTATAGTAACTATAACAAAGGCCGCTATTACACTGTCATAGATCTATGTCAAAGTTTTATTTAATCAAAGAAATATTATAGTGTAATAAGTCAACTTTTATAATATAATATTTCTGTAACCATAGTTAAAGATACTTCTTAATATTTGATCATAGATTTGATCAAAAATCTTTGACATATATCTATGACAATGTAATAGCGGCCAAAATGGCAACCATGCATACACGTCCGATATTCATACTAATATACTAAAGCGAGATTTGTTTGTATGTCCGAAGTAAACTCAAAAAATACTGGACCAATTTTGAAAATTTTTTCAATGTTAGAAAGTTAAGCTATTCCAGACCAACACAGGATATGTTATATGAAGTCCCTTGGACGCTAGCAACCCAAAAAGACCTAAAGTAAGCTACCCAACCGATTTAAAAAAGTGTTTCACTGTCCAGATTAATATAGGCTATGCTATATCAGATTCTGAAGTCTCCCAAGATTCTGGAGACCGACAAGATGCTCCAAATAAACTACAGAACCAATTTTGAAAATTTTGTGATTGTTAGAATGCTAAATTATTCCGGATTGATATAGGCTACGTGATATGACATTATGAGATCCACATGGTCCTGGGGACGCAATGAGTGCCCAAAATTAACCACCTAGCCAATTCTTGCACTGTAGGAAAGCTAAACTATCCTAGACTGCCATAGGCTATGTTACATCAGGCTCCCACAGTCTCGACGATCCAAGAATTTTCTAAAACAAGCGACTGAATGGGGCTTAACCAAATTTTATAAATTTATAATTTTTGATATTTTATAAAACTTTCTGCCAGGATATCGCTTCTCCAAGAAATGTCTAATATTGAAATACCCTTAGAACTATCGTTAACGGATATCTATAGAAAGGTGTCAAAACATAGAAATTAGCCATGCTATTGAAATATGAAGATGATTACTTTAGAATAAGGATGTCATTTGGGTGGACAAAATGTGGTTCAGGTCGGTGCTCTGACGGTCCCATTTGAATACTTGGGAAATGTGCTGATTTTTTGAAAATGACCGAAAATAAAATCGGAACGGAAATAAGATTGGGCGGAATTTGACAATTTTTCTTGATTTTTGAGAATGGATGGGAACATGACAAAAAAATGTCCCAATGACATCTGTATTTAAGAGTTATTTGGAGAGCAAAGTTAATCACTATATAAATAACTAATTTTATACAGAATTTCGGAATATGAGACTTAATAATATATTTAGAGCCATAATTCTGATAATTTTACATGACCAAAATTGTGGGCCGAAGCTACAGAATATAAAATTTGTTCCATTACAGGAAATTACATAAAATACCAAAATAAAAACAAAATACATGGCACCTGGACGAAGCCAGGACGGGCCGCTAGTAATTATATAAGACTGAAAAGTAAAAAAGTTAAAAACGTTCAATTTGTGTTAGGAAAGTTATAAAAAGCTTTAGCTGCTGAGGGCACCTTGGCTTTTAGTGTTTGTTCAGCGAGTACTTAGCGAATTTTTTCTTTGAAATCATTCTCAACCAATTCAAAAAATTACATATTTATGTAACTCTGTACATTCTACATTCCTACAAACATTATAAGACAACGATTGTGTTATTGCATGCGCGTTATATTGTTATTATAATGTTAAACTGTGTGTATATTGCACCTACACTTATCTATACAGGGTGTTTCAAGCAACTAAGAACATATAAATTTTAACCTAGGGAAAATTTGTTATGATCAAGGGGTGCTTCATTTTATTGTTATTAAATATTTATCAAAACTTTAAATAATATAGCGTCAAAATAATGTTTAAAATTAATTAAAAGACAACAGCAGTAAATTTATTGAGATAACTATAAATGAATCTTAATCTAATGTTAAAATATTTTTTAACAAATAATACTGATTAGTAGAAAATTGGACACCTGTTGTTTTGTTTTCAGATTTATTTTTTTGCAATTAAAGAAAATTTTAATAACTATGGATACCAATTAAAAATGATACCCATAAAAAACAAGCGTACTCTGATCCCAACAATTTTCTCCCATCTTAAATTTTGTATGTTCCTACTTCGTTGAAACACACTATATTATATATATATATATATATATATATATATATATATATATATATATATATATATATATATATATATATATAGCTGGGCGTGTGTAGCTGGTGATTTTTTTTTCTTTTTTTGTTAAAGTCATTTTCATGTAATTCCAATGAGGAAAATGAAGTGAAAATTCAAATGAACGTATGTGTGTATAATATAAATGAAAAAATAATAAAAATATAATATCCGAGGAAAGAGAGATAACATTGCTATCACTACAATATGACGATTATATGCATACGAGACAAGTATTATAGCAAGGGGCAAAACAATTGTGACAATGATGAAAAAGAATTGATCGTTGTTTTTAAGGGGATATTCTAGTCCAGGGAGCAAAAACTTCAGTTTCTTATAAGAATTTATAACAAAAAAAACTGTTAATATTTTGACTGTCCATTTTGTTTTACCATGTACTTACTGATATTTTAAGAATGTATAAAAAAAATACAAAAGAATTAATATTCATGGACCATAGCGATTTAAATATAGCCATCCAAAAAATTGATGCAAAAGAAGTATAGTTGACATGATTTTGGAATTTGTGTTCATCTGCAACAAAAAAGAAAGAAAAGATTCTGGTTTAGAAAAATTGTCATTCTGGCGTTAACTATAATAAAAAAAAAACGCTTTAAGAAATCTAAAAACGGCGGCTGTTAGTTTTTCCATTTTTTTAAATTTTTTTTTAAAATAGTAGAAATTAAATTTCCGCCCTATCCGTAGTTCCCAACCTCGGATCTACGATTTTTTAGAGCCGGAGCAGAAACTTGATAGTGGCGCCCCCTCTCTCCAGTGTTTGAGATAAATTCTTAAAAAATTCATAAATATAAGTCCTTTACAAATTTCGTATTTTTCCCATTGCGGTAATGGTAAAAATTGAGGGTTTTGTAAAGGATCTATATACAAGTTGATTTTTTATTTTAATAAACCTACTCGGAAAACACTAAAAGTTGTGTAAATTTCAGATTTTTATCACCAGCCCGATCAAAGATATAGAGGCTCAAAATGCCAAAATTTAAACAAAAGTTAATTCTTGAAAGTTTGTAACAATTAAAAGATACTTTAGATGAAGTTTTCTTGTGGAATGGGCGGAAATAGGCCAAATATGGACATAGAATAAAGAGAAATTTATTACCATTAAATTTTTATTACCAAAAAGTTTTTATTTCAACCTTTTAGGATGAACGGTTTATGAAATATGTGTATACGCGTAAAAAGATGCTAACACAAAAATCAGCGCAAATTGGAAAACAAAAATGGCCATTACACTTAAATGGTTTAGGATAATTTTTTTTTAAGAATTGTTCTTAATACCTACCTCAAATACAATAGAAATAACTGGCAGAATATTAATTTTTTCTAAAATGGTCGAGCAACCAACTTTTTTTTGAACCATTTGATATAGACTGACTTATTATGATTCTGGCGCCCCCTATAACTGCCGCCCGGGGCAGGGGCTCTGGTTTGTGACCCCCTTTAGATCCGAGGCTGGTAGTTTCTACCATAAAGCAACATGTATTGAAGGTACATGCTAAATTTGAAGTCGATTGCATAAATAGAACTCGAGATGTCATGTCAACCAGCTTGAAAATTATGTAGTTTCTAGAAAAATGCATAGTTTTGAAGTATAATACCTGATACTGGATCCTACCGTATTAAAATGGCTATAACTCTAAAAATTTTAAAAATTTTCAAATTTCTTTTTGAGGATACATTTTTAAAGGTTTATACTTTCAGAAAATGAAACAAAAAATCTAAAAAAATGCTAGACTAGATTACCTACCTTAACTAGTGTGATAACTATTTTGGACATAACTGTATGTACCGGAATAAATGTATGCATGCCATTAATGTGTTTCCATTAAAAGAAACTAGATGGTGTTTTTGTTGCTATCAACGAAACATATTGGTTAAATCACATGTTCTGTTACGTCACATATATTGAGTGTTTCGAAATTCCACGATTTAAATTTTTAAAATTTTTATACATGTCTTTTAAAATTTCTGAAAATAAACTGTTTGCTCCGGTTTAATACAATTTTTGTTAATTTTACACACAATTATCACACGAATCAAGCGATGATTCCCAATTTTTCCCACAACTGCGTACAGAATAGCATTTTTTAACATTATGTAATTTAACAGTATAACAAAGCCTTTACAAACTGTTAAAACAAAAAAAAAACAAAAAAATAGTTTCAAAAGCCAGGCAAAATATAACTTACATTTTATTAAACCTAACATTTTCCGAAGACTTCCACCTATTATCCTTAATACTTCAACTAGATTAATGACTGAAACACCACCTTCAAGATTACGTTCCTCGTTAATGATGAAAAATAACAAATAGTTTAAAATTAATGCTTTCGTTAGAAAAAAACATTATTTTGAAACTCATATTTGCATAAAGAATGAAGAGAGAGCCATCTGTCGACAATCTGTTTAACTGTTGGAGCTATTTTCATTTTTCAAAGTATGCATAAAACGTCACCTATTGATAGTCCGTTTAACTATATAGTTTTTTTCATATTGGAACGGTATTGCGACAGTTACTCTGGACATGGTAACTAAATTATGACGGTAATATTTAATGTTCTTTTTATTTAAATTTTTTTGTTTATTTATTTACTTATTTGTTATTAATGTTATATGTGATACTGTACGAAATTTTCGCAAGAATCAGCTAATATATAACTTTATTATTTTGTGGCTCATTTCACATTATTGGTAGTTTATTGGGCCCAGTGGCGTCACGAGGGGGGTGCAAGAGATACTATCATGACACGGACGCCACTTTAAGTGGGACCCCAAAAGCTAATAGGAGGAGCGTTAAAAGCTAAGGAACCCTGAAACAAGCTACATCTACACACCATTTTGGATACGTGTCAACTTAATAACAGAAACCTATGTTTACATAAGCTTCTTTTTGCATGCTAATTAAAGAGTATATACGTACAGGGTGGGGCGGGGGGGGTGCCCGGACGCCACTTTAAGTGGGGCCCCAAAAGCTAATAGGACGAGCGTTAAAAGCTAATAGGAGGGGCGCTATTACTTTGACTTTTTTGTGTTTTCATTAGAATTCCGCTACGTGAAAGTGTAGGGAAATTACGAAATTACTTCCAAGTTATGACTTCAAATAATATATAGACACATAAACAAATCACTGGCGAGCAAAAAAAGGTCGTTAAGACAACTTTTAGGGAAAAATTTAAAATACAAATTGACGAGAAATAATTTTTTTCCGAAATTTTAAATACACCGTTTCACTGCTTAAAATTTTCAAATTTTAGAAGTTAAGGGAAGGGGGAACGCAAATAAAGTGTCACGCACCGGGCGCACCGAGCGTCTCTGATTGGGCCGGTATCCAAGTCGGATTCTTTTAGAATCACCTGTATCCATAGACAATAATATTTTTTTTTTTTTTTTTTGGATAGTATCTACACGTATATAGTGTAAAAAAAAACTTATCAGTATCTACATATTACAATATCCAACAATACATTCATACCGTTTTTTACCGTTTTATTGTACTCGTTTGAATTGTGCTGATTTATATTACAATATCACACAGATGCACCAGTATAGTGCACAACAGAACTAGTATAGTCAACGTAATATAACGTAGCGTAGATAGTCACTATACGCTCATACGCTGAATATTTACCAACATCGAAAATACAGTCATATACAATGAACGACATTGTGCATACGACATAACTGCATACATTCATTTTAACACATTGTAATTAAAAATTCAAAAATGACAATTTTAATTTTTTCTATTATTGTCACCTATGTATGTGTAGTAACATCCGTACTTTTTCTATATCCGCTATACTATAGCTGTTGTTATAATAATTAAACTATTGAAAAAAGAATTAATAGCTTAACGTCCTGTATATATGTTTGTATGATTATATGTGTCATACGCCCGTTTGGACACTAGTATTTTTTTTAATGTTGTTCGAATTTGCAAAAAAAAAAAAAAATTAGTTTGTCATTGTTAGAAATAAATTAAAAGTTGTTAAACTTCTATGGACAAAGTGATAATAATATTTTTATGATAAAATATTTTGAATGTAATCAAAAAGAAAAATGTGTGACAATAAATGGTTAAATTTTAAAATTTATTCGTACTGAAGTTCTATTTACACACAAGGTGGTCCAGAATTATGTACCCTAACTGATAGAGCTCGTAGTACGTTCAAAAATAATGGTACATTTTCATGTACACCTTTTTTCAAAATTCAATAATAAGAGAGATACAACTCTATAAAGGGGTGAAACGAAAACCATTATTTCTTAAATGTTTTCAAACGCTTTTGAATAACGGATTGATATTTTAGGGGTACTTATTTTGTGTTAGAAGGATTAAATTTATGTCAACACGTATTCCACCACTCATGACTAAGGGGTGGTTTTGGGTGGTAGGTGTGTTTTGCAATTATTTAAACAAAATCCTTGATAATGTAATTCCTCAGATAATTTCACACAAAAAAGGTATACTTATTACATTTCGATAAATATTACCGTTTTCGAGTAATTTAAAGTAGAAATATCTATTTCCAAATTATCCCTTAATCATAAGTGATCGAATAATTGAGACCATAAATTTAATTACCTTAATGTTCATACGCGCCCCTAGAATATGAATCCAGTAATCAGAAGCGCCTAAAAAATTTAAAAAAAAAAGAAGTCAGTTTCGTTTCACCCCTCTACATTTTACCCCTCTGCTTTATCTCCCTCATTATTGAGTTTTGGAAAAAAGTGTAGATGAAAAGGTACCATTATTTTTGAACATACTATCAGCTCCCGCAATTACGGTACATAATTCTGGACCACCCTGTATCTTCTGTATATATAAATTCACCAAATGTGTGTTCAATATGCATTAAATTAGGGTATCTCCAGTACCCGTGAGAGGGTAGGGCAGGTGGGACAATTGCCCGCAAGTCCGGGTCTAAAATGGTGGCCCGCAGCCTCGATTAGGGTCCTGGAGAAAGTAAGACGACGTCTCTATTTTTGGGGAAAAATTTTTCAAACAAAATTGTGCCTGGAGGCTCGTCAGTTCTCTCTCCGGTCCTGGGTATCTCTGTACCTAATTACAATTTTTTACAGCTTTCACAATAAAATAAAATACATTCAACTATGTAGCTGGGGCACGTGCCCCAGCTGCCCGCTTAGATTCGGTCCTGGTCTTAAAATGCCCGTTAATGTACGATTATGTTCGCGCGTTGATTACTACCAAATTGCAACAATATTTATTTTCTCGTTTTTATATTAGTTAAAAATTTTTAAAGTTTTTAAGGTACAAAAAATATTTTATGTAAAACCAGATTTCCCATTTTCTCACTCTTTTCCTATAACATTATATAAAAAATAGTAATTAAGACTCAAAAATAAGGTGTTAGGAAAAAAGTATCAAATTTACATTTATTTCATAATATGTACATTAATGATGTCAACAAAAATGGAATCATATAAGAAAGAGACAAAAGTCAATGTTCGATTATGTATAAATCTTTTCATTTTTCACTTTAGGTATTACTATGGTTTTTTTGATACGTTTTTTTCTCCTATATTTACTTATAAGATTTATGTAAGGCTGATTTATTTTAAATGTACAGTTCAATCCCAAATAATCCCGGAAACATTATATTTGATAGTCTCAAAGAGTGATAAAGAATTTTTAAAATCAGATGAAATATTATAGGTACTAACACACAAATATGGCGAACTTCGTTGCAAATTTTCATGAAAAAACGTAAGAGAACCTCTAAAAAATAATTTTTAAAAAAAATAATTCAGCCGGTGAATTCCATATGCTCGTACTTATAGCTACTGACGTAACAAGCACAGTAAGTAAAGTATTACTGAACAGATAAATAGAATTTAGCAAAAAGTTATCAATAAAAGTCGCAGTTAGTTTCGAGATTATTCTCATCTTCAAAAATAAAGCCGGAAATTCAGAAACACATGAAAACCTTCATCCGTACAAATTGTAAAAAAAACTACCTATGCCATAATACATTTTCAGGCGACACTTATGAAGCTGTATCATGACATGTGCTACCGAAACAAAAAATTTTATACCTATAAGGTGACGATAAAAATTTGTTAAAAAACTACTTTTTGTGTAAAGATCGTGTTAGTGTAAAGTAATCTCAAAACAAATATGAACACAATATGCTAAAAATTTTGATTTTGCTTTTTTGACCCATTATAATTTCTTTAATAATGTCAAATTTTCGGAATTGCTGAATTGAATATAATAGAAAACAATATCATTTTCCTGGCAATAAATTACTTAGACAGTATCTACGCTTGTATCCACAGAACAAATAGAACGAATATAACTATCTCTTTTCTGCAATCACTTATGGGCATTTATGTGCATCTTAGGCTATTTAGTCCTCATTCATTCGCCAGCACTCAATGGGTATGTTTCAATTGTTGTCATATTGTTACCTCTCGTATTAACACGGTATATGTACGTGGTATACGTACATCATACGTACCACCACCAGGTACATATTATGTATATATGTATGCAAGACACCCATACACACAACATCCAACGGACTAACACACACAACTCCGCGTGCACATATATAACATAGTGGGGGTTTATTTTCTATCCTTTGTGGTTACGCTCGTTTCCCTAGTATAGAGATAGTAATGTTCGTTCTCTTGTTCTCTGCTTGTATCCGTTGTAGAAAAATACATCTTCTACAGCAAACAATTGGCGATATTGGAAAAAATTGGAGTTATATTGTACCCACAAATCATTTATTACGATTTTCGTATCATTTCGAGATCTGATCTCATTCATTTCAAGTTAATTTTATTTTTGTGAGGCATGTGAACATGTACGTATATACATAGCTTAGGCATCCATACCAATACATTACCAATAAATTACATTTGAATATCAAATTTTTTTTTTTATATCGGTTTAAATTGAAAATCGGTTCTATTTTATTATCATTATAGTTTTTTTCGCTTGAATTTAAATAAAATGTAAGGTAGATGGGCACAGAATATTTTTTCAAATTTTATAATTTGAAAATTTTCCACTAACGCTGGTTGGCAATGCAATGTGTAAAAAATTGGCAGTTGTAACTTTTGAGTCCAGCTCGTACCTATAAGTGATTTGGTTTCTGAATTTATTCTACATTGCAAAATTTGTAAGAACATAACTTGTATTGGAGGTAAGAGCACGGGAGAAAAATAAACTTTAAGTCTATACTTCAAAATCTTACTGCAGAACTTCAAATAGATAATCATTATCGTCGCCAAAGTTATCCATTTTGAAGAAATATAAAGAAAAAAACGAAAATGTACCGACAACTTTTTAATTTTAATTAAAATTTTTGTTTTTATGGTTATTAATGTTAACAGTAATTCCAGTTTTAATTTCAACTAGAAGCTTGCGAATCTCCTGTTTCCCGAGTCTTCCTTGAAGATTCCTGAATCTCCATTTTTTTAACCTAAAACCCAAAAATGAGTTTTAGAGTAAATCCATTTTGTTAACCTAAAACCCAAATTACGTCACATTACAATTCACCAGTTTTACTATAAACAAATTTAGAAAAGAAAATCTTTGAAAAACACTTAAAAACAGAAACATATCTTTTTAATTTTGGATCATTTTGATAATTTTTTACTAAGTAGTTATAGAATCGCTCCTTCTGTCGTTATGTAACAAAATTTAAGGGAAGATTCGCCAAAAAAACATCAAAAATAGACATTTTTTATTATTTTTTTTTTTATACAAATAAATATTTTATTAAAAAACTTAATATACAAGCAGATTTCTACATTTCTTGAGACTACAATTTTTTTTTTTTTTTTTATAAATTCGAAAAGAAGTTGAGTATAAATGGCGTTGAAGTCGACACTGCGACATTTTTCCACCTTGATGGTTCCTCGCGTTCTGAAATCCCCAGTGAAGTAAAATCAAATATCAAGAATTTTCTGAAAATATGCACATATAGTGCATATATGGATTATGGCACTAGCTAAGATATAAGAAAAAAAAATTAAAAGGCCGACTATAAGCGGCTGCCATTTTGAAAATATATTACGGAACCAAAAAGTTCTTGCCAAAGTAACGACATGGAGGAATATCACGCACTTTTTTTTGTCATTACCTCAAATACTTTTTGAGATACACGCGTAACCATGTTAAAAAACATACTTTCGAGAAGAAGGCATCTAAAGTTTGTTTGTTTTTTTTTTTTTAATTGAATTATGCCCGCACTAAAATACCCACAACGTTGATTTTTCATTTTTTTTCTTTTTAAATAAAATTTTAGGAAAATATTTCTAACACCTTAAAGAACATAATTATGAAGAAAAAAAACCGATTTATTTTTTTTAGCGAATCTCCCCTTAAATATTAAAATATTCTTCCATATTTTAAAATAACTTGTCAATTAAAAAAAAAAATTGATTGTTAAAAGAACGATCGAGACAATTTCTAATAGCTACAAAAATCTTATTACCACAACATTTAACTGAAGGATGGCATTTGTTCAATCAACTTTTTTTCGCTATAATCGGCAAAAACTTTTCTAACGAATATCAGTCGCATGAAACGACAAATATACAATATTGTAGAATTGGAAAAAAGCACATAATAAGAAACAACGAAATTGCGAATGTGTGCTGTTAGAAAGGGCTATGTCGGTTGAGCGGTACCTATCAAATATTTTCTGTTGATTTTGCAATAATAGTACTCATAGCCAGCGGTAACATGTTTTGTATTTGGTTAGATTTTTGAATTTTTTTCCTTATAAATTTTTTTTATTAGATATATTCATATTCTTTGTCTGTTCCAACATTGCTATACGTTGATACAGGCTGAGTTTTTTGAGCGTTGCCATTTTTATTGCATTCAAACTGTTGATTTGTTCAAAAATGTGTTCCAATAAGAGTTTTAGCTACCGATGGTATAGTAACCGATTGCTATAGTCAGAAGCTTTATAGCTTTAATAATTTTCGATCTAACTTACAGTTCTTTAAATGGAGCCATATATATTTAAGAGCTTTTAAATAATTTAGGACGAATATTATAAAACTATTTTAATCGACAGTTAAATTTAACGGTCTGTTAAACTAATTTAACAGAGACTTTGGATATTATAAGACTTAGTTTTTGAAGATCCGTTATATCACCCGTTAAAATAACTGATTCATTTTGCTCCTTTAAATATTTAACTGGATGTTAAATGAAAATTTTTATTTTTGACAACCACTTTTTGGACAAGCAGACTTTAACGTCAATAACTTTTGAAGTCACAGGTTACAGACTAATAAGATGTTTCCAGTTTCTGATTAGGATCCGATTGCGAGTTAAATTAGGATACAATTGCCTAGAATTTTTCGCAATCGTGCGAATTCATTTGAGACGTTAAGTGATACAGAAGTTAAACTTCGCTTTCGATTGATTAAAGAAGTGACAATGTAAGTTTTAGAAAAAACTGAAAATAACATCAAATCGACAACTTTCCGAAAGTGTCCAATTTCAGCAATGAACCAGTTGCTGATAACATTAAGATTTTATGCTACTAGGTCGTTTCAGTAAGTTATTACAAGTAACTTTAATGTGAGTACGGTAACTGCGTAGATAGAATTATCACATCGTTTCATTAAAAATGAATTTATTGAAATGTTAACTACAAGTTAGGAAAAACGTAACGTCTGTGCACATTTTTATAATACTGCACAATTTTCAAATGTATCTGGTGCAACTGATTCTACCTGTATTAAAATTGAGTCACTAGGTAAAAATCATGCTGAAGTGTTTAGAAATAGAAAAGGTTTTTATTCCATTAACACTCAAATAGTTTGCGACGGCGACGTTCAGTTGCACATTATGGATGTAGTTGCTCGATTAGCAGGAGGTACCTACGATCTACGACAGCAGAATTTTTGACAATTCTTTTATTTTTAATTTTATTGTTTACATCGTCAGTCTCTTTGCATTCAGCTGTTTTTAAATATTTTAATAAATTATATTTTTCATTTTCAATAAAATTTCGGCCACGATCCATTTTTTTCGATTCCATTGTACTTTGAACTTTTTACTTTGATTAGTTTTATTTTTATCAATTTTATAATTGTCGTAAGGGTAGCTATGGTTTCAAATTTCAAACTGGAATGTAGTTTTAGGTGTTTAGTTTAATTTCTTGTTAACTAACTAACTAAGCAATTAGTTTTATAATATCCAGTTTTAGTTTAACAGTTTGTTAGATTTAACAGTCGGTTAGCTAACAGACCGTTATCTTTTGCTTTATAATATTGGCTCTTAGGCCTTAAAACATCTTTGGATAATTTAAATAAAAATCACATTTGTAAAACTAGGAATTAAGAATTTGCCTTCGTTATTTAGAAACATCTTAGTCAAACGTGGCTGAGTTTCACATCGAAATAATTACAAAATAAAGGAAAAAGATTATTATTACGTTTTCTATTAGAAATTAAAATTATTAAATAAATAGATCAAATTAACACATAAAAAAAATGATAACAAAGTCAGGGGCGTATTAACCATAAGAGTGAGAAATTTCAGGGGCGGAAAATTTTGGAGGAAAAACACAATTTTTAGTATTCACGTTTTTGCTTGTCACTTGTTTCTTGATAGGAAAATAAGAAATGGGAGTTTTTTTTTTTGCTCGTCACTTATTTAAGAAATTTTTTACAATTTTTGTTTTACGAGAAAACAGGGACGGCATTTTCAAGTTCTAGTTGACTGGAAAATAAAAGAACAAATGATTTTGAGACACCTATCTGACAATTACGTAAAAGTCTAAACGTATCTTTGTAATAAATATTTTAAAAGGAAATGAACGGTTTTTTTTATAATACTTTTAATATTTTTGTACATTTTGAGTATATTTGTTACTTTATTAGTAGTATTTCTGATTTAAAATGACCTCTCTCTGCAATTATTACACGACCCCAGTCGCTGTTTCATGAATATATGATATATGTATGCATGTATTGTATTGCTACCTACTGTCCTCTAAAAAGTAAAAAATGTAGATAATTTTCAATAAATTACCTAATGAATATGTTTCAGATTCTTAAATTAAATCAGTTTGACTACTAACTTTTTTTACTACTAAGTAAATTAATTTGATTTTATGATTAAAAAGTATTAAAAAACTGATAAAAATGATATTGATGGAAGGAGTCTTAAAAAAATTGCAGTTCGGAAACTATAAGAATTATAATTCTCCTGACCAATAACAATCGGTTACTTCCACTGATATTTACGACTCTGATTTAAAAACACCTTTTTGACTAAATCAACGCTCTGATCGCAACAAAAATGGAAACTTTTGGAAATTTCACCCTGTGTATACGATTTGAGTATACATAAGTGTCAGTTTTTGTTGCTGTCAAATAAAATTTTAATCCAATATTGGCAAATATCAAGTATTTACAAAGTAAATATACAATAAAAGTGTCAAAAATGATCATAAAATGATTTCTTATTTCAATTTCGACGTCTGAACGTACGTCTTTTATTAGAATACGCGTATTATTAAATCTCTAAGCGTACTAAACATCATCCTGATACCAATTTTCTCCTTTTTTATAAAAATAATTTTCCACTCATTTTTAAAATTTGAAACTTCTATTTTAAAAATCAATCATAAAGTTATTTCATTGTTCTACAAAAAAATATCCATTTCTTTTCGAGCACTTTTCCAAAATTAGACCAAGACCAATATTACGTATCAAATAGCAAGACCAATATCAAAATTATAAGTATGCTTGCAAGACTAATACCAAGACTCATGTGAACAAGATAAAAAAAAAAAAAAGACTTTCTCTACGAAAACCCAGAAAGTTATGGTGTGCATTCCCGCGAAGGTTTCTGAATTAGTACGGTCATCTCACAATAGGTAGCGCACGAGTTGTCCCAACTAATGTTTGTATTTCATATAATTTATTGCAATGAAATTGGTATTATGGTAAGTTGTTGTTGCAAGTTGTGCAATGTTTGCAATTTCCAATGCAGCTCTCATTTGCAATGACCATTAACAAAGCACAGGGACAATCACTACAAATATACAGGCTAAATTTGAAGAATCCATGCCTCTCACATGGATAACCGTATGTGACCTACTCACACGTCAGAAAACCTGATTTATTGAGTCATACACTTGAGTGGGCATATCAGATGGAAAAACAAAAAATATTGTATATCTGATAGCACTTTAGTTATCATGAAAAAATATTTTTATTGAACTGAGGCCAGACTGAGAGCGTATCGAGAGCGGTAGTATAATATGAATGGAGGGCGAATAGGTACCAGGTTTAGGAATCCAGTTTTTCATTTCAAGGTTTTTATGGGTTAATAGGAATCTAAAATTCATTGTATAGTTAAACTTTTGCCAAAAACAAATCTCATTTTCACAGATGAGGCAGATGAAGCCTACATATAAAAAAGTGTGGTCCGAAAGTTGCAACAAGCTGCATTTTATACTGCTTACCGACTAGTCGCCCACCGACTCTACAAGAGTAAACATGCATTGTTAGATGGTGGCTGTTGATTGTTAAGATCGTGTTAGTAGTAGGTACATACATATAGTTGTTCGATAGTATGTATCCGCTCCCACCTCGTACCTAGACCACATACATACCGAATAACACGCACCCTAACATCCACTATACTACACATACAAACACAAACTCTAAATATGTATATAACCATAGAGAGTGAGGAATGCTAACTATCATAAAGTAGTTTGGCCCCTTGCTCATTTTATTTTTGAAAATATGAAATTTTGATATTTTAGATAAAAAATGAATAGAATTATTTATACGAAGTTTATTAAAAACGTTGAGAACAGAAATTTTTTAGGCCTCAGATGTTTGCTATTTTATATACTATCGTAAAATTATTGTCATAAATTAAAATTTCAACCAAAAATTTTCATATCCAATTAAAACTATAAGATAAATTTTTTCCAATAATATTCCCCCGACATCGAATATCAAATCTCCTAGTACCGCTCCCACCCTCCACCCTCACTGAAGTAAAATCGACAAACGTGTTTGCACTGAGCCGTAAATATAAAGTGGAAGATGAAGGTAACAAAGTGTACAGCGTCAAGCGTTCGTTGTAGATTAATAAAACTTTTTTCTTCGACAGAACTTTTCATATATTTTCTAATTTTTTTCTTTTCTTTCTAGTTACCTAAAAAAACTAATAAATCTTATGTTTTATTACGCTCATCTAATAATAATCTTTCTTCGAACACACGGGAAAAACATTAAACTATCAACTAAACAGTGTAATCTTTTGTTTTATAAATAAATTTTTTTTGCTCTATTTGTGTTGCTTTTGTGAAGAGCAAGAATAATAAATTGTTAGATAAAGATAGAATAATGTTATTGAGTTTATTAATTTTATATTTTGCTCATGATGAATTTTATAATGGTGTTTGTTATGAAATGAGATATTTTCTATTTTAATTATATTTAACAAATAACTTCAAAGAGAACGATAACATTATTACCTACTAAGAATAAAAAACTAAATAATCTTGGAAAAGAAAATCAATTTTACTTTTTAAAGAAAACGTTATTTTTAAAAACAAAGTTTATGGAGGTTTCTCACTAACCCGAGTTTCTAGCTTACAGAGGTACGGGAGAGATCTATTTCATTTTTAGAAGTCTAGAAAAATTCAACCAATATGTATTGAGAAACATGCATGTATTTTGTATGGATACTACTTTTTTAAATGGTATATGTATATTTGGAAATATACATTTACAGAAAAAAAATACTAAACATTAAAACATCAAAATTTACTTGAAAAAGTCAGTCAATTTAAGAATGAGTCATAAATAGCAAATATTAAATACGTTTAACTGTCGCTTATAGAGGTACAGTCAATTAGCAAGTCTCAGTTATGGAGGTCCATAAGCGAAAAAAACGACTGTCACTTATACAGGTTTTGTTTCTCATTCATAGAGGTTTTAGAGTGGTAACGTTACGGGACCTGACAATTACTTTCACTTACACATTTTTTTCGCTTACCCAGTTCTCCCTTACTCTGGTTTGACTGTATAAAGAAATTGACTCATTTCAAAAATAAAATTTTGTCACATATTAAAAATATTATAATTTCTACTATCCTTTTTCAATATGTAGGATAGTAGATCTTGTGAGAGATAGCTATATTACGAGTTACGACTAAAACATAAATTTATGAGAATAAGTCATTTCCAGTTATCATTGTTTTCTCTTATAACATATTTTTTTAAAAATCCTTTAATTTTAATTAATTTAAATTATTCTTCTGCAAATACGTGTTCGGGTTAATGGGTAAATATAATATATTGAGTCCAAATTAACACACATATGCATACATTATAATACATATCTATAGTATTATAAAAAGGTACCCTCACCGCTGGTAGCCTATATTTTGAAAAAAAAAATTTTACAGTATTTTATAATTCAATAATTAATTTTAGAGTCCCGAGAGTATTATTAGTTATATTATTTATAACCTATCTCTCTTACTTTACATGCCAAAATGGGACAGACAAAGCTAGATTCTAACTAATTGTAAGATGGCATTTCATTTGAATACCTTCAGTTCCCGGACAAGCATTCTATATGCTAAAGATGTAAACATTAGTTAATATTGAAACTTTCTTAATCTTCAGCAAAAAGAAATTTTCTTAATTTCTCGAGGTACTTTCCCGTATTGGTACTTTCCCCTTTTATCGCCCTCCTCTGTAATTTTTCAACTGTAAATCCACGAAATTTCAACAAAACACAAATAACTAGCATTTACTATAAGAATATTTAATTAGATTAAATTTATTTGGATGAATTATCTCGACAACTTTCGGAGATTTAGGCGACCAAATTTTCTATTTATCTATTTCTATGATAAACAGATAAAAATGTACTTAAATATCTTATATTTTATTCCGAAAGCTGTGGCAAACTCTAACCATTGAGAAACCTTGGCTTAATGCGTAGTTTGAGATGCACTCAGTGAATCTTTTAAGTGTGAAGTGTATAAATGAAGTTTGAAATTGTTTTCAAATCCAAGAAGTGAATCTAGGCAAATGCATTTAATGTTCTCATACATTGTTTCTACATTTAAAAAATTGTTTTATATTATGATAAGTAGAGTATCACTTTGTTTTAAATATTTAAAAAAAAGAAAAAGAAATTATCTCTCTTATTATGTAATGTCAGAGAAAATTACTCGTAACAGTATTTTTGCATTAAGATGGTGGCGGAAAATAAAATGTCTAATGAAATACAAGTATTAACGTTACAGTTTAAATAATTAAATAAAGAAAAAATAAAGAAAACGTACCTAAAATTAAAAGTTTACTTTTTTTAAAAAGAAAAAGAAAATAGTAAAATTCGTAAAAAAATACAGTTACCCAACAAAAATGATCGCCCAACTATTCAGTGGAAGATCAATAACAAAAATACGACAAAAAACCCGCAAAAAAAGTGAAGTGATCACCTAATCAAAAATCATAACGAAAAATACAAAACAAAAATCGTAACTACAATTTGTTTTTATTATCTCAACGTTTTTTCTGCATTTTTAGTTAAAATGTCAACGTTTTTCAAATTTTATTTAAAATATTTCTGTAATTCGTATTTTGGTCATAATTTAGATATATTTTGCATCATCTACAGGGCGTGTGTCGTTTAAAACAAAGAGATGTTGTCCTCTCAAAAACTGTTTTGATAATTTTCATTAACTACAAGTTCAATTAAATTTACTGTATTTTTTCACTGCTTTCTTGACATTAATTTTGTTATCTTTTCTTGATGTTCTTTCTGGCTTTGATTTAGTTATCTTCTTTTTCTGACAATTTGACCTCAACTTTTTCTGTCAAAGTTGAGCATTTTAGACTGCGATTTTTGAAGTCTGATGTTTTTTGATAATGGCATTGAATATGCCGAAACTAGTCAAAACTTGACCATTTTTTGATTGTTTTAATTTTTGTTTTGTATTTTTCGTTATGATTTTTGATTAGGTGATCACTTCACTTTTTTTGCGGGTTTTTTGTCGTATTTTTGTTATTGATCTTATAATTTTTTCCCGCAGTTGGTTTGATTTGTTAAGTATTCAGTGGAAAATAAAGTTAAATAGATCAAATTTCTATTCCCTAGGATACATTTAAAAATCTCTTAAACCCTTTAATTATTATTAAACTCGTTGTTAATTTAGTCGGTAATAGTTTTACATATGTTATACAGCAACGATAATTGGGATTTTGAGAATCACTAACAATAAGTAGAAAACTTGTTAAGCTTAGGCGAAAAAATAAACGTACACTGGTGCTCTGATTGAGAGAAAGAAAAATGCGTATGTATTGGTTACACGGATAGAAAAAAAAACATGAATTTTTTTTAACGTAAACAACTGATTCTACATATATATATATATATATATATATATATATATATATATATATATATATATATATATATATATATATATATATATATATATATACAGGGTGCAATTTTAACAACTCTTGTACCTATTGGTGAATTTCAATTTTACGATGATTTAGAAGAAACAACATAGCTATGTTGTTTCCAACAAATTCAGTTCTAAATCATCGTAAAATTTTATTTAAATTCACCAAGAGGTACAAGAGCTGTTAAAATTGCACCTGTATATATATATATAGAATCAGTTGTTTACGTTAAAAAAAATGGTTTTTTTTATATCCGTGTAACCAATACATACGCATTTTTCTTTCTCTCAATCAGAGCACCGGTGTATTTATAACTAATACAAATACTAGATAAATATCTATGTAACACTGGCCTAATTATAACTTGCATTGCATCTTTTAGATGTAACACAAGTTTAATAAAAACTAGTAAAGATGTTTTTAGTACCTACTAAATAGCTGTATTCGTGACTTCTTTCGCACAACACGTTGGCATAACGTCAATGTTAGTATAATTATTGTATAAGTTTAATAATTATAAAGAACTTGCACAGAACAATGGTTTTTGTGTAATGCGTGCACATACTCAAATTGGTTTTTGTATTTCCTGAAGGAAGGAATAAAAAGGAACTTACATGTTAATCGAGGTCATAAATTAATACCAGACCAAATTTCATCAAAATCCGTTCAATAGCTTTTGCATAATACGTGTACATGTTCAAAATGGTTTTTGAATTTTCCCAAGGGAACGAGACATTTTCCCACAATAACAAGTATCGTATATGTTAATCTATATTTATATACTCATTTAATTTCTTTCAAACAGCAAACTTGATACCAACCTTCATGTCGTGGTTGTACAAGCTGTGGTCTTGATGGAGGGGTAGATAACACAAGTATCTATAAACACCTGACTAATTTACTAATCGTTCGCTCTAACAGCACGATTTTTGCGTTCACTGAAACAGCATCCGCCGTACAAGGACGTAATCGTATAATTTTTAATCTACAAAACCTTTTGTAGTTTACTGTATTTTAAATTTTCAACAAATAATCTTAAATGATTTTAAGTTGAGAACATTAAAAATGGAATTGTTTCAGTATAATTTTCATTTAAACTATATACACGGTAAAATCCTCTTAAAAACTTCAAAACTTCTTTCAAACACCTTCCGAAAAATTACAGCATAAAATAAATTACTAAATAAGTCTAGACGTAGTAAGAAAGATTCAGTGTAATGTACACTTTAAAGTATACATCAGGCATACATTATACGACACGAAAAGTATACTAACAAAATATATGATTATATCTTTGCTCAATAAAAATATCAATTCAAATTCGTTTATCTTTTCACAAAAATTTTTATGACTTACACAGTTTACTACTATGCGATTGTCGTTTATTTTATGTTAGATCTTTTTTTTTGTTTTTAATGAACAGACATATTCAAAAAATGGAAAATTGATTTAAACAAAACACGAATAGAAAAAGGGAAAGAACAGAATAAACATACATAATAATATTTAAAATATGATTGTATAATAATAAAAAAAATTACATTGTTCATTTCGAACATTAGTTTTTCGTTTAATGTGAGGAGGAATGTTATAAAACACTGCGTTTTGATAAAATCTTTTATAGAACAAGCAAGATTGTTCTAAACTTTTTATTTTACAAAGTAGATAAGGTTTATGTAGTAAAGTACTTATTTAAGAGTTAAAACACAAGCTTAGAAAGAGTTGGTGTAGGAAAAACTTTTTAAAAACAAATTCTAGTGTTTGTATAAAAAGATCGAAATTAGTGATAACTTCATGTCATAATAGTCTCTCCAATATATTTGATATTTGAAGTGATTTATGCTTATCGGTATAGGGGAAAGTTTCTTAAGTATCTGGAAAAAATAAATTAAATCCTGACCAATTATCCAAGCCCCTGACCCGAATGCAGGATCCGCGAGAGAGGAGGACAGGTGGAGAAATTGTGCGGGAGCCCGGACAAAATAAAAAGATTTTTTTGCTCCAGAACTGTATTTTTGGAGGAAAAAATGTTTGAAAATTTTTTGTTATATTCGGAGACCCGCCATTTCTCTCGCCTCCTTGCCCCAGTGGAATAGAAGCGCTGCCTTATTAAATATTTACGCAAAAAAAATTAAAATAAGAACATATAGGAACAAAAAAAATTAATTAAAAAAATCAAAATACCCAACTGAGTAAAGGGCGAACTCAAAGAAAAAAGATGGAAACAAAATGAAATAAAAAAAATGAATAAAAAATGAAACAGTCAGAGGCATCAAATATTTCTTTTCAACTTGTTAGAACATATATGGGCCTCCTGATACGTTTATTTTTTATTCATTTTTTCTTTTTTTTTTCGATTTCGTCTTGTTTTCATTTTTTTTAGTTCGTCCTTTACTCAGTCTAATAATTTAATTTTTTAATTTTTTTTATTTAGACTTTTTAGTGTTATTTAATTATTTAAAAGAAATATATACAATACTTTTGTATTTATTTATTAATACATATTAAAATATAATATACCTATGTAGAGTTCCTATCTACAGAACTTTCAAGTTACATAGCCCTTAAACGGAGTTTGTGGCTGTAAAATAGTCTAGGAAACATCATCTTGATTTTGAAAGACCTATTCAGTGATGTACAACTCAATATAGTACGCAATTACTTTTCATTTCTACCGCCAATTTGTATTTTACTATTTTGGTCGCCATTTTGGTTTTACAAAAACCAAACTTCATTGACAAAAAGTTTATTAAAAATGTAATTTTAATAAAAATGAATAATAGGTGTCTAAAAGTAACTCTTACCATAGAGAAATCTGTCTACTTATTGATGTTAAGCGATTATTGTCGTGTCTGGGAAGATAAGTAAATTTTTGTTATTTGTTATTTTTTGTAACTAAAGCAATCAGAAAACAGAATGTTAAATGTTGGTTACGCGTCAAGTTATCTGCCATGTGAACACCAACTTACGATTCCAACGGTTGAAAAAATATTTTTACTTCGTATTAATCGAGACATAGTACGACTATACAGCTTTTAAAACTTTTCCGAGTACGGAATTCTAATAAAAAAAAAAAATGTGCTTTAAAAAGTTACTCCTCATCGGTGATATTATATCACGCTATCTGTCCTATATGTGTAGATATAATAATGACACATCAGAAATGTTAAAACTACACAAAAGCACATCATCAAAACCAATAGAGAAAATTATAAAATCGTATATGATAAAATTTTA
This sequence comes from Brachynemurus nebulosus, assembly GCA_035578155.1. Taxonomy (NCBI): domain Eukaryota; kingdom Metazoa; phylum Arthropoda; class Insecta; order Neuroptera; family Myrmeleontidae; genus Brachynemurus; species Brachynemurus nebulosus. The sequence continues at coordinate 153,643,289 of JAPWDM010000001.1, read as the reverse complement.
TGAAGTTTTCTTAGGCGACAGTATTGTTTTCTTTTCCCAATTTTGGTTTTGTTTTTGTTTCTTTTTGATTTTTATATGGAACCATTAAACTCTCTCATACTCTCATTTAGTTTTTACTGTAATTTGAATAGAAAAGAATGGTGCTTAACGTCGAGAAAGTTATTATTATGGTTAGTGTCAAGGGTGTGTTGAACACGGATCAAGGCAGGGTTCCGTTTACAATATTTAGAATGTAGTGTAGGAAATAAATATGTGTATAATATCGTATGAGGTATCCCCTAGAATACAGAAATTTTTAGGCCCAATCCACATTGACGCTCCGCTCTCGGCACGATATCGCTACGCTCCCGATTCGATAAAATATTCTTACACAAGAAACAATGAGTGTATTCACATCATCGCTCCGATACCACTCCAATACCAGTCGCGGTACGCTCACGCTCTAATATCGCTCCAATATCGCTCCAATAACAATACCACTCAGATAATATTTTATCGGAGCGGTATCGAAACTAAATCAGACCTATATCGATAGTGTGAACACTTTTTTAATTCCACTCTAATCCGTTTCTCAGCCTTCTTCATTTATTTGAAAATTATTGTATTAGATAAACATGATACAACACAACGACGCGACGTATTGCCAATACATTATGATACATATATAACTAATTGATATGATGTTCTCCTAATACAATAGTGTTTAAAATATGGAAAAATATTTTTATCGGAGTGAGACCGGACGAAGAGTAGAGCGAGAGCGGCACCATAGTGTGAATGGAGAACGAATAGGTAATAGCACTGTATCAGTACTGTAATGTGAACACAACAAACTAATTGAGATTCTTATCTATGCAGGACCGGATCTAAGGGGGGAGGGTATATAGCAGGGGCATGTGCTCCCTTGCAGGTATTAAGGGGCGGCAAAAATGCAAGTTGGGGGGGCAAATTGTGGAATTTAATTTTTTTTGCTCGTCACTTGTTTTTTCAGAGATTTTTGAATTTTGAAATTTAAATTTTTCTTGGGGAAGGCACCAACAACAAAGTTTGTTCCCCCCTCATAATAATTGTAGGTCCGGCCCTACATGTCTACGGTCAGCCATTGAATTAGTTTGATCATGAACTGACAGCATTTCATGAAATTCCTAATTAAAAGGCAACCATTTTATGAAAAAGTGAATTCAAAATCAGGTAGATTGTATAACATTTGACATTCGATGATAATATGATTGATTCCAAGTACCTATAATGTAGCGAGGCAATTTGAAAAATAAATATTAAACATCCTACAAAATTGATGGTAGATGTTGACAGTGTTTATGATTGTACTGTCCTACACAAAAACTACAATAAATTGCAATATAATTTTATTTTAGTTTAGTTTATTTTATCTAAAGCCTATCTTATATATTGCAATATATAAAAATTTGATACAAAAAGTATGTCAAAGGAAAAGTATTATTGTATCTTTGAGTTAGGAGAGGTGTAGATATGATATAATTAAATTTTTTTGGCACGCAATACACAAACAAGTAAGTACAAAAAGGAATGGACTTTACTTTTACTGGAGGAAATGATAATACTGATTAATAAATAAACGTATTAAATGACATATTATTGTTTACTTTCTAGCATTTCTGTTTGCTCGAAATTATGCATAAATACCATTAAAAAAACTTATCTACAAAATATACTAAATTCACTTTACTAAATTCAAAGTATACCTACCTACGTTTGTTATAGAACGATTTGGCTGATTCAACGATTGACCGTCAACATATACGTATATAAAAATTTCATTTTCGTACACGTACGTCTAAAAAAATGTAAATTGTGAGGGTGTTTGACATATAGGGCATGGAGGAACAGGAGGATTCCAAAAATTTGAATATGGAACCCTAAAAATTTTTCCAAAACATTTTTATTGCATTCACAATTTAGTTTAACATAAAAATAACTTTATGGTTACGGAAATATGAATTGAATAATGTCTTTTTGAGAAAATTAAAAATCTAAAAGGAAATTACTACATAAATTTATTTATATATCTTATTTAATCAATAAATCAAATCATGATTTATCCATATTTTTAATTGAACTAGTATTTTGTTGTGTTTCAAAAACGTACGTAATTATAGTTATTATAAATTGCTTGAAAATTTTGAATAATTTCTTTTAAAGCTTGTCGCTCCAACTAGAATTTAAATGGCAATCTCGGCAGTGAAACTGTTACTGTTGTACCTTGTTAAATAAAATACCATATAAATTATGAATTTATAAAAGTGTTTTTTATTCTATAAATGAATATTCTAATGTAAATTAAAAATCACAAAGCAATTGAAAAAATTATCCGGATTGGCCGGAAATCGAACCCAGGATCTCCTGGTAACTAGTCACGTGTGCTATCCATTACACCATCGATCCTTTGCTCGACAGGCGCCCGATACAGACAACATTCAATCACTTATGTGTATGTACTCTCTATAATGTGTGAAGCAGTTAGAATTTTTCAATTTCAAATATTATCGAGTGCTTGTGAAACACCACTCCGTATAACAGACTATTGTCTGCATTTAAACACACGTAGTATTCATATGTTCATTTATCGTTCAGGTAAACTAAAACTTTAAACACTCGACTTCCTTGGTTAACATGACCAAAAACCACATATGTAAATTAAAAATCACAAAGTGATTGAAAAAATTATCCGGATCATCCCGGAATCGAACCCTGGATCTCCTGGTAACTAGCCAGCTGTGCTATCCGTTACACCATCTATCCTTTGATCGACAGGTGCCCGATACAGACAACACTCAATCACTTATGTGGATGTACTCTCTATAATGCGAGAAGCAGTTACAATTTTTCAATTTCAAATATTATCGAGTGCTTGTGAAACACCACTACGTATAACAGACTTTTATCTGCATTTAAACACACGTAGTATTCATATGTTCGCTTGTCGTTCAGTTAAACTGAAACTCTAAGCACTCGACTTCCTTGGTTAACATGATTTTAACGATTTTAACCTATCGAGAGATCTTATTATTTTATAACCTTTATAAACAGTTTTATACGATTGCAACAAAGCTGTGAGTAGGTGCATAAAATTTACGGATGTAAAACCCCAAATACCTGTTTGGCATAAGAAAACGAAAGGTTATTTCATCAAATTACACCGGATCTCACAACTTGTTACTGATAGAGATCTCAATCCCGGTATTAAAAGAAAATAAGGAGAATTTTATTTCGTTGATCGAAATCTCTGAAAGTTCCTGAAGGTGTAGAAAAATGAAAAGAAATGAAATTTTCAAAACAATAACAATTTATTATAAATCCAAAAAAAGGAATGTTACAGAGTACACAGTGAAAAACTTATCTACAATCCTTCAAAAAAAATTGATAATGTTAATTTATTCTGAAATATTTAAAGTGGTTTCGATGACAGGAAGCCACAATGCTGCAGTCATCGAAACAAAATTAATTGCTTCATAACAGTGTCAAAATAAATCGAAAATATTCGTTTACGAAATATATGAATTTACTGTATAATGAGTTAAATTGGAATCAAATACTTAACGCCAAAAAAATTAAATAAAGGAACGAAACAATACGTTACCGTACCAAGAAAAAAAATAAAATAAAATAAAATATCACTTAAACTGGTTTCCCCAGGTAAACGTACACAATAACAAAGGTTAAGAAAATTATTAATTACGTGTATACGTTTATATAAAGGTGGACTCCGCCACTGGGTGTGAAAGTGTGCGACATACGATGTTGTAAGAGAAATAAAATAAAAATAAATTTGACAACTTATTCCAAAAATACAAGAATTTGTACACCAATTATCAATGAGAAAAAAAGTATTATAAATACACACAATTGATAATGGAAACAAATAAATGTCAATATAAATTCACAATTGAATAAATTCAATAACACTCACCCAAAATTGTGTGGTGTCAAAAGTGTTATTAAATTATTGAACTATTAATCAAAAAAAATAAGTTACAACATCGTAATATCGAAGCACCTTCACACCAAATTACCAATAATGGTATATTATAAGTACATTTATAAAAAAACGTCTGTAAGAGCCTGAAGGGCTGATCAGACGAGGTAGCTATCGGATATGTTTTTCCGGCTAGCTATCACACCATACTACCTATGCTCAGCAGTTGTCTATCAAGCTGAACATCGGAGCTAAGGCGTGTGACGTATGTCGCAGGCGCATTACGAATTCTAGAAGGTAATAGAATGTACATACATAATTATATAATTTTAAATAATCGAACAGCAGTGATTGTGGCAAATTGCTAACGTATTTAAGGTTTGTACAGATGCGTACTAATAATATAAAGGGCAATTTGCGACAACGCTGCACGATAATACAGCAATTTTCCGAAGAACACGATTAATTGGTTCTATGTTCTTTGAAACCGTGTTGTTCGAAACCACCAAAGATAGGCATTTTCTATTACAAGTGTGAAAACAAAAAAAATTAAAAAAATTTGAAAGAAATAACGCAATGAAATTTGAATTACATACTTACAGACACATTTGTGTGTAATGTGTATTTATTTCGATTAAAATAGAATGGAATTGCGTATTCGTTAGCTCTGAAGTCGGTCTATCATGAAAATTTATTGAAAACTTAAATCGTAAATATCTCATAAACGGCGTAGCTCAAAAATAACGAAATTTTTAAAGGCTTAAGCGAAGCAAGTTGTGGGTATTCCAAACATATTGCGACTTTTAAAAACTACTTTTCGTTATCGAAAATTATCGATAACAAACTACCTATCATAAATTGGTTAAAACTGTTTAATATAAGCTTTATTAGTCCCTCTGTTTTAGTCAACAATAGAATATTTTTGAAAAAATTAGTTTTCGACACTTTTCGTAAACGTAAACTTTTGATCGTAATTATCTCGTAAACGGTGCGTCCTAACGAAAAAATAACGAAATTTTTGAAGGCTTAAGCGAAGCAAATTGTGGGTATTCCGAACATATTGGGACTGTCAAAACCTACTATTCGTTATCGAAATTTATCGATGTCGAAAATAACAACATTTTCAAAAGTATGTAAATTTCTACATATTCGTTATCATTTCTGTTATAAAATTCTCAAAAATTTTAGTAGTTTTTATTTCCAGCATTTTTTCTTTTATAATACCTACATATTCAATTTACACGATTTTTATTCGTGTAAATCAAATCCACATGGAACTGATATATTCACGTACATTGAGGACCGTAGTAACTTTATATCAAATATATAATATGTATATGTATTTTATTCTTTTTCAGAAGAATTACTTAAAAATCGTGTTGTTTGAAACCGTGTAATTCGAGGGAAGGGTGACCGTGTTCTTCGGGGGTTACCTGTAATAATTAAATAAATAAATATTAAAAATATTAAAATACATAATTAATAATATACTATTCAACGTTCTTCGCAGACAATCTTTATTCAGCATTTAAAAATATTATTGTAAAATATCAAATTATAATTGTATAAATCATTTTTCTTTTTTTTTTATATCTAAAAAAATGTTTGTAACAAGAATTATATTAATTTAATTATACCTGTATTCAAAAACGTAATACCGACAACTAAAATACAAAAACTTATTGAAATAAAATTTAATTTATTATAAAATTTGAAAGGTTAACATGATAAATGTATCGATCATCAATATCATCAATTCGATATCGTTTATTATCGTTTATCGTATTTAAAACAACCACCCACCAAGTAAAATGCGTGTGAATGCGTACAGAATTGAATAGGAATGATATACGTAATAATTTTCAACAAATAAAAGAATAATAATAATCCTATTTCTTGAAGCACTTATTATTATAGATATAGCATATTTATTGAAAAGATACCTATTGTATAAGTATTGGTAAGTTTAACGATGAATCTGAAATAATTATTTCATTGAGTTATTAGTTTCAGGAAGATATTGGTTAATCAGATAAAAAATTCGAAACTTAAAATCTTTCTGTTGCTATAATTAAATGTATGTTGCCAGAAAATATTTTAGTAAAATTTTAAACCAAAATTTCGAATTGTTATCGAATGCTGATTTTAAGAAATCGTACGTGACATTATAAATTTTGCTTCAACAACGCTTGTCAAAATGACAAGATGGAAAAGAAAAACAGTTATTAAGGAAGTCTTTTCTCAGTTTCAATAAAAAAAATTTAAATTGGTGTAAAATATCAATTTTCGTAAACTCGTTAATTTTTACCTTCTTACTTTAGTAATATTTTTTTTTAGTTTATTTATTAGCAAAATATTGAAACTAAAGTAAGTTTAAGCGAGAATCATGGACCTTAGAAGGCCTATCAATTGGCCATTTGTTTCACGCGCCGATTTTTTTAAGTATCTACCTAATTTTAAATATATTTCCTTTACTATTATTGTCTTAGATGCGTCATGTGTTATTAGTTTTAACATTTTCGTACTAATACAGTTACTTTGATTTTTGTATAACCAAACGAAATATTTTATAATTTAAATGAGCTTATTGCGCGAAAACACATTTTTTTGATTAGAAAAACACTTGGATCTACTACGATTAAAAAAAAAATGTGTATAAAATTTAAACCTCAAAATTTAAAATGAATTAATTAACCTCTCAGTAGAATGTTATTGTAATGGATTCGATTTTCAAAAGTCTCAATTTTGACATACCAACAGCTTTTGACGTCCTAAAATCGTATATCATCGTTTTTAAGATGACGTATCTTTCTCTCCCTTTTTCTCTCTTTCTTTCTTTCTCTCTGTGTACATACTACACACGTACGTACGTTTTTTTTTTGTTTTTTTTACTTTTTTTGTAGAAAATCAGCCTATACCGTGACTACAGGGCATGTTATCCAATAGCCATAATAGACTGCGTCGAGAGCCCAAAAACTTAAAAAGTCCTAGAAAGTCTAAAATTGAAAATTTAAGTAAGGAAGTACTAATACATATAACTAAAACAAAATTTTAAATATAATTTTCTTATGTAAAGATATCTAGGATCTCCGATGATTTTAAGTCAGCCCCTAGGTAAGGGTTTCGCATTTGGTGTTTAGTTTTCAGTGACTGAATCTATGAAAATCAGCTTCTAAAAAATGACTACATATTTCTTTTTCTCATATTTTTTGACTGTTTATACTACTAGGTTCCCCCTTAAAAGTAGAAAAATATGTTGTTTTTTTCTCAATATCAAATTAAAAGTTTATATTATAAAAATGCATTAAAAATATGAAATTTCGAGGTATGTATTTGTCTATCTACCTATATTGTATATGCCAATATATTTATTATTTTAAAATAAGTAATATTATTACACCATATAAATCACTTGGCGTTTCTTGTTAGTGTTCTTGAGTAAAACACCTATAAATTTTCATTATAAATAAATAAATAAGCTACCTTCCAGATAATTTATAATATACATTGGTGCACCTATATGTGTGTTTTATTTAAGATGAAGCCCGATCAAATACACACATAAATCTTATGGTGTGTATTCGAGAATAAGCATACGGATAGTATAGGTAATTATTTTTGTAAAATTGAAATTCAGAAATTGGGGATAAAGTAAAAAAAAAAGTCTAATACGTTTTTAATGTGTTTTATAATAACGATCGGAGTTGTCGAAAACTGAAACTATTAAATTGGACGTTTTAGTTTCAAAAGTTATTTTTTGATGTTATTGATGCAAGCTGTGTAAAAAAAAATTTATTTGAAAGTTGTTAACAAATGAGCTTTTTCATTTAAAACCAGCAAACATGGAGAAGTCAAGGTTTCAGATTTGTTTCATATTCAAGTTATTTTATCTATCAAGAGCTCTAAGTCAGAATATGACACCAGCCCCCCGAATTACCATCCGCTCTCGAAATATGTAGATTAGAAAATTGAAGCAAATAAAAATAACATAATTTTTTGTAACTTTTTTGAAAAAATTGTTATAACTTTAATTTTTGTAACTTAAATTTCATGAAAAGGGTAGCCTTTTTATATAGTATTATTGTGAAAATCAAGAAACACTGACAGCCTGTGTTAACAGAGTACTATATAACAAAATAAATAATACATATACTAAAGAAATGTACCGTAAAACCGTCTAGACCCGGACACTTTTTACATTTTTTGGTTAATTTTATATTTATACATGTTTCCTTTATAGATATCACCAACAAAAGTATTCGCGTTAGAAAGAGTGTATATTATGTGTTATATTCATAATCCATTTGTTTCATTATAAGTACAAATAAAAAAAAATAAAAAATAATTAGTAAGTGTCCGGGTCTACACCCTAAATCGGTCTTGACCCGGACACTTATACTTACATAATGCAATTACATGCAAACTAACCTCTCCCGTCGGTTTTAGGATAGTGTTTTATATCGTGCGATCTATTTGAACTTGTCAAAAACTTCAAAATATTTTGTGGGAAGGGAGGGGGGGCAATGTATAGTATGCGTCTCTATGAAGTAAACATACGATATGACACCAGATGGGGGCATAATCCGCGTAATTCTGGGGGGGGGAATATTAACGTATGGATAGTGGGAGTTATAGCTGGTGCGAATCGCGGCCATAGTGTAAAAAGCTGATGTGTCCAGGTCTAAACGGATATACATATATAGCATGTATATTTTTATATATACATCGAATATAATTTCAAACATCATTAAATGATGCGCGATAAAATTCTGAACACATGCATATCAAAACTAAAACAATATGACAATTATGACGAAAATTACATGTCTAAGTTAGACACACATTTTATTTCTTTGAAAAACTGTAGGATAGTAATCCTGTAAAATGAGATATTAAAAGTTGAAATCCGTCGTTTTTATTGGTACAGCTGTTTAGAGGATGTTTTTCTCTCTCTAATGACGTCAAGAACAAATGTTTATTGTTGCAGATTAATGTAGAAATTATTTACTTTTAAGATTGGTGCAAAGTGTCCGGGTCTAGACGGTTTTACGGTACCAGCAAAACTTATTTAGTATTTTAATTTTTGGATATATTAGTCTTTGTGGCAACTTAAGTAACAGTTACTGTTTTTATTTTCTAGAAAATTTAACCACCCCCTAAAAAATTATAGTAATAACAAAATTTCTAAAATTTCTTTTTAAATTAGTAAATTTACATTGGCACAGTTAATTTTAGAAAATTATCGATCTTAGTATTGCATCAACAGTGATAGTAAGGGGGTTACATTAGTAAGGGTAAAAATAAAATTATAACAGCCATAAGAAAATTTTCAAATTTTTCGAATTAATATTGTAATTCAATAACAATAATTATTATATAAAATTATATGTACATACCGATTATATTACAGAAATTGCTGCAGCGAGTACCGTATAACCTCTTTTTGTGTGGCCATTTTTTTATACGATACCATTTTCTAGGATCATTTTTTGCAATTTTTTTACACGATACATAAAAAAATACTCCTCAAAGTACATAATATGTATAAATACAAAAAAATCGTGCAAAAATGTTATTGTACAAAAAATAGCCGTGTAGAAAGAGGTTACGCTGTATACTTTAACCATCTTTAAATGGGATGACTTTTCAAGTACGACAATAATCATTATTATTGTTCACAGCAAGTTATTTACACGCCCATGCAAGTGTTAAAGGAAATCGTTACTCGTAAAAGTGGTAATATATTGAAACACAATTGTAGGAAACATATAGTGGCATTTGTTGCAAGCAATAAAATAATTTAACTTTTTAAAAGTTTATGATCACTAACAACACCCTCTCAAAAAGTCATTCCATTTAAAGATGGTTACAGTAATCCTACATGCAAAATTTAATATTCATAAACTTATTGTTAGCATGAAATTATGTGTTTTAAAATTTTTACACGCAATCCTAAAAATATAGTTGTTAGATTTCAGAAATTTTTCCTAACCACATAATAACATACATTCATATTAGAAAAGGGAACGTATATATTCAAAAAAACCTCATATTGTATACGTTCACTTTGAAAAATTAATTTTGTGGTAGTCTCTGCACATTGGCACACTGATGAAAACATTGGATAATTTGATTATAAAATTTACTGTTTGCTATTTGCCTGCTGATTAAATCATCTTAATCAACGACAACATTTAAGCTCTAATTTGTACAGTGTCATTTAGATAAGTAGTAACGATATTCATATTATTATTTTTGTTTTATAACAATTACAATCATAAAAAGTTAATTCAGTAAGACATTTTCACTTTATTCAAATTTCTAATAGCAGTCTGGTTTTAGAAACGAAGTGCTGATAAATTACAAGTTTTTTAATTCAAAATTAGAACATGCCATATATTTTGATATAAAATTTCCATAACAAATAGTTTCAATTCGTATTTTACATATACAGTAGGTATTAGTTAATTTGTTCGTATTTTTTATTTGCAGATGTTAATTTAATTATCTGTCTTCGAAAACCCATATAATCTTAATAAAATTTCGAAATACTTTAAGAAATTTTACAGTGCATTTCGTCTATGAACTATCGCACCTTATTATATCAAAATTTTTCTTTTTTAACTTCTGTTACAGTTTAATGTTGTCAACAAGTTTAAAACCTTATCCTTTCTTTTTAAAAAAAAAATGTTTTTAATCGTAGAACATCTAAACGTTTTTCTACATTTTAAAAAAATGTATTTTCGCGCAATAAGCTTTTTTAAATTATAAAATATTTCGTTTGATAATTTATTAAACGAACACAAAATTTATTAAAGTAACTAACTGTTTATAACTTATCAAAAAAACTGTATTAGTACACAAAAGCTTTTTGCTTTTTATAAAATTATGTTTTTGTCTCTTGAACTACCAAATAACTTAAGTAAAGTTAAATTATTATTATAGATCTAGCAGAATGACGGTTAAGAGTTGATACACTCTCGAAACGATTTGTTCAGATATTAAAATTCCTTTTTGTTCAAAGATTAAAAATTTTTTGTTTTTTTTTTTTTTCTTTGAATCAAAAAAATATTGCTTTAAATAAAAAATTTTTTTTTTATTTAAAGAAAAAAAGATTAAAAAAATTTTTTAATCTTTGAACAAAGAAATCATTTTGAGAGTGTAAGAGAATTAAGTTTCGGTTTAAACTCTTGAAATTAATTAAATATTAGCGAAAATTAAAATCACCCCGTACAGTTTATCATAGTGACACTGTCTGTCCTCGGTAGGTACCATAAACATACATGTATACAGCAACATACAAATGCTAATGTAATAATCTAATAAGCTGATGGCAATAATAAATAAAACAAATAAAAAGCGAGCTAATTCATTTTAATTTTCATTGTTTCCTTCCGATTTTGCCGCATTTTTATTTATTTCAATTCGTTTGATAATTTTTTTTTATTATTTATTTACTCGCAATTTGAATATTCATTCCGTTAATGTTATTTATTTTTTGTATCTTTTTTTTTGTATTTTGGAAAATTAATTTAATATTGTAAACGATTGCCAACAGATCGGCAGCCCTCTTTACTTGTTCTTATTATTATTTACAATAAATCTCCAGATATTAAATATTTATTTTAAGCTTCTGTCTGTTATTTAAATACGTAAGGAAATTTGTTTCGATTAAGTACATAAAAAATACGATATTAATGGTAAAAATACCTTTAGAACAAAAAAAAATAATAATGATAATAATAAAATATTAGTAGCACATCTCAAAAATATACTTCTAGATTTTCAAAGCGATATTCGAAGTCCTTCGTATGTTTTAGGGTTTATCGTACAAATGCGTCAGTTTTTTACTTTCGGAAATTTTTTGGATTGACCTTTATTCTACATATATGTGTATTATGTCAACAACATGGAAAATTTTTCAGATTATAATTACAGTGGCTAGAGCGTTCGCCATTTGGAATTTCGTTTCGTGACACTCTCGAATGAAAGACTTCTGCAGTCGCCGTTTTTGGTTCTGTAACAAGTAAACCGCGGACAGTTCGACCGCAACAGTTCGACCAACGACAGTTCAACTTGACGACGGATCAACCCACGACAATTGAACCTAACGACAGATTAGCCGACGAGAATTCAACCTGACGACAGTTCAGCCTAACGACAATTCAACCAAACGACAATTTAACCATAGTACAGTTAAACCACAGGACATTTCAACTGTTTAACATTAATATATAAATTAACCAAACCCAACCTGAACTAAGCCAACTCAGTAAATTATAAACAAATCCCACCTAATCTAACCAAACCCAACCTAAACTAATCGAACTCAACAATTTTAAATAAACCCAACCTAATTAATAAATATCTAGAGAAGTTTTGTTAAAATCCTTTGAAAAAATCGTTTTTCGACCAACTACCTTAATAAAATTCAGCCTAAACTTACAGAACTCAATAAATTATAAACAAACCCAACCTAACCTATAACCAAATCCAACTTGGACTAATCGAACTCAACAAATTATAAACAAATCCAACCTAACCTAACCAAAACCAGCCTAAACTAACCGAACTCAACAAATTATAAACAAACCCAACCTAACGTAACCAAATACAACTTAACTAAATAAAACCTATACAAACCCAACCTAAGCTAACCGAATTCAACGAAAAGTAATCAAATCCAACACAACCAAATCAAATAGTATACCCTTAATTGTGTAAAGAGTCGCCCTTAAGACTTAAGACTACATAAATACTTATTTAGTCTCAAGTCTCAAGGAAGGCGAATTTCATTGTTAGTTAAAATTCAAATAATTTTGTTCTTATTAGTTAATAGATTGTACAACGATTAAATTGTCTTTAGTTAAACTGTCGTTGGTCCATCTGTCGTTAGGTTAATTTGTCGTCGGTTGGACAGTCGGGGTCGAACTGTCGCGGTTGGACAGTTTGCGGTTCATTAGTCGCGGCAACGGCGTCTTTTTTACATAATTATATAAAAATATACCTTACAACACTTTAAGGTCATAGTAAATATAATGCCAAACCTCAAGAATATAGATTAACTTTTCTCTTGTTAAAAAATTCCTAAAATTTCCTTTATTTTCGCCTGTCTAAAGATATTTTTCCCCTTAATCTCAAATAAAATATCGGTGGTTATATTTGAAAATTTCGCTCTCAAGCTACTAAATCTCTGCCAACTAATTCACAAAATACACTAGGATTCATGAATGACTGAAAAAAAAAATTCACCTCTAAGGTATCATAAATAGGTAGTTATGTATCAATTCCAGTAAAAAATGAAAGTTCATAACAATTTTTTTCTGAGTATTATATATTCTAATTAATTTCATTTAGTTTTCCACATTGAAACATGATAAAAGTTGCAAAATTTTTTGTCTTTAAACTTTGGGTTAGTTTCACTTGATCCTAACAGAAATAGTATGTTACTTACCGAAGACCGTAAGTATGGTTTTTGTGGCCTAGGATGCAGTTTGAGAATCCGAGGTTCCATAAAAAAAATTTACGGTACGAGTACAAGAAAGTTATTTTTTCATCCAAGAAGATGCTGAATAAATTGAAAAAATCTATAATTAACGTACTGGAAGATACAAAACCAACCTTTTCAGGGAAATAATACATTTTCCTTACATAAAAATTAAAAAAAAAATTATGAATAAATCCCAAAATTTGTGTCAATCCCTGCAATTTACCCCTATATATAACGTTATTGAAAATACGTTCAAATTTTTCGAGGTATAAAATTCCTTCTTTAAGTGACAAAAATTTAATATTTAACACTAACATGAAGTTTTTGCTTCGATTTTTGTATTCCGAATTAAATCAAACCTTTAAATTTCTAAAAATGTTCTAAAATGTAACTTCCAGACCGTTCAAGTCTAATTTCGAGACTTCCAAAAAAGAAAATGGAGACGGTGCCCATAAAGTCTCTTTCTTTAATTTCAAATAAAAAATAAAATAATTATTCCAAAATTAAATGTTACTAGATATGTATTTTTATAATAATTTTTAAGTAATATAACAGTAAAATAAATCATTATCTCTACCCAATAAATCCTTAATGACAAATAAATTATCTTTTACAATTATCATTTCTAACTGTGTCCGCTTCCCTTGGCGTAACTTGTACATTTATATGTTAAATGGTGAAATGAATGTAAAAAAGATTTAAGTTTTAATATCCTATTATTACGATGTTTGGATAGAATGATATAAATTATTACCATTTTTAACGGTACTTAAATTTTTATTATTATGTTATAATAATATTATGAATGGCGTTTATTAAATATAATACCTACCCTGCCTTGAGAATAATATTATTTTCTTTTAAATTAATTTCATTTTTCAAAACTAGTTTTTGTTGTAAATATTTTTGAAATAATTATTACAATTGAGATTGAAGATGGATATAATTTTTTGGGTATACACTGGAAAAAAATTATATGGCACATTAATTCCTTTTTTCTAAGGCTCACCCTTAAGGGGGGAAAGTCCTCCAGACAACAGGATTTTTAATAATTTTTTTTTTTAAGAAACTGGATACATTTATTGTATCAAATGAAGTTACATAGTATAGTACATGTTATGGTGTATTAACTCATACATTTTTATGAAAAAAAAAGAAAAAATGGCGGCGCTACAGCTGTTCTAAGTTAACTCTTTTAATTTGCGCCGTGGAATGCCCAGCCTCTTGTAATCAATTGAATTCAATCGGACAAAGAAATTTTATTAAAATAAGTCATTACGCTTTGCATATACCTCTTTCTGATAAGAAAATTTTTTTTTTTACAATTTAAAACCAAAAAGAAAAAATTTAACTTTTTTTTCTTATAAACAAATTTCTATAAACAATATTTATAGTAATAGTTTATGCAAAATTTTAGGTATATGCAAAGGCCAATATCTGAAAGAATATATGTAGAAAATTTCAAGTTAATTCCTTAATAACTTTTTAAGTTATATTCCACGGCGTGGAAAAAAACCTGTTTTGAGAAAAACGCTATTAAAATGTTTTCGTTCTTGAAAAGTAGAGTTAAAAGCAGTTTATCGTTATCTAAGATAATCTTTCTGTTGGGATTAAAATATTAGAAATATATTCCTTAAGGTTCAAATAAACTTTTAAAGCAAAACAAAAAATGAAAATTTGGAAAGTTCTGGAGGGCCCTCCCCTTAAGTTTGGAAAATAGACTATCCGAAAATACCTATGGTTTTGATTAAACAGCCTAACTAAGTTGAAGCTTGAGTAAGATATGACTTCTTGTCCCTTACTTTAGTCATGGTAGCTATAAAAAATTTCAAATTTCTAAATCATAGTCTGTGTTACAGAGTTATAAAGCAAAGTCTTTCACTTAGAAGTAGTATCAGTGTAAGAACACGTATTTTCTGAAAAAAGATTTTTAAAAATTATGTATTAAAGAGAAAAGAAAAATAGTTTGTCCCTATGACCATCTTAGATCTTTAATTTAAGATCTTCTGAAATGTATGTACACTGAAAAGTTCGAAACAATAAACAATAAATAATGGATATGTTTTATAGTTTTATAAGTAGGTACACGCAGAAACAACTACGAACATTAGTTGTTTATTTGATTTACGCAATTACGATCACTTATACCCCAGCCAATATTCATGTTACAATACTCTGGATAAATTAGACAGACTAGACAATATAATTGTTTACCTTTATCCGGCTGCCTGAATTTGTTACGTTTCTTTTTCCTTTCTTTTTTTTTTTTAAAAAAAACTGTTCATTAGCTAACACTACCTTACTTTTATATATGATCCAATTTTTGGAATTTTTCTTAATAATTTAATAGTATACTCGATTATGCGTAGACCATCACATTTTTTGGTACCAATTTGGGAGATACCAACTTTAAGCGTCATGAATTTTTTCAACTGTATCCCAGCTCAAAAAATAAGACGTAATAAAACCATATTATAATTAAATTATAAACACTTTTCCATAGTTTTCGCCGATAATAAAACAACTGTAATAGTATATTACGTAATTGAAGTTGTTAGTTGCATATTACATACGAGCGAAAAAGTTACTCAAGAGCCGCGCAGCGGCGAGTGTGTAATTGCGCGAGTGTGTAATATGCCTTACAACCCCGTTACGTACTATACTTTATCTACGACTAACATGAAATTCGCAATAAACGACAAAAATTTGGTGTAAATCTACAAATACCAATACATTAAAATTATGTAGTATTTGAAATTTATTAAAAACAAACGTAAACAATCAGTCTAGGCAAAATTTTTGTGCAGATTCTAACATAATATGTATTGTATCATGTATATCGCTGTATAATATAGATATAATAATTATAAGAATTGATAAAAGTGTAGTAGACGTTGTTATTTTTAGCATACATGCGTGTAAAGGGGCATTTTTTGTACAGCTAGATATGTGGCTGTATGTAAAACGTAGCTTACTTAGATAGTATTTTGTGCAATAAACATGCAATTTCATGGTAGTCGTAGATAAAAGTATTTTAACGAATTAAATATATTTCCCGTTTTCTCCAGGAGTCTTTCGTATTTGACAGGATATATTCATGATTTTTTTTTCACCAAAAGAATAATACATTTAAAAATAAGAATGTAGTTACAATGCAAATTATTATACATTAAATGTTTTATGCTTGTAGGCAAATAATAGGTACATATAAATTTTTTCAACATACCTACCTATTTTGTTTGATAATAATCAATATCTATTGTCATTATCAAAATTTGATGACAACTTTTACATACGGCTACGTACATACATATAGCTATGTAATTTTATGCAACGAACTAGAATGTTGTTACATATCCTTAGGATAAAATTAATTCGTATAAATAGGGACCTGGGAATTACCAAAATCATCAAACAGTCAACATCCATTCAACAGTTCACTTGAACAGTAGAACAATAATAATATCAACAAAAATGAAGTTTCTGGTAAGTTTTAAGCCTTCTTAATTTTTATTATTACATTTTTTTTATTATATTCCTAATTCAAATTTTGCTTTAATTGCAGGTTTTAATTGCCGCCTTCGTTGCTCTGTGCTCAGCACGACCAACCGTAAATGACTGTTTATATCCAGAACATGGCGCGATAATTCCAGCACCCGCTCCACTACCAGTAGCACCTTTACCTGCTCCACAACCAATCTACACCAAGCCACTACCAGCACCTGCATACCCTCTACCAACACCAGCTCTTTACTCACCTTCATTCCCAATTCCATCATTCCCAGTTCCAGCTCCAGCTCTTCCCGCACCAGCTCCAATAGTCCCCGCACCAGCTCCAGTATTCCCCGCTCCAGCTCCAGCAGTCGCTGCTCCAGCTCCAGTACTCCCCGCACCAGTACCATACATTCCAAGCCCAGAACCATGCGAACCAACTCACACCCAATACCACGCTCAAGACACCTTCGGCCAATACCAGTTCGGTTACAACACACCAACAAGCAGCCGTCACGAAATCCATGGATTAGATGGATCATCCCACGGATCGTACTCCTATTACGACAGCAACGGTGTTTTACAAACTGTCAATTATGAAGCTGGCCCCGCTGGTTTCCAAGTTGCCGCTACCAATTTACCAGTTGCCCCGTCAGCTCAACCAGCAGTCGATCTTGCGCCAGTAAGTGAAACACCAGAAGTTGCCAACGCACGTGCTGAACACTTGGCTGAACATGAACGTATTGCCGCCGGTATCTACCCAGAAGGACCAAAAGCTCCAGAACCACCAGCAGTGCCGGAATTGAAACCAGTCGAAGATGAACCAGCCGTAGCTGCCGCCAAAGCTGAACATTTAGCATTAGTGAAGAAAGTTGAAGCCGGTGACGTACAACTTCCAGTCCCGTCTGCACCAATTGATTTACCACAACCAGAACCAGTCACCGATGAACCAGCTGTCGCTAAAGCCAAAGCTGAACATCTTGCCATTCACAAAACTGTAACTGACTACGAGAACTGGCAAAAATCAGTCCTATACGCTGGCGGTTTTGTAGCTCCAGCAGCTCCAGTGGCTCCAGTTGCACCTTTACCGGCACCAGTCGCCCCAATCGCCATTGCACACCCACCAGTCATCTCTCACGAAATCAAGAGCGTTGAAGTGAAACCAATCGTACAACACTTGCCTCTCGCTCAACCACTTTGGCCTCAACCGATTCAGTATGCCGCCCCACATTTCCCATGTTAATTAATTTAGATAATTAATTCGACTTAGCTAATTGTTTGTTGCCTGTTATTATAATAAATGTTACAAATTTTTTTAAAATAAAACCTATTTTCAAATTATTTTTGTTTTTTCTTAAATTGAATATTTTTGTCCATTCTTCTGTTATAATAACTACCTATATCTTACATAGCAAAAAAATCGAAGCATTCATTTAATTTTCAACTTCCGCATCAGTATTCATGATGTGTGGTCGAACATATCAAAAAATTGCTAACTGCGTTGTTTGAAAATGAGCAATTATGCCTGAGCCACGGAGTAATGGAGACACAGCAACTATCTCTATAATGAAATCTACAGTGTACATTTTTGTGTACCTAAGGCTACTAAGTAGTCACTCTCTCAGTGGCACTCACTGAGTGTAGGTCAGTCAGAAAACAATGGGTTTGATTATTATGTTGGTTGTGTTGGCATTGTTACATCCCCACACATAGCGTTGTGGTATTACACATATGTATGCGAGCACGGTCACGTGACGGCCACCACTATCTTCGATTACGTACACATACACAGTTTAGCGCGCCAATACAAAGTAAACACCGTGCACTTATATAACATATTTTCTATCTCTTACTGGTTACACTGGTTCCAGTAGTATAGAGATAGATATGTTGTCTCTGCCTTACTCTGTGCCGGAGACAATTGTGGTTCGAGGGTAAAATTATCCTTGTCAAAATTTAAACTAATTAACATTTTATCTAATTAAAAGATAATGACATAAAATGTTGTTTCGACATGACTTTATAGTTTACGTGCATTACTAAGTATATACATTTTCAAAAGCGTAAAATGTTGTGTTGGTATGAATTTATCATTATCATTATTTATACATAAATGATTTTTAAAACTCACAAATCTAAAACCGTAATATTTTTAAGCAGCTTCCACATTCTCGCCGAAGTTGGACGAAGTAGTTCCTCGCGAGGTTGGCCGAGGCATAAGAATAGCATTGAAACACCAACCGCGAAGCACAACGAAATGACCTTCTACATTCTCGACTCGTCCAACCTCGGCGAGAATGTGGAAGCTGCTTTATAGGTTTATAAGAAACATTGATTTTTATTACGACAACATAAATTTGGGTAACGCTTCTCTGTAGTATCATATTTTTTATACATTTTTTTTTTATAGTTACATAACATAATATATAATCATGAGATATAAGTAAAATTATATCGTTTTAAATATAGTTTAAATTTTCAAAGTTGAGTAATTCTATCGATAGAGGTGAGCTTAAGCCAACGATTTTTAGTGAAAAGGGATCACAGAGAAAGGAATTAACATTTTTTTTTTGTTTTTTTGTTTTTTTTTTTTTTTTGTTTTTGATTTTTTTTTTTTTGTTTTGTGCAGTCTTCTTTTATTATTTTATAATAATTATCAAAATATTTGTAGAATGTCTGTGATTCTTCAGTCGCGCAAACCGATTTTTGGTTGCACTATAATCTCAGCCTAAGAATCTTTTTTGTGACAACTAGTGTAAATTATAAATTCAGTGATCAATTCTCTTTTTCTCGACACTGTCTTTTGCATTTATGGTTCATTTCAGTTAAATTTAACCATGCTTCGTCACTTTGAATTTAAATAATTTCCGTTTTCTTGGCTTTATCTCTTTTATTATTGCATTTATGTAAATTTTAAATTTACAGTTTATTTTTAGAAAAGAACAGAAGATTGATTTGTTTCGAATATAAGAATTATTTAATTTTTTAACGAAAACTCATGATCAGTTGTATCTGAAATGAGGTATATTTATTTTTTTTAAATTTAAATCTACAAAAATAACTTTTATTCCTTGTAGAGTAGAACCTTTTGACACCTCTCTTAACCGGACGCCTCCTATAGCCAGACAAATTTTTTATGACGATGGCATGCTATATACTAAAACCAATGCATTCAGCACTCTCTTAGGCGAACCCCCTGTTCAGTAGCGTCGCAAGACGAAAATGTGGCAAGATAATTTTTGCGAGGCCTCCTTTAATTTTCTTTTTGAAATTTCTGTCTTAAAAATTAGGCGACGAGCAAAAAAAAGAAAAAAAAAACGAAAAACAGTCACTCGCGAGACTCCTTTAAGTGCAAGGCCGTGGACGTGGGCTCACACAGCCCACGCCTAGCTACGCCACTGCCTCTGTTAACCGGACGCACACACAAAATTTTTGTTATGAAGACATTATTTAGTACATTGTTACCACCATTAATCGGACGCGGTTAGGTATATAGGTTAGGTATAATTGTTCATGTTTTAACTTGTTGACAATAATTCTAATGTGACGATGCATTTGTAAACGTTATATTTTTGTATAAGTACCTAAATTTTTGTATAAGTACCTAAACTACATAATTTAATGCTATTATTTACTCTGTCCCTGTTACGCGGACACCTTTGTAAGCCGGACAAATTTTTGCTTGACACTGCTGTCTGGTTAATAGAGGTTCTACGGTATTAACAAAATATACCAACTCACATTATATAGTGACTATTATCTGATATCTATTGTAAATTACAATATATTTCGGGTATTTGATGACTCTTATTTTACAATACCTATACTTAGGATTTTGGCAAGTAATAATGACGTTTTGGTCTCCTGCAAGCCCAAAATGATATATCAATATAAAAATGTAAATTCACCTCTCCTCAAATATATATTTCTGTGTTCCATATAATTATATTCAGTGGATGAAACCAACTTAATACATCTACACTTTAAAAATGAAAAATAAATTTCCAACCTATGAGAATCTTTTTATTATTTTCTTTATCAGTAATGTACTCTATGGCTTATATAAATTTAGTATAATTTAAATAAAATTCGCCACTGTTTTATATATGTACATTTTATATACTTCTTAATGTACTATCGTTAGTTTTTGCCCGTTTTAGTTCGTCTATTAAATATTTTAATAAATAATTTTAAGTAAATATAATTTACTGTATTTATTACACTGTCTAATAGCAGAACTAGATTTACCATAAGACCCATTAGATCTCGACCCACACAGTGTCACGGAGTGCCACTGTTTCAAACTATTAAAAAATAGTTTTTTTTAAATAACAAGTAAAATGTTTATAATGAGAAGACTTCATTTGATTTTCGCTGCGTTGCGTGTAGTCAAGGGGCCAAACTACTATATAATAGTTAGTATCCCGGTTGTTGCCAAAAATTTACGTTACAAAAATGGGAGCAGCTTCCCTACTTTCTATGGTTATATACATATTTAGAGTTTGTGTCTGTATGTGTGGTGCAGTTGATGTTCTCGTGTGTGATATTCCTTATATATATATATATATATATATATATATATATATATATATATATATATATATATATATATATATATATATATATATATATAGCTCGGTGGCTGGAGGGAGATGATACATACATCATACATACAATCTCGACAAAGGTATGTACGTGATACGTATACATCGTACACATAATGTCTGGTGTAATATGTATGTACTCTAGGCTTACGTATTCATGTATTACATTGTTGCAACCATCAATGTTCGAACCGCTACAAGTGGTGTGGACGACTGAATCACCTAAGCAATATCTGACACACTCTTGACATACCACTAGCTACAATTTTTTACACATACACTGAGGACTTGCGTGTAGTTTTAGAATTTTTTTGGTAGTTTGATAATATACAGTCCGTTTCTTTTCAATCCTGTTAGTCATATTTAAAGGAAACTTCAAAAATTCATTTTAATATCAGTTTAAATTTAACTCCTTGACGATCATTGACGTCTTAAGATGTCAAATTAAATCTTAATAACTCACACAACACGTTGTACGAAGTCAGCAATTCCATATAAAGTTAATTAGCTGTTAAAATAGTGTACCAATTGGCCGTTTTGTCATTATAGGTTATAACCATCAAGGTGTTAAATATGTAAAGAATGTATAATGTGTACATGTATTTATGTATTGACAGCTATCGAAGAAAACTTTTTTTCCAAAATAAAAAAATTTAATTTTTATTTTTATAAGTGATGTTACTACATATACTTACGATAAAATTAAAATTGTTATAAAAATTGTTATAATAAATAATTTTTTTGAGAAAAATTACTGAACTATATCTTGGACCCAAAAATTTTTTAGCCTAGGAGCGTTCAGCTTTTAAATCCGGCCCTACCTAGAAGCTAAATTTAACTTTATTTTATTAAATTTAAGGAGAATCACTGGTGTGACATTTTAAAAAAAAAAATTGGATTTTTTTGCATGTTTCGATAGTCTGTACCTTTAAAAATAACATACTAAATTTTCAAGTGCATATCTCAAATAGTTTTTGAGTTACAGCCATCTGAAGAGCGGATTCTGATTTTCATTGTTAACTTTGAGGTGTTGAGAAATGTATGAAAGTTGATAGTTCGGGAGTTTCTGGAAATGGCTGCCAGTCACATGTTGTGGAGCAGCTAGACCCTGGCACATTTAAATGACTCATCTAGTTTTACTATGACCGTTATAGTGAGTACATCGTAAATAATTTTAGTAAAAATTATCAGTGATTGAAATTAAAAGGTAAGGTGACGAAAAACTACTTTTTTCAAATTTGCTGCAGTTGTAACTCGAAGACAAATCATCCGATTGATTTGATTCTTATTACAGCTTCTTTTATATATGTTTCTTCGTGCCATGAACCTCCATTTTCCCGATCGAATAAAAAATGTAATTTTTGCAGGCCAAACATCATCAAATTTTCGAGCAAAATTTGAAACTTTTTTTTAAAAACTCCGCCATTTTGTTAAATTTCAACTATTTTTTTCGATTTGAAGTTCATGGCACGGACAATACCTTTAGTTTAATAGGCGTTTTGGTTTTTTTGATTTCAGGCACTGTGAAGGTCGCAATCACTGCAGCAGTGGGGGAATTTTTTTTTTTGGAGCGTTGGGAGATCGCGAATAACTCACTGAATTTTCAATTTTTTGGTCCAAAAATTGTATCATGAATTTATTATATATCAACGAATATATCCTTAAAATACTAAAACATTCAATACAGTAGTTTTCTTTAAAAAAATTCCCGAAAATCACCTTTTTTCAGGCAGTCACACTAGTGGTCCTCCTTAAAATACATAGATTTAAAACTGTTTACCCGTGCC
Organism: Brachynemurus nebulosus; assembly: GCA_035578155.1. Classification (NCBI taxonomy): domain Eukaryota; kingdom Metazoa; phylum Arthropoda; class Insecta; order Neuroptera; family Myrmeleontidae; genus Brachynemurus; species Brachynemurus nebulosus. The sequence continues at coordinate 153,619,961 of JAPWDM010000001.1, read as the reverse complement.
TAGTGGTGTTTCTACGTTGTTCCATCCCCTGAAATTTAGCACTTTATATGTGTATCCAAATATCAAACAATTTTTTTAGGAATTTTATAAAAATATTTATTTTAATTTATTTATGACACAATACATACATAATTTCTATCACAATACTAAAGTCCAAGTAAATATTTCTAATATTCAATACTTAATGCGTATGCATCGAGTGCATCGAGTCCTGTTACCGCTACTGGTGTTACCACACTATGAATTCCTTCGTCCGTTTGATCTCGCAGAGCAGCAGTTCTCAAAGCGTTGAGATGTGCCGCGCGTGCTGCAGCAACTTCCGGCGTTTCCGTCACACTATCGATCGGTCCATCGATGACATTCTTTGGTGCCACTGGTACAACATTATGACGTAGAACTGCAGCTGCGTTTATATTGTGTAAATCATTTTCAATTCCTTGAAAATGTTTCAAATGTTCCGCTCGTGCCTTGGCCACTTCCGGTGTGTCAACTGGTAAATTACGCGCTACAGCTTGCGTTTGTGTAAATGGTGTTGCTTGAACTTGGAAACCATGTTCAGCATCAGCACGATAGTGTACAATTTGTTTAACTCCATTTTGATCGATGTAGGAATAGGAGCCAATCACTGAACCATCATCACTGCGAGATTCTTCCCGTTCGCTGTCGGCAGAATCGAAACCATATCGATAAGTGCCCTGCGCGTACTGACTCTGATGCTGCGAAAGAATTGGAATTGGAATGTGATAGTCAGGTGACGGTTCAGCATTTCGTGCCAGAAATTGTGGTAATCCTTGAATACATGCTGGCGCAATCACAAAAAGTACTACAAAACCCTGAAAATTAATTCAAAACACTATTATTATGACTCGAAAAGATTTAAAAGTTTCCTTACCAAAAAGTACATCTTTATTGATTGGGACACAATTTTACAAAATTCTTTGTAAAGCATCAAGGGTACTTTTATATAGTTTATAATTTTATCCCTCCAGGCGATAAAATAATCAATTACCTAGTTAAAAATACTTTTCGAAAGTAATAATTAAACATTAATATAAATTCCACATTAATAGATAAATTAAATATTTTTAAAATTATTTAATAATTATTTGCGGTTTATAAAACCATATATTATTCTTGAAATTCTAGAAGGCCACTAAATTATTTAGAAGTTTTTTCAAGCAGAGCTCGTACAATTTTCGCGAAATAAATATAAATTTATTAATCATTGAGTTAAATTTAACGTAGTTGCTCTGAGATAGGTACAAAAGTACATCTCAGCGAAAAAATTTTCTTTTATCAAAAATTAAGTAATGTATTAATATTTTTCAATTATTATATTTGTATACCACTTGTTTTTTTTAATTTCCACGCGCTTATGTTGGAGCAATATAAGAGTATTGTTGAAAAAGCGTTGTAAAAACGTTGTAAAATGATGTTTACAAATTATATTTCAAAAACGGCGTGGTCAGTAATTTTTATTTGTTATTGAATATGGTTTGTAACTTTGTATTTTATAACATATTAAATTTTTATCAAATTCCTTTGACACGTTTTCATTTTATTCACAAAAATTAGAATTTCCCATAAGAGCCCGTGTTAAAACTACAAAACTTTGAAACCGTTTTTCTCAAAATTGGGATGGTCAATATTTGTTTCGGTAAGGGCTCATGTTATTGGAATTGAATTAATTAAATATCTAGAGAAATTTCGTTAGAATCCTTTAAAAAAATCGTTTTATCGACCAACTACCTTAAATAAACATCTAAAAATTTCGAAAAATATACCTAATTATTATAATTGAAAAATAATTTTCGAGTATATTTCCAACAGTAGATACTTATTTAATCTTCTTCTTACCAATAAAAGATGCAGATTTATTTATTTATACGGTAATAAAATACCCTAGTCGCAGCATCCTGCACAACATAGCGAATATCCCAAGGTTTATATTATAATAATAAAATTTTTAAAATACGTTCTATAAAAGACTTAAAATAACTAACAATAATCGAGTTTTATCTCCATATTTAGAATTTTAACTAATTTATTTACCGGCATATAGGATTCATTAATATTATATATCAAATATCTTACTGACAATATTTCTCAAGATGGAACACGATCTAGAATCTATTTCCACTTTTCAATACGAAAAAGTACCTCAAAAAAGGAAAGAAAAATTCTTCCCGCTTATTAACTGAGATTTCTAATTTTAAAAGTAATTGAAGACGTCATAAAAGTATAACATTTGTTCAAGAAATGGATCAAATTACTTTTAAATCAGATATTTTAGGATTCTGTACGAAACTAGTCTTTTATAATGCTTCACTTCACTCGTCAAACGACTCTAAACTAGTCGTATTTATTTTACAATTGCATAATGTAACATTCACTCCTTAAGGTCTCTGTGCTTTGTATAGATACCCATATTGATAGCTGTAAGAGCACTTCAATTTTAGGCTCTTCGTGTAGGACTCAAGGGCCGTAGAAGACAATTTTAAATTCGCATTTATTTTCCTCGGGGAATTAATTTGTTTGTAAAAAATATTTTATTTACCAATTTCAAAAATCTTGAGTACCGCCCTAACTAGTCTATCTAGGAGTCTGCAAGTAAAATTTCAAATCAGTTGGGTAAAAATTTTTGAAGTTGTCTTGTCCACTGTTTTGAAACACATAGCTTTGAGAAAAACCTATGTAAAGTTTCAAAATGTGTCTATCATTTTGTATGTTTATATCTATCAATGAAAAAAGTTACTGACTAAGTTGAGAAATTCCGAAGTGTTACGCGAAGAGAAATGGTGTTTTTAAAAGTTTTCAATCGTTCGAAGTCGTTTCAGAAATCGGGTTTAAAACGATTTTTAAAATATTGCCGTAGTTTAGTATTTCTTTTGATTATAATTCTAGAGATATTAATTAATACATCATTTAGGTTACTAAAAAAAAGGTTAAGATCTACACGTGTGAAATTAGTGAAATATAAATGGAAAATCTCATATTCATAGAGCGAAAATGTAAAAATTAAGAGAGTGTGACAGACAATCGGACAAACCGACAAACATAAGAGAATTCGCACTCCAAAGTTATTTTTTAGGAAATCCGTCAATTATCACTATCGTAGGTACTACTGTACTAATCGATAGTGCATTTACTTCCGTTACTTTACTGGAGATACTTTTAATTTTCATAACACAAAAAGAAAGTTCACTCCCGCAAAATTTTATAGACAAAAACAATTGTGCATATTTATTTTCATTGAGTGTCGGGACGTGCTTATCGTGATACCAACTGCTGACACGATAAAATCCCTAAGCGAACGAAGGAGAAGAGTATCTATAGCGCTATGCTGTGATATGTTGGTATGTGTTAAAATTACATTCATCTTCACAATGTCGATGTTGACGGCCGATGGTTGAATCAGGCAAATCATTATATATGTCTAGTTATGCAGGCATTTCATGAGAAAGTTAATTCAAAATCAGGCAGATCGGATAATATTTGATATGCGAAAATAAATATTATACATCCTACAATATTAAAGGTAGGCGCTGACAGTGTTTATGATTGTACTGTTCTACACAAAAATTCGATACAAAAAGTCAATGTCAAACGAAATAGTATACTGTGCAATAAGTGCGGGAAATTGTCGATTGCCCACGAAAGCGAAGTTGAGTGCACGAACGTAGTGAGTTATTATCACTATTTTTGACATTTATATTACTTTTTATTTAAAATAATATTTTTGAGTGTTCGTCTGTTCTTCCTGAATTAAATATTGTTTTTCTACTCCTGTTGAAGAACACACTCATTATATATCCGTTAATTGTTGAGAAAGTTAGGCATTATTCAAAGGTGTGGAGGAATTCTCATTACTCACTACCTTTTTGACCAATGAAATCACCGTGTTAACCATTATTCAATGGGCTGGCTTTTGTTTTGTGTATAATATACGTATCAATTTTTAATTTCAAATATGTTGCGTAATAACATCTAAGTAAACAAAGTAGCTTGTATTTTGTTTTCACCGTTTGTACATATATAAACATTTAATGAAATTAGAGATAGATTAAAAATTGTATTCTTTTGATTTAAAAATATTCAATATTTAAATCAAAAAAAAAAGTCGTAGAAAAAATATCGTATTCTACTCACTTGCAATGGCTATTACTCCCTCAGATGTATTACGACACTCGCCTTACAAGCTCGGCTCATGTCGCAGTTTCATCTTCGTGAATAATAGCTATCATTACCAGCTTGTTGAATAATATACTATTAAATTATTTTGTTGGTGGTTTCTATAGAAATAAGTATGAAATATTTATTAAATGAAAAATCAAGAGGCGGCTTTGGGTGTTTTATTGTCAATTTACGTACGGAAAGTTTACTTTCCGTACGTAAAAATGTATGCGGGAAGAAAACAGTGGACAAACAGCTACTTTGCGTACAGAAATGTGTGCGCCAAGTTAGTACTTCTCCCGCATGAGTAATAAAAAACTATTTTTTTCAGTTAGGACAGTTATGGATATGATACGGTTAAGATTTTTTTGATACCCAGTACATAAGCAATTAATTATAAAAAGGAATGAACATTACTTGTGCTGGCAGAAATGATAATCTTAATTAACTAGCTGCGATCCGTCGTTTCACTCGCATGAAATTATCTGATTTATAGGTAAAATTCATAGGTCAATTCAATCATATATTCCAAAATTCTGTGCAAAATCAATTATTTATAGCACTTGACCCTGCTCGCCCAATGACCCTAAAATAACTATCTTAATATTGTATTAGCATAGCTAATTTCCGCACCGTAAGAACTTAGTATTGGTACCTATACCAGCAGTTTTAGAATTGTTTCTATTTTAGGCCCTTTAAGACACCAAGGCCATGGAAAATCATTTTAACGTCACTTTCATCTTTCATAGAGATCTCAACAGCACTTAATTAAAAATTGTCAAATTTCTTCAGCTTTTTAATTTGCGCCCTATTTGGTGTAACTGACGGACAGTGTGACCACACGTCCATTTAAATTTGATATTCTGAAATTTTCTACAAAATCACTCCCTTATGTGGTTCGCTTCGCTCGCTCGACGACTCTAAAGTAGGCATTATTCATATTTTCATAGTTTCAAGTCATATTCAAATTTTTATAACATATCTAACTTTCATAAAATTTTATCAAAATCAGTCAAGTTTTTTAATTAGAATATAGAGTTGTTAATTCGATAGCGCTGGAGGATTTATTCCAACTTCACCTTAATTTCGAATCAGATATTCTGAAATTCTTCGTTATATTCGTACTTCAACAGCATGTCTAATCTAATTTTCATACCTTGAGATTATCGTGAGTTGTCGTAGATAGTTAGATATTCATACTGACAATTTTAAGAGCACTGTGATTTGTGAGACATTTTGAGATCCCAGAGCTCTGGAAAATATTTCTGAATTCACATTAATTTATTTCGGCATCTCAATATTATTTGAGAAAAATTTGGATATGATCCGCCTGATCGTTTATTTGAAGGGTTTTTGGGTCCGCAAAACGGGAGAATTTTAGCCTCATGTCCATTTTTTTCAGAATTTCAGTCCTATTCGAAAAAAAATTTTGTCAAGATCCGTCCAGCCATTTATTTTGGGTTTCTTTGGAGAGTCAAAAATTTGATTACGATACGTCCAGTCATTTACTTTAGGCATTCTTGGGGGTCCTCAGGTCCGACAGGATAACTTTAACTTTGATCGTTTTTTTTTGTTTTTGTTTTTTTTTTTTTTTTTTTTTTTTTTTTTTGATTCGTATACCAATTTTATCTACAGTCTTGCTTCATCATTTTTTTGATACCTGCCACCGTTTTCTCGAAACTACTGAGAACAGATGAGTAAAGTCTATATTTCATTTTTAATATCAGGATGACCGAGCCCGACTCGATGGAAATTTCATCTGTATGGAATTTGCTGAGAACAGCAGACGCACGTGCCAATTGATGATAACTGGACAGTCCAGCTGTTTATTTATTTATAGGATACAAATAGTATTTTGCACAGTAAATAAGTAATTTCATAATAGTCGTAGGTAAAAGTATTATTGATGGTATCTATAGAAATACTTATTAATACTTACAAAAATTCCAATATTATTTTTTTCCAAATACTTAGCAACTATAACTAATTTACACGATTTTTTTAATAAATTCATAGATTACTGTATAGTAATAAAATATTTATATTTTACGGTTTTTCGTAAATTTCTACGGTTAGGCAAAAAATTTTACAAAACCCTTTCTTAGCGAACGCCTAAGACCCAATAGGGATCTACATGCCAAATTTCAAGTTTGTAGGTATTATAGTTTTGGAGATTTCGTGATGGATGAGTGAGTGAATGAGTGAATGGGTGGTATTTGGCTCTTATATATATATAGATAAATAAATGTATTAAATAAAATAGTATTACGATTTAAAAAAAAATTATTTGTAAAATATTCTTTAAATATATTTGACATTTTATTATTTAAATGAGTTTCGTTTAACTTCAAAATATACATTTATTTTAAAATGATGGCTGGCATCAATTAGCAATTTCATGAAATGGCGACATTTCATGATCTGGCTGATTCAACAATTAGCCGCTGACATAACTTGTATATACACGTCTCAATACATGTCTATAGAGGACATAATCTCAGCTTATATCTATCTTTTCACCCCGATAACATTCTCGGTCCATCCGTAGTTGTTACTCTTTTTCTATATATTTCTGTATGTTGTTATTATTATTATATACAATGTCCGTTATTCTGAAGGATTCAGGCAGGATAAATGCCGCCATAAGTAGTAAATGGACGCTAAAATGAGTTTTGAAGCAATATAAACAAACGGATGGATTCAATGGAAAATAAGTGCATGCATGTTTACATAACGCGGATATGACGTGTCGAATATATGTATGTAACATTGTAACATGATGTAAAGTTGCATCTAGACCAACGCGCCGCGCAGTGGAGAATGCTCGCGAACGTTACAAAAACAGTCAGTTTGGACGTGTACGCGCGCACAAACGCGCACAGCTGCAACAGTTTGCGCACAAACGAACATATTCGTGATAATGTCGGTAAATACTTCAAAAGACATTTTTGTTGCAGCATAAAGCTTTATTATTACTATTATTATTTTTTATTATAAAATTACCATCATTATATATACCTAAGCACTAGAAGAAACTGATTTCGTTTCAGAAATTCGAAATATCTGATTTGATTATTTGAGGATGATAATTTTTTAAAAAAGGAAAAAAATGCGTTTATATTTTCTAACTTATTTCATTTTTTGTTTTAATAGTGGCCAACATTTTTAATTTTCTATGTGTTCAGTATGTTTAGCAAAATAGTTTTCCATTTTACCACTTTCGGTTTTTCATTTTAAATGGATTTTATGAAATATTTTGTTCAACCCTGTTTACAATAAATTTACAAGGGAAAAAAATTATTCTGAAGATTTAATAAACAATGAGGTTGGTTGCTGCAATTTTTACATTTTCTAACTCCATCGCGGATTTAATTTAAATCTGAAAATTCTTCAAACATAACCAAACATATAAATGCTGAATATAAATGGATGCATGCCACGCAGTGTGCATTTGATTCGCGAACTTTCGCAAACATTTTGTGCAGCGCGGTGCGTCTATTTGGACGGTTGTACGCGCACGAACGCGCACATCTGCAAGAAATTGAGTATGATGAAACAAAGAGATTCCTTTGAAGTACTGACTTTACTTGGATCAAGTTTGTTCGTGCGCAAGTTGTTGTAGATGTGCGCGTATACCCATCCAAACTGACTGTTGCTACAACGTTCGCGAATGTTTTGCACTGCGCGGCGTGGATGTTTGGACGGCTTTTTGGTTGTTTAATAAACAGATTTTGATCGCAAACGTTCGCAATCATTCTGCACTGCGCGGCGCGTTGGTCTGGACGCCCCTTAAGAGCGTTTTACAAGCGAACTATTGTTGATGTTAAATGGCTGACTGGTTGGTGATGATTTGATGTAACAATACATTCGGTACCTATCAAGAAAGACCCTAAGAATTTTGCTCTTGATAGAATTATGTTAGTTGATTATAGAAAAGGTGGAGTATCACAGTTTAATACAGATATTTTCAATAAACAAATGTCTTTTCTGACCCACGCGTCGCATATGATCAGTCATAAGTTTTTATGTGGCCCGCCAGTTAAGATATGCAAAACGGGAGAATGCTGTGAACCCCACATATGTAAATCCGCTCTCGTTGGTTTTAGAAATGTGTGCCTCTTTATCCTTACCAAAAAGAAACAGAGATATTTACTAAATGTACCAATGTGAACCATTTGTTTTTTTTTTTAAATAATTGTTAGCGAGAGTATTTATTACAAAACATACATTATTTTAAACAAAAAAATTACTTATTTTCTTTTTTTAATATTTTGAATCTATTTGTTCTATGAATGCACTGACAAATATGATATATAAGAGTATAACCTATAAATATATGTTTTCCTTTCCTTTATCAGTTATTCCTTCCCTCTTCTTTAATGTCTAAAACTCATTTTCTAAAGAATTCACAAAAGTACCCGTTTAACATAATATATTTTGTCTATTGTGTTTGGAATATGAATCTGTTCTGCAAAACAGAGAAGGAAATATGGTGTTCATTCCAGGTGTTCATATTCCAAACAAAATAAAAAGCCATATATAGGTAAATATATATATATATATATATATATATATATATATATATATATATATATATATATATATATATATATATATATATACCTATGAACACAATATTTCCTTCTGTTTTGCAGAACAGATTCATATTCCAAACACAATAAACAAAATATACTAACATGATTATTGCTAACAACATCTTGATCAAAGCAAAATATGTTACCAAGCCTTTCTTTTTATTCACCAAGGAAATTTAGTCCTGATAATTTTCGCTTTTTAATCCACACCTCATTCTTATAATGTTTATGAATTTTTTCAGATCTTTTCGTACTTTAACTTGTCGTGCTAAACTCGTGCTTTAATCAGCTTTCCTTTAACACCTTACTCGCTGTTTTTGAGAAAAGTTTTTTTCTCCACTTATCATCTTACCTTCTAAAATTAACCCCCAAATTCGAATTTCAACTTTACATTTATAATTGAGCCACCACACTATATCTCTGTGCTGAATTTCAAATGTTCACGTCGAATAGTTTCAGAGAAAGTCACCTGTGACAGACGGACGGACACCAGATTTTCGTTTTGCCACCATTTTCGTTTTGACAGTTTTAACACATAACACTAAAAAATATTATATAATATGTCTAGTTATCTTTAAACGCCAATGTTGTAACTATAATACTCAAAATACCCCTGTCGCAGCATCCTGCATAACACAGCGAATTTCCATTTACAAAAGTACGTTTTTCTCGGATACTAGTTGATATAGAGTAATTGTAAATAAAAAAAAACCTTCTTTATGTCATTTTTCCGCCTCATTCCGCCAAATTTCTTTCACAAAAAACGTCCAAAAAACCGTAAAGGTTTTCACGAAATTTCTTAAAAATAAGATGTTTCGTTCTTGAGTTATCGTGCGGACACTTAGTAAACATATATATATGTTATGCAGGATGCTGCGACAGGGGTATTTTTTAAATAAATATTGAAGCATCAACACAAAAAGTACTTGGCTCCATTTTTACAGATATCTCCATAAAATAATTAATTAACTTTTTTTTCTCATTTTTTCAAAAACTAGCTAACCTAGAATAATAGTTCAAAAACCATTTTTATGTAATTTTTTTCCGTCTCTGCAATGGTGTAAAAAAATGTGGCAAAAACTTATATAGCAAATTTCAACAAAAAACTAATTTTTTGCAAGAACAAAAACCATGTTCCTGGCATCCGACGTGTCTGGCTGAAGAACTCGTCCAACGTTTTCACCAAATTTCGTAAACCTAGGGCATTTCGTTCGAGAGTTATCGCGCTGATACATAAATACATACATATATATATATACACACATATATATATATATATATATATATATATATATATATATATATATATATATATATATAAATTTTAGTGAATGTTATTTTTGGGTTCTAGGGACCTCCAAACAAATTTCTGCCATAGTCCCGGGCTTAAGTCGCGTCATGACACCGGTTGTAATAGCTGAATTTCCATTCTGGGAATTCGCTAACAAATGTCTAATATTTATCGTATTTAATACCCAAATTCCTCATTGTAAGTTGATACAAATATATACCAGATTTCAAAAACAATTTGCTATGAGCGGCAAACAGTTTTTAACACTGTCCAATATAATATCCTTAGCAATATATACCCGACTGCTTTCAGAAATTGTTTTCATAAATGTAGATCTTGATACGGAGACTAGTTATAAAACATATTTCCAATAATCTCATTACAATATTATGTAGATAAGGGTAACCTTACAAATAAAGTGAGACACACACATCATAAACTACAAGCATGTACAAATATGTACCATATGTCGTAAAATGAAAGCAATATTAAAGCTGGTGTATAACAAAGAAAAGTTTACATTAAATAGAACAAAACACTCTCTGTGTTGAAATAGGATGTAAATAAATAATTTCTATATAATTTTGCTACTTTTTCTAGCACATTTATTTGTAATGTTGAAAATAAATGGTGACAATATGTATGTGTAAAGAGTGTAGGTAAACTACAATGGCGAAATGAAATGATGTTAGAAACATTAATAAATACACCGTCGTCACATGTCCTTTATTTCGAGACTATTATTGCTAACGTTCCGATATATCTTGCGATCGTAAAGTTTCGATCAAGCAAAAACACAACGAGGAACAAACAGTAAATACGTACGTATAATAAAACGGCAATCAATTTTTCTTTTCTTTTTTTCAAATATTGGATATCGGGGAAAATGGGAGATATTGAAAATATGTATTATATAGATACTCTGAACTCTCTGTAAAAAGTAGTGTATATGGATGTTCGGTTTACTTTTCCACATATTATATTTTTCAGGCTTATGGAACATGGAAAAAAAATCACTTTTCTATTCTTTTCTGCAAATAAACTGCAAATTTAAAATTTAGATAAATACAATAATAAAAGAGATTAAGCCAAGAAAACGGAAATTATTTAAATTCAAAGTGACGAAGCATGGTTAAATTTAACTGAAATGAACCATATATATATATATATATATATATATATATATATATATATATATATATATATATATATATATATATATATATATATGTATATATATATATATATATATATATATATATATATATATATATATATATGCTATATAATTTATCAATAGCTTTAAGACTTCCGCACTTAGTAAAATCGATGGATATCAGTTATTCGACTTTAGTGGAATTAATAAATAATTTTTATCTTGATTTTGAATTAATAAGTAATAATGAGGTATATATATATATATATATATATATATATATATATATATATATATATATATATACTGTGTGAGTTTTTTTAGAGTTGCCATTTTAATTACAGTCAAACCGTTGATTTAATCGAAAAATTCTTCGAATAAGAGTTGTAGATATCGACGGGGGCAACCGATTGCTAGAGCTTTACCGCTCCTACGGTTTTCGAGGTATGATACAAAGTTATAGATTTTTAAATGAGACTACATATTAATTTTTCGATAAAATTGATCTAAGGCATTAATTAACAACATAAATGAGTAAAAAAAAAATTTTTAGCCAGGTTGAATTTTTAAATTTTTTTTTATTTGTTTTTTTAATTGATCAGTTAGGCGGTAAAAATATGCATATGTACTTGAGGCTACTTCAAACGATAGTGTTTTTCTTGGTTACATTTCCATTACATGCAAGAAAAGAAACTTTTCCAGTACCACTTCTATCATACAAATTTGGTTGTAATAAAAATGGCAACTCTCAAAAACCTTATATATATATATATATATATATATATATATATATATATATATATATATATATATATATACATATGTATATATATATATATATACATATGTATATATATATATACATATATATATATATATATATATATATATATATATATATATATATATATATAAATATGATAGATATACAGTAGACTCTCGTTAATTCAAACCTGCGATAATTCAAAACTCTCTATAATTCAAAGGTATCACGAGTTTCCTACAAAATCTCTTTATATTTCCAACTAAAACAAAACATTTTTATACATTTGGTAATTCGGACGAAAAAATTATTGCTACGTAACAAAACGACGCATTGATTCGAACAATCGGCGTCATATATATATATATATATATATATATATATATATATATATATATATATATATATATATATATATATATATATATATATGTATATATTTACGATGTTATATTTAATCAATTATGGCTCGCGTATGATGGCTCATACGTAGTTAAATATAATACAATGGTGACCACCTCTAGCGATGAACAACCGTGTTACATAAATAAGTAAATATATAACTATTTTGCAGTTCCGAATGAAAGTTCATAGAAAACGGAAAAGTGAAACCAAATTATTTGTTGATATAAAGTTTGAATATAATATAACCGTGGCTTGTATTGCAACATTATACTCTAGAAACGAATTTGTTTATTTTCTTTTTATAACTCCCGCTTCTAAAGTTCAATATTCAAGCGTTGTGTGGCGGGCATAAAGAGCCGTATTTTCACATCATGGCATAACAAATTATATTAAGCGTGCGTGAAAGTAGCTGACCATGCGAGAAAATAGTGATATTCATTATTAAAACTAAACATTAAATAATAAAAACAAAAACGATCTATAAATTAATAAAAAAAAAAAATTTTTATAACACCCGCTACTAAAGTTCAATATTCGAGCGTTATATAGTGCGAGTAAAGAGCAGTATTCATATCATTGTAACACAAACGATAGTAACTGTGCGCCAAGGTATTAATACCGTGCGTGAAAGTAGCTAACTGTGCGAGAAAATGATGATATTCATTTGTCAATGATAATCATATTCAAATTAAACATGGAAACGATCAACAAATTAATAAAAAAATAAAAACGATCTACAAATTAATAAAATTTTTTTTTCATATAACCTTATAAAATAAAATTAACCCTATTTTCTAAAATTGCTTAAAATCAATTAATTTTTTTTCTCTCTATTAAACTTTAGAAGCCGTTGTTATAAAAAGTTATGTTCGATACGTATGCGTAAAGTGAGGTATCCAGTACGCTGAAATTGAGGCACTCGCTAAAGGGACTGACGCATACATAACGAGGTCTCGTGCGCTTATCCCCACTCGCCTGACGGCTCGTGATGGTATTCAGCGCACTCGATTTCGTTGTGTATGCGTCAGTCTCTTAGACTCGTGCCTTAATTTAAGCCTACTGGATACGTCATTTTACGCATACGTATCGAAAATAACTATTTTTTCACTAATAAAAAAGTAGGCGACTTTGACACTGTTATAAATAACTATAAAGTTAACTTTTTTAAATCAAATATATTGTAATTATAATTTAAATTCTTAATTAAGTCAAATTTATCCTATAGGGGGCGAAATTCTTGGCAAAGCTTTACTGCTACTCTAGTTCCACATTCTTCAGGACCACGTTGCGTTTCATACTTTTGCATAATATCAACAATTAAAAAGAAAAAAATTATTTTACTGTTTAATACGTGATTTAATTTAAAAACGAATTTTTTTAATTTATATTATTTTAAAATGGCATTATTGGTAAGTGGCTGTTGCGGCTACGCTAGCTGGTAGTAAAAAATTAAGTTAATAAAATGGGATTTAATTTTCATGAATGACTACTAAATATTTAATTTTAAAAATTTAAAAACTACAGCGGAAACTGCGATAACGAACCACTGCAATCCTATTTTGTAGTTTAATAAGTGATTCTAGCGGCCTCAGTAAATTTTCCATTTGAGTCAAAATCTTACTTGGACCAAAACTCTAAATTTAAATAAGACTACTTTTCCCTATACACAATATGTATATAAGGTAATTTCGGAAAGAAACGAATTATATATACTTTCCACATTCTTGTTCATAGTTGTCTGGCTGTTCTTTCGTTTACTACGATCGATAAATACGACTAAAATTAATATCGTACCAATAAAATAAGTAAAATAAATGTTTGTATGTGTGTGCAGTTAGAGAGAAAAATCAAATACGATCTCAATCTATAGAGTTTTCTCCATGCAATAGCTCATTTGGTCCACTTGATTGGAGTACTTGCGGTTGTTAATGGAGTGCACGGTAAGTGTAGTTATAACGTGTTGCAATTTTAGATTGCAAATCAAATCTATTTTATTATACTATCTCTAATTAACTCATTTATTTTTCACTGAGAATTACTTGTAAATAATTCTTCGCCTTCCAGGCATAACGTCGTATCGGATTTTTAGTGATTTTTTTAAGAGAGCAGAAAAACAAGAACTACTGTTACATTTTGTTTTGTAAATCATAAACGAATGTACGTACTTAAAAAATATTAGTCTGCAAATACTTTGATACCTTAGGTTCAAATTTATAAAACAAAATGTAACAGCAGTTCTTGTTTTTCTGCTCTCCTAAAAAAATCACTAAATTATTCACTGAATTATTCAGGCAACTCAAATTACTTAAGAAAAAAAGTATATTCAACCTTTTCAAGTGAATATCTCAAATAGTTTTTGAATTACAGCCATCCCAAGAGTGGATTCTGATTTTCATTTTTAACTTTGAGGTATTGAGAAATGTATCAAGGTTGATAGTTCGGGAGTTTCTGAACGTGGCTGCCAGTCACATGTTGTGGAGAAACTGGACCTTGGCATATTTAAACGACTCATCTAGTTAACTTCCCATAGGAAGTTATTGTAATGTGTCCGATTTTACGAATCGCTAATTTTGACATATCTCCACGTTTCAAGGTCACTAGAATCCGAATCCATCGTTTTTAGCGTGATGTCTATGTGTGCGTTCGTTAGTTCGTTCGTTAGTTCGTTCGTTCGTTCGTTCGTGAATTTTTTTTCGTCTCGCATATCTCGAGAACAAATGATGATATCAACTCCGGACTAATTTCATTTGGGGCGTAATCGAAAAATGAAGACCGGATAAAATTTTCAGTAAATTCGGATTAGCGGTTTATTCTTTGTGGTAAAAAAATGGAATGAACTTAAAATGGATTTTTTACCATAACATTATTATATAATGGCCTAAGAACCTTCCTTGATGTTAATTTATTACAAAATTAAAAAACAAAAAAGGAAAAAAAAACGAGATAAGAAACTTGGAAAAATTAGTTTTTTGCCAAAATATATTTTGTCTGGCATATCTTGAGAACAAATGATGTTATCATTTGTTTGATAAGGGTGGAGCCCCCACCCTTAGGTACAGAAGGTGAAGGCCCCGGTATGGTGCAAGGGGCAAAGCCTCTATCGGGGGCCTATGGGAGGAGTCGCCTGAATTGTAAAGAGAATTATTTATGTACAGTAGTCTCTAGTCTTTAAAGACACCCAATGGGAAGTTGACAGTGTGGGTAGACCTGCCCTCCAAATTTTTTTACTATGACCGTTTTTAGTGAGTACATCGTAAATAATTTTAGTAAAAATTCTCAGTGATTAAAACTAAAAGGTAAAATTACGAAAAACTACATTTTTCAAATTTGCTGCAGTTAAAACTCGAAGACAAATCATTCGATTGATTTGATTCTTATTGCAGCTTCTTTTATATATATTTCTTCGTACCATGAACCTCCAGTTTTCCGATTGAATAAAAAATGCAATTTTCGCAAGCCAAAAACCATTAAATTTTCGCGCAAAATTTGAATCTTTTTCTTTAAAAACTCCGCCATTTTGTTAAATTTTAACTTTTTTTTCGATTGAGGTTCACGGCAGGGATTCCACCTTCTAATTTAATAGGCTTTTTGGTTTTTTTGATTTCAGACAGTGTGAAGGCTGCTATCACTGCAGCAGTGGGTAAACTTTTTTCTTTGGAGCCTTGGGAGATCTCGAACAACTCACTGAATTTTCAATTTTTTGGTCTGAAATTATTACATATCAACGAATATATCCTGAAGATATTAAAACATTCTAAATAGCAGTTTTCTTTTAAAAAAAATCCCAAAAGTCACCTTTTTTCAGGCGGTTACACTAGTGGTCCCCCTGAAGTTATGAAATTTTTTAAATCGATGTTTCTCAAACTTTTTTCTCCTTCTTATCCCTATTCAATCATAAATTCAAAACTGTACCCCCTACAAAAGTCTACGAAAAAAAACGCAACTAAATGAAGTTGGCAAGCAAAAAAAAAAAAACTTTTTCTCTAAAAAACAGAATAAAAACTATAAAAATTATAAAATCATAAAAAGATTGATAGAGATAAAATTCTTCACGGGCCAAATAATTCATTAACTTTTCCGCCATTACACACATATGGCCGCGTACCCCCTACAGCTAGCTGGCATACCGTGACGAGTACGTGTATCACATTTTGAGAAACACTGCTTTAAATTGAAGTAATAAAGTGCTTGTTTACAGCTTGAAAAATTTTGCTGTATTAGCAAGTTCTTAACACATTGTAACACTTTTTATGTTCTTAAATTTATAGGAAACTCTACTTTAAATAAGGCTGTGGAATAGGGGAAAGAAGCAGCATCTTAAGTTTGTGACATAGATCGTCAAATAATTCTTAAAAAATACCGAACAAAGAAAAACGAAAATCTAAACTTTATGTTCCTCAGCACTCTAATCGTGTTTTATTTTAATCTACTATTTTACAAGACACTTTTACAAGATAAAAATTGGCTCTAGTTTGCTCATATTTAAGGAGAATATTCTGATTTGCAATCAGCTTAGTACCATTAATAATTCCTTAGAAAATTTAATTACCGTTCGTAACGTCTCAAGTACACTATTAAAATTTTTATTTGATTTTATGAATCAAATAGTTTACGGTTTCAACATATTATTGGGCAGTAAAAGTCATCGAAGTTAAGTTTCAATTAATTTTTTTCCTTTATTTTTAACACATATTTTATTACTTATTCTACATAAAAATATGTACAGTTCACACCATCAAAGTCTGAAAATAATTAACCGACGAAAACTACGAAGTGTGATTAAAAGAGTAAAAAAAACTAAAGCCTATTTCTCTAATTTTATATACTAAAGTGACAGACAATAATACTAACATGTACTAACTGATACCCATTTTGTCCCAGAACTGATGTAATTTGGGTATAGATAAAGAAAGCATTAGTATGTCAAAAAAAAGGATTTATAAAAGTGGCCTTAAGACATATGGGAAAATCAGATTTCTAACGTATATCAAAATCATTAAAATATTTTATCATGCAACCTAACCACGGGGCATTAATTTTAAAACAGTTGAACAAGGTCGAAACAACACAAATCCAACTTAAGAAAAGTGCAAACTCCGCTAGCGTAAATTGTACTAACATACCATACCTAAGGTAAGCAAGTAAGCAGGTAATGTTAGGTGGTACTTTTTGATAATAAATGAAGTTGTTAAAAATGTTTAATTAAAAAACTTTTTAAATGGAGTAAGGAAATAATAAAATTGAGGAAATTGTTTGCTAGCGACTTATAAAATATTACGTAACAATTTTAAAACAATCAAATACTTACAAACATACTATGTTAAAACATTTGTTAATTTAACAAAAGTAAATGATCAAATTTCAAAGTTTGTAAATTATCCTTAAAAATTTTATATGTGTATATTTTTTTTTAAATATTTTTACATTTTAATACTTATTTATGTTATTTTATATTTATTAAAAATTTTCAGCAAATTTATTATAAATTTTCATAATCGATTAAAAGTTGTCCAAAACAATGAGAGCATGGGCACTTTTTGTAACACCTGTCATATGTCACCAAAGTTTCATCGACTTTTATAAACAAGATCCGAAGAAAATCGAAATTATCCGATTTAAAAAAAAAAAAAGTTAAAAATCGTAACAAATTTCAAATTTGCTAGGCAAAATGTGTTCAAATTTTGCTGCTTTTTATCGCCCCGTTTAAAAAGTTATTTTGAACTTGGTTGCATGTCTCACCTGGAATACCGCATAATTATCCTCAAATTGGTTTGATTATGATACTTTCCCTTCTTATAGCTTCATTATCCTAAGTAATATTATTAATGTGAAGGTGAGTTTGTTTGTTTGTTTGTTTAACTTTCTTTCACGTCACAACTGCTTAACTGGTCGACCTTCCGCTTTGCACAGAGATACTTGGACAACAGAGAATGGTTATAGCCTATTCTTTACTCCGAGAAAACATTTTTTTTCCCAAGAAAAATATAACAGTTCTCAGTAGTGACACGATGCAACTATACTCCATATGTATTGGTGATATTTTTAAACATCATGTAGAGGAAGCTGCGGCTAAATTCTACTGGTTTATATAGACGGAAAAGGTTATAAATTTTTATTTATAAAAGGATTGGTTCATTACTTTATTTCTTCGATATTAACACAACTCACTATCGCACTTCTACATTGGTCTCTGAATGATTACAATAATACTTAGAATAACCAAACTCGAAAATTCTAATACTAATTAAGAGGACATTTACTTGAGCGTCGTTAAAAAAAATCGATTTCTTCTTTTGCAGAAATTGGTAGCTAATTATGTGTAGAATATGTTCCCAAAGTGATTTTGCTGAAAGTAATTTAAGGGAAGGTTTACTTGAGATTTGATAAAACAATTGATTTTTTTGCCGAAATTGATAGCAAATTATGTGTAGAATATGTGCCCAAAGTGATTTTGCTGAAAATAATTTTAAAGATTTTTGCACATTAACCGAATCCAGCTTTCTATAAAAAAGAAAAAAAAAAAAGAAAAAAAAAAAAACGTAGTTCACCCAATAAAATTTCGGAAATATGTTTCTTTATATATATTTTATAATATCTCGGAACCACATTTTTGGAACTGGTTGACACGATAACTCAAAAACTATCCGATGGATCCTTTTTCTTAATTTTTTATTTTAAAGATGATTCAATTCTCCGGCACCTATACCTAAGTCCGATACACTCTCAATATTTTTTATAATTAGACAAAAAATAAGACAAAAAATGTAATCAAAAGCTCACACATCCGCCATTTTTTTTTCTTTCAGCAATTTATTGATATTATAGGTATAGGTGCCGGTACTCTTCATATATTTTATAAATATTTTTTTGTTTGTTTTTGGATTTCAGTGATTTATTACCAGCGCTATGATGCCAACCAACAAGGCATCGGATTTTCAGATTGTCACAGTGCGCTATCTATAAAAGGGACAATTTTTTATATTTTTCCTTGAAAATGTTTTTTTTGTATAGTTTAATACTTAATAAATATGTGTACAAAATTTGAAATTGATATTCACTTCCGTTCTTGAGAAAAAAATTCCAGAAAAATACATAATTTTTAAGGACTCTCAAGTAAGCCTCGCCTTAAATCATTTTCAACTCTTTTTTTACTAATTATAATAATTTATTAAAAGTACTCCCGTTTTACATTTATAGCAATTACACTATTTATTATACATACATATACATAAAATTACCCAGTAGTACTTTAAATTAAATTAAATTAAAATAATTTTCTGTTTTATTTATTTAATACAATTTAGTTATAAAAGTTATAAAGCAATTTATATTTCTAATTATAAAAATAATTGAGTATTTCTTCTGACATCATCATCGTAATTTATAGAAAAGTAAAAGAAGCATATAACCATACAAATGTTGAAAAATCACATATAACATTATTATTGTGAAAATGAATTAGGGTAGTATTTTAATAAATATATCGTATCTGTCTGTTTACTGGAATGTGTACATTTATTATATTTGCAATGCTGCATGCAAGACAAGGCAAAACAACGATTTGCAATATTCACTATTAGTCCGAGAGCCCGCCGTATACAAATCCGTAATACTATTATAGACTCAAAAGAAGGCACCGTTTATTTAAGCAAATTTTACCCACGTCACAGATACAACGTTATTTCTGGTTATAATATTTAATGTTTATTTATAAGGTTATGGGAAGCATGGATGAAATTTACGTCCAAATTGAGGTTATAGTGGGATACCAGGCTTAATCAATCTACAACCACGTGGGTTAATTAATCGATAATTCCATGGGATTGGGCGTTAATTAAGTCTGGCAACTCAGTATAAACTCATGGTGTACATTGAAATGGTGTATTTAAAAAAAAATTAAAGATCTTAACCGGAAATGACGTCAGATTTTGTGATACGGGCAAAATTAGCTTTAATAAATGGTAGCTCTTTTTAGGTCTGTAGTAGTATTATTACTCACCCACAAAGAGTCATTCATGTATTTTATACATAGGATCTATGTACGGCGGGCTCTCACGCTATATAGTAGGTATTATGGGTATGTTATGGGATATATGCAGAGGTAAATGTATGGTTAGTTGTATATTATATATATATATATATATATATATATATATATATATATATATATATATATATATATATATATATATATATATATATATATATATATATATATATATATGAAAATGGGAATTATTCTTGTATTCATCTTACTATTTACTATAGTTACTTATATACTATATAATACAGGTGTTTTTTAAATTTTAAATGCATCGTTGTAAATTCGTAAAAATATGCGAAATTATAGTCTATTCACGGATACAGTTCCTAACTACAAAACAAAACCACATGACTAAATAAGTTTTATTGGTTGAAATTTCCACCATTATTGATACATAAAGTACAATTTAGTTGAGTCATGTACGTATTACAGTAAAAAAAGTGAAATTTGTTCCCTTTGACTTTTGAAATAAAAATACGAAATTGGTACTAAACAAACATAATTAATTAAATTGTAAGCAGAAAAAATTGCAACAAATAATATAGAACATGTTAATTATACATGCTTACAAAAAAAGATAAAAAAATAGGCCTTAAGCAGTGCACAGAAATTCTGGTAGAAATCTAAGTACCTACATATACAGTTCAATACAGTTTTTTTTATTTATTAACTTCCCATTGGAAGTTATTTTAACGCGTCAGATTTTGCGAATCGCTAATTTGAACATATCTCCACGTTTCAAAGTCACTAGAATCCGAACCGATCGTTTTTAGCAAGATGTCTGTGTGTATTAACTTACTAATTACTAAAACGAAAGAAAATGAATTTAGAGGATATCCAATTTCCACTACAAAATTTTAACTTGTTAATGAATAGATACACGCGAAAAACTTCTTAAATTCGGTATAAAAATCGAGGATTACAATTTCTGAGCTAAGAACCGCTTATTAACTCTATACGGTACGATCACAATAGACTTCTCCAGGAGTCAGTAATACTTTTAAAAAATTAAAAAAGAAAACTTCAAATAAATAAATTTACGAAATGATTCAGCATGTATAACTGTAAACGTACACATTTTTAATAAAAGCAATAATAGACAAACACACTGATAATGATAAAAAAATATAAAAACAAAAGACTTTTATTACATTTACGCATTTCAATACAATTACAAAAAAATAAAAAACAAAAAATAAATGATAATATAAAATTATATTTTTATGTGTTGGCCGTCTATAAATATTTACAGATATAATCCCACAGAAAGTGTGTTTATCATGTTAGTTACTGGTCGGTACCCGCTTCCAGTAAGATCGCACACAGGTGTGATCACTGATCGCGATCGGCCTCCACGGTTGTTCTGGCTATTTTCAGTTGTTAAAAACGCGGACCGTAAAGTGTTCTAAAAAATTTTCATTTTAATTTTTTTGGAAACACCATATATTCAAACATTTTAGATTCATTATATTCATCAACATAACGAAATCGATTTTGTGGTTTGACTACCATGAACTTCCACCTACACTGCCAAGTAACACTATATATGAATGGTACAATATAGTATGTGTGTCGTACGGGCTAATTTCCGGTTAGAAGTTGAAGCTGTAATTTACAAATGTCTTCTTCTACGTTACTAATGTATTATTATTTCAAACCATCTCGTTCTGTTTCTCGACTAACATATTTTACTATTCCATTTATTGTCTTATACTTAGGTACCTATTATATGCATGTACCTATGCCAGTCGTAAGCCATTCATTTATTAATGGTGCTTTCTTTCTGTTACATAAGTTTTCATTTTAAAAAAAAAAAAGTTAAGAAGACTTTTAATCAAAAATATATTTCTTTATGTAGTTTCTATAGTACGAAATTACACTCATGGAACAAAAATGTAGGTAAAGATGTAAAATTATGAACGCCATACAAAAAATAAAATATTAAAAAATCAAAATTTTTTGCACGAAATCCTACAATTCATCCAAAGTTACAAAAATGGCTAAGTGTCCATTTACGAGAAAAAATATTGAGAACTACTCCCGAGAGTCGTAATTAGTAAAAGTGGACACATAACTGATAGTACTATCCGTTAGTTTATACAAAGACTCTCGGACAATAGACAGATTTATACTTCTCTCAAATGGAAAAGCATAAGCTCATCTCTCCGACAATTATTCTCAAATTTCAAAACACATTCGTATTGTGATAGCAATTTCAACACGTTCATTGCCAAGCTAAAAATATAGACTGTGACATGGCCAAATATTTAATGTTAAATAAGTAGATCCTGATATTTGCCACGCGATATCGCGTGATGGACCATAAGTAGTCGTATCACGCGATATCGCGTGATCGGCAATGGAAGTGTTAAAATCGTTCACCGCTTAAAATCATTTTTTAGCAGCAAATAATATTTTTTTTTGTTATTGGATGGTCACTTTCTACATACAGCCGAAGTCTCAAATTTTTAAAATTTTCGGCCCTTCCGGTTTCCTTATTAGCTATTTTTTAAAAAAAAGTTTCCACTTGAATTATTCAGAATTCATTAAGGAGAGCTAATTCACTTCCTTTGTAGATATTAATTTAGAAAGAAAAAACTTGAATTTGATGACGTCACTGTGTATATGAAATTTGGAGCTAATTGCAGTTTTTCCATACTATTTGTTCATTTTGTCGAAATCAGACTTATAAAGACAATAAAAAAAATATGTAAGTAATACAAAAAAAACTACATGCGAAAATGTACCTAATCACATTTCCTGAACGAACTTGATTATTTTGTAAACTGTCGAATAAATTATTATAGGAAAGTAACTTGCATAGTGAAAATGGTTGAACACACCATTGATACCTTTATCTATGTAATAATATGGTCTTTAGAAAAAAGTCTATCTATGTAATATACCGTAAAATTGGATGACTTTGGTCCACTTTTGAACTTTACACTGTTATAAGTTTTACACCATATGATATTAATTTTTGTTTCTAGTTACGTTTTATGGGTCTGTATTAATACTTTTAATTTTGAATTGGAGAAGAAGCTAAATACATTCTAAATATTTTTTTTTTTTTAAATAAGGGTGGCCAAAGTCAGACGACGAAGTTGGGTTACTTTGGCCACATGTTGTTTTATTTGGAAAACGCTAAGAAAGAAATATTTTTTGAGGTTTTTTTTTTAAATAAAAATATGATAAAAATACTTTTTTTTATGTTTTATTATCAAATTTTTTAAACAAATGTAAAAAAATATTTTATAATTATTTTAAACGCAAATTGCAAATAAGGTAACAAATTATTTAATAAAATAAAAAAAAAAGCAAATTCTTTAGTAGGTAAATTAAAAAAAAAGATACAGGGTTTAATTGTAATTTTCCACTTCTGGTATTTTAAAGAAACCTCTTTTGGATGGGATAGGTGCTTACAGGTCGATACTAGGGGGTCCATTTTGGGAACCCCTAGTTTAAACTATAAAATGTCTAGAACTATCAATAATTTTGTTTTTTAACTAGTCTCTGTAAACTCGAACTTAAGTTACACTACTTTTAATACAATAAATAAGTTGCAATCTAACTAATTATGGAAAAAATCGAATGCCTCTCGGATTAATACCGGATTAACCACTCATATTCTTCCTTCTTAATAACATCATATAAATAAATTATTTATACTTTTGCAATAAAAACGGTTATTAATACAATCGTTAATATTTTACGGTGAATTTTTATGATAAGTAGAAATAGTCTACTAGAGCATTGCTAATTACATTGAAATAAGATCTCTTCCGATGTTGTAAACAATATAGTTTCCCAAGAGAGAAAATAAAAAACCGTTATTCTCTTCCTAGAAAAATTAATGAACTGTTATTTGAATCTGAAAGTGTAAATATAGCGTGTATCAGAAACGTTCAGGTCACTTATTGTAATAAAATGTCTGATAATCAATGT
Source organism: Brachynemurus nebulosus (assembly GCA_035578155.1). Classification (NCBI taxonomy): domain Eukaryota; kingdom Metazoa; phylum Arthropoda; class Insecta; order Neuroptera; family Myrmeleontidae; genus Brachynemurus; species Brachynemurus nebulosus. Next base: position 153,595,589 of record JAPWDM010000001.1, on the reverse strand, counting down.
GTGAATTTAATATTACAACTTACAAGCAAATTTTTTTCTATTGTAATCCTGGGCGTGCATACCTTTGATCAGAGTTATCTAGCGTACAGGAGATCCAGATGACGTCGTACCATTTCCAATACGATATATCAAGTAAAAAAAAGTAAAAATAAAAATTATATAGGATGTCTAAACAAATATCTTACATACCTAAGGAAAGTGTCAATAACTCGTCAAGTTTATGGTCATAGTTCGTCACATTTGAAAGACTTATATCTTGTCTTCTATACATCTATAATACTATATAGTATACATTGTACATATATTTATAATCCATACTATAGTGCCACTTTGAATACGCTCCCGATACATTGTCAGTTCGACAAAATATTCTTACAGAAGAAAGAATGAGAATATTCATATTATCGCAACGAATCTTAGATACATACTTAGATCATATTTCATCCGAACGATTTCAGACTTGCTATGAGTTGTACCGATCGTATAAATATTTTTTTTTAATTCCACTGCACTCCGTTACCACTCAGTTACTATACTTTTAGGGTATGAAAATAGACTTTTATAAAATTTATTTTGTATCTCAATTGTTTATATACGCTATTTAATCTGACTACTAAAGAGTGAAATCAAATTACGTTTTAAATTTTACGCTCCTTTCACATTGTACGGTTTTCGCCGTACGGCAAAAAACCGTACGGTCGCATTTTGTTAGTGGACTGAAGAAAAGCATTGGATCTTTCACATTACACGGTCACGGCAAAATGCCGTTGCCGTGTCGTGTAGCTGCCGTCTCTTGCCACTGGACTTGACGGTTGCCGTACGCCGTTTTTAGCTCAGTAGTGTATGTAATTAAATGAATGCTTTCGCATTAGATGGTTTTTTAACGTACGGCATTAACAATATTTTATTGAACGTCATGTTAATTATTAATTTTATTTGTGAAATGGATGAAACTAATGTTGAATGTGATAACCAGTATTTTAATAGATTGTATATATAATTTCGAAATTGTGTGTTTTGATGTTAAATTCACCAAGAAATTAATTAAAGGAGCCTGTAAACATCCGAAAATAGTTGAAAAATTTATTTTTGTCATTTTTCAGGTATTCAAAGAGTGTGATAATAAATAATCCTACCTTCTATTTCCTCTGATTTATAGAATTAACTTTAATCACACTTGTTAGACAATATCACGGCAAAAATGTCGTACGGTTTCTACCGTACGACGAAAACCGTACAATGTGAAGGGTACAATGTTAGGGTACACGCTATATATTTATAATAATAATTTATTGTATTTCAATTCATCTTAAAATTATGAAAACTTGAGCGAATAGGTATACTCGTAAAGTTCATTCATTTTATGTATATTGTCATCCTTTTCACTTGTTTATCTATGTATCTCTTGTACTCCACATCTCATAACAATAATAATAATTTTCTTTAATATTAAAAATAGTCATAATGTTATTGTTACCATGGTTTGGTTATGGTTGTTTGCGTATTACAATTCTGAACTGAGTTCGCCATTTAAGCATACTAATGTAAATTATACTCGAGGAAGATTTCATTACAGAGATATTTTTAATTTTTATGAATACTTTTATGTGAAGCTTTTATATTGTATTTTATTACAAAAAGTTATTTCTCCTATTTACGTAGATATTTTTCGTTCAAATGAATGGACGGTTGTTTTCAACCGCATTTTATTATTGTTGGAAATTTCTGAAAATTATTTAATAATTCAGGAAATGTTTATTTACGTACATTATTGTTTTGTTTGTTTATTGAATTGTATTATTGTATCACAACTGGAAGATTATTTTACTATCTTTCTCTGGAAAAAGAAAGGAAATTATTTACCCTTATTTAATAAAATCTTCCCTGCAGTCGGTAGTATTTTTTTTAAATTTGGGACTTTTTTGAGTAGCTATGTAAAATTCGTCCGTAGACGAAATGTTCAAAATCCTGTAAATTATTAAGGCAAACGAGAATAACTCAGAGAATATAATCTTTCAACAAAAACACTTTTTAAAAATGATTATTATGTCGGAGGCAAGAGATAGGAGGCAGGAGGAATAATTACAAGAAAAACCTCGCTTTCATGCTTAATATTTCGTGAGCGGGACTTGAAAATGAAAAACAGTAAAAGAGAATTCAATTTTATTTTAAGAGGTCTACATAATACACTACACGGACTACACCATTTGAAACGTAAAAAGAAAATCTTCTCATTCTCCAATACGGGAACATGATGATATGGACGGTGGACATGACAGATCATCCATAAAATACGTACGCACAAAACAAAGTGGGCAAACACTTTGTTTGAAAATGGGCTTTTGAGCTTAAAACAATTGCTCCAATTAAAAAATAAACGCGGTATTTTTTGCTAAGTAAAATATTTGTTTTTATTATTTACCAATATGGAATACCATAAAGTAACGCTCAAATCAGTGAATATTATTCAATATCTTGCAAGAGAGGTATAAAAATAAAAAATGGTTGAAAGAACTTCATTTCACACATTTCGCACGTTAGTGTATGTTGAATTATTTATGAAGTTATTAGGTCATCCGGAAAGTTCGTGCCATTTTCGGGGCCGCTCAGATGAATTAATATTTCTTCAAATAGCAACCACAAATGATTCATTTGGAATGAAACATGCAGCAACATGTTAGTGTCAGGCCGATTGTGTTGCTTGTATTATGTACTATATATCTCTAAACAATGTTTAAATAATTTTTTTTTGTTATACGAGTTATAATAGTTATGTTATACGAGTTTTAAAGAGGTACTAAGGCCACTCACGCAACGAGAAATATTTGTAGTGTTTATGGTGATGATGCGCTTTCTGGCAGAACTTATAGAAAGTGGTTTGCTAGTTTTCAAAAGGGTAATTTTTCTTTGGAAGATGGAGCTCGCTCCAGTCGACCTGTGTGTATTGATGATGAATTTATCCGTCAAGAAATAAAGCCAAACTTGAGGCAAACTGTTAAGAATTACCGGCAACTTTTGAGAATTCAGAATCCACAGTTTTCAGCTATTTGAAGAACATCGGGATGGTTATTTACACGAAAAACGGCACGAACTATCCGAATGACCCAATACTTACGAGAAACAAAATTTTTTTATTTTCTAGTATTTTCTTTAATAATTTTGAAGGATGTTTTCCAACACCGAAATCTCATTTTTTGAGAACAATTTTTCTTCTGTAAATTACTTTTCGATTTTTCGAAAATTTCGTTGCTTATGCCGCCAAGAGCTACCAACATAACTCGAAATAATTTAGTTGAGTGTTCTCAGATTCTTTGAATTTTGGGGGGAGAGGAAAAAGAAGCTATCAGTCATTCACAAACAATACTTTAAAATTAAAAGTGATAAAAGGATGGGATTTGACGGACGGACAGACGGACAAACGGATAGACAGATAGACAAACAGGTGAACAGAAAGATTTGACGAAACTGTAAGATAGCACCGAAATGTTTAATCGAAATCCTAAAAAGAATACTCAGTTATAATTAAAATTCAGACATATTCAAACTCAGATTACACCATTTTCTGCCGTACCGTCACTAACAACAAGTTACCTATTTATAACTTCATTACGATATATATAGCGACGAAATCGTTAAAACTTTCTGAACTTCGATAAGTTTGTTAAAATATATCTGTCATTATTTTAAATGTAATGATCATATCACTTTATCATTATCAACCTACTCTCTAGCAAAGTTTATAATATTTTCTAATGCAACCAAATTAAATGAAGACGCGCGTCTATTAATATATTATAGGTATATCTATGTATGTGTACTCAGTTTGTCTGACAAGGAGATAAGGGGTAGCGTTGAAATATTGTAAACATTATCATTATTATTATCAGTAATAGAAGAACTTTCTTCAAGGAATTGTGTGCTATATTTAATTTCACATTTCAAAGTACTATAGTGTAGTGATATAATACACGTGCCAATGAAGTAAAGTACAAGGTACAGTAATCGTTGGATAACATTTCGCTCAAGGGATTACAGGAAAGAAAAATTTATAGAAAAATTCAATAATAACTTGAATTGGTCTGTAATCAATCGTTAACTTTAACAAACATCAATTCAAATGTGGTTCAATTAAAAATTGGTAGTATGACAGTAATTTTAAGGATGTTGGAGAGGTACAATCGGAGATAAAAGTACATAAAATTAGAAATTTGCGATTAATTGCGTTGTGTAATAAACTATGAGGTAAACGAATAGTTATCTTTGCTATGTAAATGATAGCTATCACTACAACTGCTTGTACAATACATAAAACGCTCTCAGCTGACTACAAAAGCTGAGTGAGTACACTCTGAGGATTTTTGGGAGGAATTTTAAAATGGTACGAGACAATTGACAATTTAGCAGAATGTTTCTTATTAAATACTGAGACCCCTGTGAAAATTTTAAACCGATTAGTGAACCGGTGTTAAAAAGTTGTTAAAAAGTTATAAAAGTTATAAAAGAAAAGCTGTTAAAAAGTTATTGAAAAAAATCTGTAACTTTAAAGCACTCTTATGGAAATTCGACGACAGAACAGATTAAAATTTTCTTAGGGGCCTCGGTATTTAATGAGGGACATTCTACTAAATTTTCAATCTCTTCGTACCATTTTGAAATTCCTCCCAAAAATCCTCAGAATGTAGGGGAGAAGTGGCATGAAAGGGACGTTTTTGTTTTATGCGTTCTAGTAAATAAACAAGATAACAAATTTGATATTTACGAACGGAATTAGAAACTTCAGTTATCTTACTCTTGAAATAAAATCCAATAATAAACATTTCTTTGTTATTAATTGTAATTTTTCTCAGTTTTTGAAAAAGTGCATTTTGTCCTTTTCATAAATTGACTCTATTGAAAGGGACATGATAATTTATGAAAGGAACAATACTAAATATCATTCATGTTGTTCAAATTTCCACCTTATGTACATAAGACATACGGTTCATACTATTGCCCAGCTCATGTTACTGAACTTACATATTAATATGGTCCATTTTACTTAAATTTAACCGTACTTCATCACTTATGAATTTAAATAATTTTCGTTTTCTTAGCTTTATCTCTTTCATTATTGCACTTACGTAAATTTTAAAATTGCAGTTTGTTTTTAGAAAAGAATAGAAGATTGATTTGTTTTGCATATAAGAATTATTTAATTTTTTAACTTTGACTCATGATCAAGTACAGGGTGTACATTTGATTCAATAATGGAAATAACCAAATGATTTCAGTAATCGATGATTATTAATTGCGTGGTTTTCGTAATCGATAATTAAAATCATTGTTTTTCATTTGATTATTTTCGTTCGAAATTTTTAAACAAGAAGAAAGTTCAAAAAAATTAATTATTAACACTAAGAAAACACGATAATAGAGAAAAAATTGTGACATGTTGATACTCAAATAAAACTAATTCGAAGTTACTAGTCTTAAAGGTAGTCCCATTCATAACTTGTTTGCCTTTCCCTTTCATAAATATCGCACCCAAATTAAAAATTTAACCTTTAAATTTACAATTTTATTTAAAAGATATCTGATCTGTCGTTTTCTTCTAGTTGAAAGAATAACTGATTGTATATAATTACAAACATTTCCAAATTACAAACATTTACCAAATATTTACAGTATATCAGAAAACGTACCAAAAAAATTTAAAAAAAAAAAAATTACTTTGGAACATAAAAAATTTTACAAGCACAGCATTACCATGTTTTAAATGACAGTAGCTTGAAGCTAGGAATGAACATATCTGCATTGGTCCTGCCACATAACACAAATACATTTGATTTGGCGGCATTTGTATTTAGCGCGTAATTTGAATTGTCCCTTTCAATACGTGTCCCTTTCATACCACTTCTCCCCTACTCAGCTCTTGCAGTCAACCGAGAGCTATAGTTTTATAAATATATTACAAGCAGTTGTAGTACAGTTGGTAAGATAACAATTTATTTACCTCATAGTTTGTTATACAACGCAATTATTCACGAATGTCTAATTTTATGTACTTTTATATCCGATTGTACCTCCCTCTGCTAACTTGCCCTTGTGTGCCCTTACAGACTAGAGACTACTGTAGGTACATGACTCGTGCACTGTAGGTACAAAGAAATTCAAGACGAAAAATATTTCAGTTTTTTTTTTTTTTATTTTCATTTTTTCTAGGTATTGTAAAAAACAGACCACTAATCTGAACTTTCTGCAAACTTCGGTTCGGAGTTACTATCATCATTTCCTCTCCAGATATGCGAAGCAAAAGAAAATTCACAACTAACGATCGAACAAACGTACACACAACGAATGCATCTCGCTAAAAACGATGGATTTGAATTCTAGTAATCTTGAAACGTGGAGATATGTCCAAATTAACGATTCACAAAATCAAAATCATTACAATAACTTCCAATGGGAATTAAAGAAATTGAAGAAGAAAAATTTGTAAAATACCACTGATTTGATAGAAATGTCTCTATTCTATATCAACAAAATAATTGCTACAGACATCATAAGATACGAAATTTTGATGATGAGATATGAACAATGTGGTATAGTGACATTACCGTTAATAATAAAATTAGGTGATTTTGGTCATACAAAATTGTTTTGTTGTTTGATATTTTTCTATATAGATTTTTGCTTTTTTAAAAGTCCTTCCCCCCAAAACTCCGTGTGTTCAGAAGCCCTTTGGTAGCTTAAGATGAACTTAATAGAGTAGGTACATAGAAATTCAGTGAAGCACTTTGCAAAATTTTTCTCATTGAAAATTACTAATTTTCGAATTTAGTTTTAATTGAAGTTAATAATTTCTTAGACCTTCCATCCCAATTATTGTATTTCATACAATTGAAAGACAATATTATGACACAATTATAGATCAAATTATGTTATCGATAATTTAGAATCACTGACTTAGCAACATTGTAATATAAGTAGGCATCATTATTGTAACATGACCCGTTTCATTCAACCCTTTAATAAGTACGTGTCTTATAAAACATATTATAAATGTTTAAACAATTACTTCACCGACCGACTAAAGTATATGTATGTATATTATTCTGTATAAATACAGATGCATCAGTTTACATATTATACAGGTTATACAGTGTGACCTATATGGAAACTTTGAACACCGGGATATTGTTCAAGTTTGCCCGACTCGAAACGTGTACGTCCAGTAAGTAAAAGTTCATTTGTGGTTAAGAAATGTTACACGCTACAATTTGTTAGACACCATAATGCTGCTTATTAATTAATTGTAATTTAATACTAACAAGTAAAAGTCCCGAGGCTGGAGCTGTCGGTTTTATTGAAGCTTCAATATGTTGTGAAACAATATAAAGTAAGTTGAACATATTTTTTTATTTCAAATAGAAAACGGTTTTACGGTGTGATCGCAATTTACATTATTGAGTCAATAGCAAATTATGAACTAGACCTATTAGGTGTCCCTCATATATCAGAGTAGATAGTTTCCTAGAAAATTCCGTGTTGTACGAAATCGTGTTATATAAGACCCAGAGTCAATATAAAAAGTGGGGTTACGTTCGAAAAAAATGTTTGGTTTTTTGTTCTGTCATGTTCTGTCAGTTGGACAATTGCAATTGTTTTCATAAGTTACTTTCGCACTATAGAATGATTACATCTTCGAATAGAAAGCGATGGTCGTTCTCATTAGTATGGACCCATTTTAACTTAATTATTTAATTCTAATTTGATTCCTTTTTTTATGTAGACCTGAAAATGGCTGATGTAGGCCGAAACTAGGGCTGCCAACTCTACCAATGAATATTTCGGGATTTCATGGGAAAAAAATCGGGACGGGACAAGTAAAATTGGGACTGTTAAACAAAAAAAGTTTTTAATCAGCCAGTAGGAAAGATATTCTTTTTATTTTTATTATTTGTTACTAACAGCTACATATTTAAACCACGATCTTTTTTTTTATTGAGGAGGAGAAACTTTTTATAATAGCTGAGTGTGGGATTCCCAGCCGGAAGGTGCAATAGCTGGTGTACTCAACAAAACCCCCCTTTCTCTCTCCATCATTCCAGAACCGCGAAAGTAAAGCCATGATCTTATAAACCTTTAAACAAAACAATTTCTTGAAGATAATATTATGATAATATTTCTTTATTTTATTTTATTAAATTAAAAATCAAGTTTTTTTAATTTTTAGATTATTAATTTCTTTTTCCTATCAACTGTATTATTTTTGGAGAAAAACATTTTTCATAAGGTTGACCGTCTTTTACATTGATTATTATTAGGCTACTCGAACGCCGCTTACGTATTTCATGTACGTCAAAAATTTCTCCCATTTTTTGGAGGGATTTTAATGTTGGACGGATCTTAATGAGTTAATCTGGCAATACTGTAAGCTGGATAAGTTATAAATCAGTAGACAGAATACACTTTATCAGTAGGTACAGCAAATATACTTACTTCCTTGGCCTAAATGTAAAAAAAAAAATGTAAAAATGTAAAAAAATTGTAGATATTAAAAATCGGGACAATTAGCGTCCCGCCACCACTGTTGTCGGGACGCGGGACACATAGGCCTAAAATTGGGACATCCCGATTAAATCGGGACAGTTGGCAACCCTAGCCGAAGCGTACATACATCCATATCGAATAAAAAATTTTCAAGTAGTATATTTGGTGGTTATTTTTCTAAAAATTGTCCTTATTATGAATATTCACCACCAAAATAACCTCCCTTTATAATTTTTACATTTGGAGCAATCTGAACCTATTAATATTAGTATCTCAACTGAAAATCGCTTCTAATCCCGTTTTGGTTTCTACTTTCGCTAAAAAAAGGTAACGAGGTATTTGTATCTGATTCTAATGTTGCTCCGTTAAAATATCCAAACTAGTTGTTCGATAGACTTTCAGAGTTGTTACGTTCAATGGATTCACTTCGAAGCCACCAGTCACATTGTGTAAATACACCTATTGAAAATGTTATCTGGTACACCCGATATAGATACGCTATTTTAAAGTACAGAGCACCTACATTACATAGAAACAATAGAACACTTTATATCCATACACATATATACTCGTACATTGAGATTTAAGATGAAGAGAAGTAAAGTAAAGTAGATGAAATATCTCAATAAGTACAATACTTGAAAAACGTTTATCTGATTACTTAAACATTATATTTAGGTTAAGTATACATGGGTATTTACGTAGTAGCTCTAACTCACTTACGTATTGTTCGGTTCGTATGTTTGAAAACTATTGTTATTCAATATCGATAAAATTTTCTTTTGACAAAAAGTTTTATGTTTCACAAAAACATTTATTGGAAAGAAGGAATATTCTTGAAAATTGTAAGCAGTTATTATTATTTCTGAATCGAAACTTTATAAAATTTTCGATATAGATATTAAATAAAATGTTTATTAAAACATAGGTATACCTCATTTCAAATACAATTGATCATGAGTTTTCGTTAAAAAAATAAATAATTCATATATTCGAAACAAATCAATCCTCTATTCTTTTCTAAAAACAAACTGCAAATTTCAAATTTACGTAAATGCAATAATGAAAGAGAAAAAGCCAAGAAAACGGAAATTATTTAAATTCAAAGTGACGAAGCATGCACAGAGAAAAAATTCCAGTAAAAATTACTGAGCTGCCTCCGGTAAACGAGTCTTAAGTGACCAGTCCGTAGGAAATTATTAAGCAAAAATATAAAAAATGCGTTTCAAACATTATTTTTTACGATTCATTTGAAAATTTTTCCTATACACCTTAAGAATTTTTCCTGTACACCTTAAGAATTTTTCCTATACAGCTGCGTAAAATTCGATGGGCTAGTAAAATTCCATGTGGACACCGGGAAAATTTACTTAATTTTTTGTAAAATTATACTAGACGTTGAATAATTTTTACTGAGTCGCTGTGCATTTCATCCCTCTCACATATCATTGCAACCAAGCATCACACAGACATGAGAATAAATAAAACAAGCACGCAAGCGCACTGAGCATTGTCTAAAGCGGGTTCTACACGATGCTACGAACATTCCTTCCAACGTTCGATCGAACGTTTGAGGCAATTAAGTTCGATAGTTAGTTCGACGAATGTATCTGCTACACGGTGAATCGAATGTTTGATCCAATACAAATGATGATGTGTTGGTACTCAGTGGACGACGCTGTTATCTGTCTGATGTTATCTCTAATGTTATACACTGATGTTGTCTCTCTTCACATGAACGAGTCGTGCAGCTGCTGAGTCGAACCAACCAACGCAACCAACATTGACCTTCAAACGTTCGAAGCATCCCTTTGACTTGGTGCAAAAATACCGACATCGAACGGGACACGACCAAATGCGAACGTTTGACGCTCGACATTGGACACTCGTAGGTTCGAACAACGGCTACACGATGCTATGAACCATCCAACGTCGAATGTTGGAAGGTGTTCGTAGCATCGTGTAGCAGCGGCTTAACACGACCAACACGAGTTACAGGCATAGCAACTAAGCAGGTTTCGTTCAGTTGTGCCATAACAACCATCATGACTGGATGTTTATGAAGTGTTTGTTTGTTGTGTTTCATGAATTTTTGTTTAGTTTTTATTTTAATTCTTGTATGTTTTTTTTCATATGTATTGATATGTTAATTGAAATACGTTTTTATACAAATTATTGTAATGTGCCTATTGTTTTATCATGTAATATGTCAAATAAAGAATTTATATATTTTTTTCCACAAATAATAAAAAACCACAAAAAATTTTTTCTATATTAATAATTTGATTTTAATGCTTACCCTTCTATCAATATCCTTTTAAACTATTTTAATTCAGTTATTTATTAATAAATAAAAAAAACCTTATTTATAAATAATATAGTAATTTTTACTGAGCTATAGGGTAATTTACAATTTTTACTATAAATTATCGTACTTTTTGCTTAGCTTGTCACTTATGTCCGCATTGCCAGAGAGCTCAGTAATTTTTTACCAGAAATTTCCGTAAAAATTACTGTATTTTTTTCTCAGTGTGGTTAAATTTAACTGAAATGAACCATACATACTAAACAATTCTTCAAACAGAAACAATTTTAAGAAACTGAAAATTTGAAAGCTAAAAAAATAATTATTGACGTTACAAATACAGAAACTGATGTTTTACTGGAGAAGCAGACAAATTCTGTAGTACTCACATTCCAGGATTGTGCTAGAAGTCCAAGACTTTAGTAAAACAATTTCCGGGTGTATAATATGTATTCAATTTAAGGTTCAGAGACAATGAACGTCACAGACACATATCGTGGTAGACACGACAGACATTATTTTATGTTTTTCTTATGAGTAACGTAATGGCAGAGACACGTACCGTCACAGACAGTGCTTGCACAGTAGTCTCGAGGAAAATGTTTTGTCTGAGCTGGAACGTGTCCGTCGACCTTGTGTACGATTAGTATGAATGTATGTTTCAGGACGTACAGACAACATTTATGGAATCTATTTTTGATAAATTTTTGATAAGTGTTATGAAATATGAAAAACAAAAAATTAATTGAATTTGTTAGGGAATATAAATTGCCTATACAGCTGAACTCTTTTTTATGCGATTTTTTTATGCGGTTTTTAAAAAATGGCCATTAAAATGTATAATATAAATTAAAAATCAAGAGGCAATAAGAAACTTAAGCATTTACTATAATAACTTTCTTTGATAAAAATACTTTTTAACGGCTTTCAAGCATTTAGTCAATACATTGCATACGAACATAAGTAATTGTATCATTTAATTTTGTTACAGATGTATTTTTCAAAATTTTCATAATATAAAATTGAAATAAAATGTTTCTACGTGTAAATTAATGCTTTATCTTGTCTATAATAGCAACTTCTAACGTTTTGAGCGTTTTGAGTTATGGTTTTTCGATGAAACTTTTTTTATGCGGCTCCAACCAACCGCATAAATAACTTTTTATAGTTATTTATGATATTTTTGAATATATATTTTTTGTGCGATTTTTTTTATGTGGTGCCTATCCACCGCACGAAAAAAGGATCAACTGTATACCTTTTTTTTTATAAATTGTCATTATATATAAAGTGAATTTATTAGGTCATGCACATTTTTTTACGACCCCACTAATAGGAGATATAGCGATAGTCAAAACAAATATTTGTATAATTACTAGAAGAGAAAGGACATTTCCTTTCTCTTCTAGCAATTATGCAATTACGGAAAAATCTTTTGTGTATAAGTAACGAAACATTATCACATTTGTCACAAATTAATTTTTGTAATTCGTTGATACATACTTCACGTACCTATCCAGTGTCTCTGATTATTTATCAGAACGGTGCGTTAATTGTCTGTATATTATATTAAGACTTTTGAAAATGTCGTATCCAGACAAAAACGGAGCCCGTTGTGAAGTTGATTTATGGGGCTTTGAAATAAGTTTCGTACAATAATATAGCAATTTATTGCATTTTACTAGTTTTATATTGCACAAATGCACGGTTGCTCTCGTGTTTTATATCATAAAGTTACAACTGCAATAAAAAAAGCATACACTAAACGTAGGTACTCTAAATTAATTGATACAGAATCTTTATAGCCTTACTACTTTTAATATAGAACAATTGTGACCTTATTACTTTTGGAATAGAACTGCTGTGGCGTTATTACTTTTGGTAAAGAACCGCTGTAACTATATTACTTTGGTATAGAACCGCTGCAACTTCGGTATATAATTGCTGTAATTTTACTATTTTTGATACAGAACCGCTGCAATCTTACTAGTTTTGATATCTAACTCCTGTGATCTTACCACTTTTGGACTAGAACCGTTATGGCCTTCTGCTTTTGATATAGAACTGCTGTGATTTTACTACTTTTTGTATAGACCCCTGTAACCTTACTGCCTGTGGTACAGAAATTTAATTGATAAAATTACTAAAGAGGTAAATCGATTTTGACTAATAATAAGTCCGAAGTAAAATTTTGTAACGGTCTTCAAAAAGATTTTTCTGTAGATACAACGGTAATAGTACAATTGGTAAGGTTAGTGTAATTTTTTTTAGAATAGTAGCAGAATTTGCATTGATACAATTCAAATAAATTAGATTTTTAAGCAAATACTTATTGTAATTCACATTTGCCAAATTATAATTCTAGTATGCAAGACTTGACAACCAGTTTTGATTTTCAAGTTTACATTTTTAAGTAGGGGAAAGCTGTGTCAGTAATAACAGAAAGTCAATTGTAACTTCAAACGAGAGATCTATCAACCCTATTGAGAAGTATTATACACCAAGGATTCTTTTTATAATACACGTGCGAGAAAGAAAGAAACACATTTCGTAATCTTTTTAAGAAAGAAAGAAATATATTTTTTATTCATTTAAACATGTACTACGAATATATAATTTGTATACAGGATGTTTCATGTATTAAATATGAAATGCATTTTTAATACGAAATACATTTATTTTTGATAAAAGTATAAATTTTTAACTGAATTTTCCACTAAAATGTATTGCAAACAATTATCATATACATTTGTATTCCATACATATCGAAATCGCAAGTCATAGTTATCAACCTGTATATCCTGAATTTGTATTTAAAAAGTGATGGCAATATAATTGCATTTCTATCTGATCAGGGTGTATTATAAAAAGAATCTTTGTTGTATATCATAAAGTGGCTTCTAAAGTAGCGCTTTACTGACAAAACTTTCAGATAATATCATTTGGCGGTTTTCTCTCAGCAACATCAAATGTGTTTATATAAGCTAAACGTAAATTTTGAGTGCGTTAACAATTTTTTGATTTTTGCAGTAAATACCCGATCAATTGGAAGAAAAGTGATTTTGTTGGAAACACAAGCAATCAAATGATATTGGAAATCGGTAGTTTCGCTTTTTTAATCAGAGTTAATATTTTATGAATTTTCTTATAAAATGAAACAGCGGTGGTACAATTGTAACAAATTCAGTAGTGTCAATTGTAACACGTTACCACTGACAAAAAATTTTAGTTGAACAAAATCAAACTTTATATTTTAGGTATGAATCGGAATAACAAAGGTTATGACTTCGGTTAACAATTTAAAAAAAAAAAAAGAAAGAAAGAAAAACCTTCCACTAATGGTTACATTTTGGCAAAATCAGTTGGTTTTATATATGGACATAGGTATACTGATTTTTGGTTACGATGATCGTTCGGTTCGAAACCTTGCTTTCTAGTCCAAGTCTCGGTTCAATTAGTTTATCCTCTTGGATCAGTCTCTAATCTAAGTCATACTGTTTTCATAATAAAAAAATGCTATATAATATGTAAAACGAAAAACTAAGATAGGAACTACATTCAATGATGTATATGTATATGAATTCCGTTAAAAGAGTAATAGAAAAAGAAAAAATTCAGAGCTGTTGCCTGAAACTGTGCTATTTGTCACCTTCCTTACTCAATATGTAAGGAAGAATTTATAAAACTGGATTAATTGTAATAACTAACGTGTAAATTCAACTAAATAATGAGTATTACAACTGAACCTAAGCCGTGTAACAATTGATCCCCTGTTGATGACGATTGTAACATTACACTTTGGTCCACATAAATGCAGTTATTTTAATTATAAGTCAACATAGAGTATTTTTGTGCAGCTCATTGAAAACCTGAAAAATGCCCGTATCTTGTGCCAAAAATTTAATTACCAAAAATTAGTCACAAAATTGTGACTAATAAATACAAAATTACTAGCCTGTATATTTATTTTTTTTGTTACTATTGACACACCTCTCCCCTAATTATTTGAATTTATTAAATCAATCAGCTGTTGACTACGGTAATTATAGCTGCTTACTATATAAAAGGTACGATGCTTCGTCGAGTAATTAACTAATTAATCACCAAAAAAAATCTTTAATTGTTCTCTAATTTTTGTGACAACGAGGTGAAACTCAGAGGTTGAAAATGACCACGGAAACATTTCCATATTTTCTAATATGGACTTTCACGATGTAAATCTTTCAGGCGATCCCTTTATAATATTTATAACATAATTTGAATATCCTATTGTTGAACTATCTCTACATATAAAATATAAATATATGTATAATTTGATAAATCAAGCAATTTAAACGAGCAACTAATACCCGTTTTCTCATTACCAAACCAAATAAGCAGTGCAGCAATAATAACATCAGTACCTAAGTAAGCAAATGGCGCGGCACGAGTGAGATGGTTGGTATTCCTCGTTTTGTTGTAACAAATCCCATTTAGATTTCAAATAGTGATTACAAAATAATGAGAACAAATGAAAAACCAAAACAAAACAAAAATAAAACGTTCAATTCATGTAAAAATGTGTGACATGTTTAATACTATATACGTATGTCGTGTGTATATATCTAAACTTTTAAAGGCATAGGCGTCAACAAAGCGTTTAGTTTAATCAAGGAGAATTGATATAAGGTAAAATACGCTGCCAGTGGGATGTGGCACACAGCTTTCTCGTACTCGTAAAAGCACCTTGGTAATTTAATGCTCAACATATCTTTGTATTATTTAATATATAGGTATATAAATTAATAAAAAAAATTGGGGAACAGGTCTACCCACACTGTCAACTTCCCATTGGGTGTCCTTAAAGACTAGAGACTACTGTACATAAATAATTCTTTTTCCATTTCGGGCAACTTCTCCCCTGGGCCCCCGATAGAGGCTTTGCTCCTTGCACCATACCGGGGGCTTCGCCTACCTAAGGGTAGGGGCTCCACCCTTATCAAACAAATGATAACATCATTTGTTCTCAAGATATGCGACACAAAATATATTTCAAAAACAGTTAGTTATTTCGTTGTTTTTTTTTTTTTTTAATTTTATAATAATATACTGGCGATTTTAACATCAAGGAAGGTTCTTAGGCCATTATATAATAATGTTAATAAACAAACCGCTAATCCGAATTTGCTGAAAACTTTATCCAGTCTTCATTTTTTGATTACGCATCTAATGAATGAGTTGATGTCACCATTTGTTCCCGAGATATGCGAGGCGAAAAAAATTCAAGAACGAACGAACTAACGAACGCACGCACAGACATCACGCTAAAACGATGGATTCGGATTCTAGTGACCTTGAAACGTGGAGATATATCAAAAAGCGATTCGTAAAATCGGACCCATTACAATAACTTCCTATGGGAAGTTAATAAATAAACAAAACGATTCATAAAAATTCGAGCGAAGTAAGACTAGCAGTAAAAAAGATATTGACATTTAATGGGATTTCATGGTAGCGCCGTGGATACTATTAGTCCGAATGCAATAAAATTTGTAGGAAACCATATCTAGGAATCAAACCACATAATTTCTGATAATTTCATAAAAAAGAATTAAATAGTTTAAAAGTTATCCCACATGGTGTAATTTAGTATATTAATGGAATGACATGGTAGAGGCGTAGCTACCGTTACTCCGATTTCGATTAAATTCATAAAGGACCAACTTGGAATCAAACTTTATAATTTCTGAAAATTTCATTAAAAACAATCGAATAGTTCAGAAGTTATGCCACTTGGTGGAAATTGGCAACACACAGACGGACAGACAGACACCAAAACAAAATTATTCAGGAAGCTCTAAAACGTAAAATGTACGTAAAATATTGTTTTTGGAGGGAAGATGTTTTTTATTTTTCGAAAGTGATCACAATGCTTTCGCTACTTTAGTAATCTCGGAAGCAAAATTATTTACATTGAGATTTTTCTTAATGTAATTAATAATTATAATAGATAAATGTCCTTTCATATATTGGAATTCTCGGGACCCTTATAGGTTCTTCAAGTTCGTTAGTCTGCCCGTTCATCTTACTCCCTATAATTCCTACATTTTTCGGCATACAAACAATATATTTTAATTAATGTGTAGTATAAAAATATTCTTAATTTTTTTGGGCACCTTCCCGTATAGAAAATAGGAACGAAAATTTTTGCATCGTGTTATATATCGTCTTGAAAGTCGTTAGAAAGTGGTCTTAAAATGAAGAAATGATTTCTCTCGTTTGTGAAATACTTAATTTTAAATTTAATGTGTTTTTTAACAGATATGAGAAAAACAGGTGCAAGTAACATTAGCGAATAAATTTATCTATTTTCATAATAAACCGTAAAAATGTACTTAAAGTTGTGAAAAACTCCACGGAAGCTAAAGTTAGAAACGTACTCGAAAATCAAACCACTTAGTTCTTGAATACCAATTACACAATATATACGATATAAAGGCTGCTAAGATCTTAGGTTTTGTTTTTTAATTTATCAAGTCTTTTATTTTCTATAAAATTAAACAACCACAAGAACTCGTTTCTAGAATTGAATAATATTTATACAATGTCTTTTTACTACTCCCCTCT
The DNA here is from genome assembly GCA_035578155.1 of Brachynemurus nebulosus. Lineage (NCBI taxonomy): Eukaryota > Metazoa > Arthropoda > Insecta > Neuroptera > Myrmeleontidae > Brachynemurus > Brachynemurus nebulosus. Next base: position 153,578,146 of record JAPWDM010000001.1, on the reverse strand, counting down.
TTTCCATTTCATATACGCCCATGTATCCAAACAACTACTAAAAAAAAAGAAACGCTAAAAAAATCAAACACATACACAAACAAAAACATGTCACTAAATGTGTGCATTGTGATGTGAAAAGTTTTTACACGCTTTTTCAAATGAAATGAGAAAATGTAGATGCAGCAACAGTATAGAGCACTAGCGCCATCAGCCGTCCATTCGCGTTGTAACACCAAACTGCACCAGAACAAAACATGCATTTTTTAAAACACAGCAAACGTTCACTACCACAAATGATAATGTAAGTGTACTTATTAAAGTGAAAAGTTTTGATTGGTTTTTCTTTCATATCACAATATATTGTAACGTATACCTGTTTTTTTTTCACACTTTTTTTTTTGAGTGCCGATTACAGAAGTAGTACAATTTTGAACTTATATGAAACTATAATTTTTTTTCAGTTTTTCTTTAATTTTCAGTTTTCTATTATTTGTTTACATTACTGTAATATTTTAAATTGTTATAATATTGTAATGTTTTAAACTATCGAACATTCTATGGGGGAGCAGAAATATTACCGATATAAATTTCTACCCTCTAACAGAATGTTCCGTAACTTCAAATATTACATCCATTCAACCAAATATATATTTAAAGTGGTGAAATAAACCAATTAAGTTCAAAACTTAAATTTTTTTGTTAAAAAAGTTGAGGGCAAGCCATGTTTTGCCAAGAGTTTAAAAGTAAATTACATTTCTAAGAGTTTTATTTCAATCAAAGAATATTTCAAGTTACGCAGACGGCAACGATGAAATTCGTCTCGTGTGACCTTAGTGTATGAGGGGCGATTCTAGGATTTTTATTTTGGTTAGGCCCAAATTTTTCTGTATTATAAACATATAATTTATGTGTTCCATTTTTCTTGAAGGTGCGGACATTTTTTATTACATAATTTTAAACTGAACAAAATGTAGTTTTTAGCAACATTTACAAGCCTTTTCAGGTAATCACATTTTACATACCACTTAAGAGAGCCTACATATAACCAGGGATGTATTAACTCACTCTGGGGCCCTGGATATTTTCTTGTTCCCAGACCCCCTCCCGCCCTTATAAGATATGTACATATATAGCACACAAATTATAAGACAATAAATAAAACAAAACTAAATAATATTACTGATTCGAATATTCAAAATAGGTAGTTTGACTTGACTTTTCAAAATATTGGGCCCTAGCTATTTGTCTAGTTTGCCTATGCGATGATCCGACCCTAGACCTAATAATAATATTACAGATAATGGTGGAAATAATTCCGGGCTGTCAGAATTATATTTAAAATTAAAGAACTGCCTTTAGACATTTCTCTGGTGTTTAAAAAGTGTCGATATTTGTCTGAATTAGATGGTCGTCCAAGTGGTCGGAAAACGACATTGCATATTACACGACCTAATATTATTCCAGGTAATGGCGAAAACGATTCCAAGCTACAGGAAATCTATTCAAAGTCAAACAAATGCTTTTAAACATTTCTCAAATGCTTAAAAAAGTCATAATATTTATCTGCATTACATGGTCTACCAAGTGGTCGGAAAACGACATTTCATATTACACGACCTAATGATATTCCAACCAATGGCAGAAATGATTTCAAGCTTAAAGGAATCTACTCAGGGTTAAAGAATTGTTTTAAACATTTGACATAAAGTGTCGACAGAGCGAATTAATCCACTTCGGGGCCTTAGACATTTTCTTCTTGTTGTTTTGATTTTTTCAAAATTTTTGGGTAGGCCCGAGCCTATCCGGCCTACCTGCTAAAATCGCCACTGTAGTGTATGAATGGTACTAATGTTCACTGTTTTCAGACATCGAATTATTAATACGGCCAACTGACCAAGTGTATGGTATAGCCTGGATTCAGCAGTCACAGTTCATGTGAAAGATCTCCTCTTTTGCTCCTTCTTTTCAACTATATTCGTTTCCGGGGCCGGGACAGAGATTACTATGTATTATTATTTAAAATATACAGAGAGTAAATGTAAATAATTTTTGTCTTTACTTCCACATGTAAGATTGTTGCTTTGGACTCAATTGCTTCATTCTACCGGTTCTAGATATTTTTAAGCGTTATACACTCTAAATTACGTACAGCTATATTCTAATGTGATCAAGGAGGGGGGTTGGATCCAGGCAATTTTATATCTGTATAAAATTGTACAATTCTGACAATTTTTTTTTTTTTTGAAAAATATATTTTTTACTAAATTGTAACCCAGTGTCAAGAATTGAACAGTACTACATAAATATCATCACACATTTTTTGATTAATTGAAGTTTTTAATAAAATTAAAAAAAACCGAAATAAAAAATATTTTGAAAAAAAAGTCAACAAAAAGCGTATTATGAAAAAATGATGGAATCATTTAAATTTTAATTGAAATTATAGAAAAAAATTTCAAAAAAAAAAAAAGATACCGTATGACGCAACACTAGATATTCATACACAAACGTATACATACGTGTATTATACAAAATTGAAATAGATTTTTCTACAACGAGAAAAAAAGTGGAAAAATAAAAAATAAAAATAAAATTGTACAAGAGAAAAATTTCAAATAGAGAGTGAAGTAAATATGGAAATGAATAAACTTACCTAACTCATGCTTACGTGATACATTCGTACATATGTTCATATACATATATACATAAGTATATGTTGTATATGTTGTATATGAATCTAACCCACACAAAGACATTTTGAGACAACGTATACATAATATACCTCTTACACTTCAATCACAAAAATGTAAAATGACCAAAAGCCTCAGTATGTACAATTCCAAAAAGAAAGTACACTGATAAAGAGTGTGGAACATCGAAGTCCTGAAGAGAAATAACAGGCGCCGGGGGGAAAAATAATTTTTCCTAAACTTTTCACACTTAAAAAAGAACAGTTTTATCGGGCCCTTTACTGATTGCTCCAGGGACCCGCTTTCCTAGGCGGGACCTCAAGGCTACAGCCACGGCTACCCGCTTTTTTGTTGGGCTTGTGAAACATGACTTATTTCCTTTATACTCGTAACATATATATCAGTGAAACTCCCTCAACTAGCCCCCCAATTACCGTAAAAATTTATCGAACCAATAGTAAATAAAATATCAATATTTACTGTACCATACGTTTACGCATGGTACATGCTGATTGATATCACACTGGCCCATTTGCTGAAAATTTCATCCGAGTCGATCGAGTAGTTTCTAAAACTAACTTCTCTAAAATTATTTTTACTTCTCTACATAAAGAAATTACTATTTAACCTCTTCTGTAAAATACTGGTTTTTAACATAAACGTAAAATATTGGTTTTTAACTTTTTATTTGTAAAAATCAAGAAAAATTTAACGTAAAAAATTGATCAAAATAAAGCCTTTCATCAAAATATTCACACAAAAAATTAATTTGAAGGATAGATTTATTTCGTTTTTTTACGGATGCTTTTCAAATTATAGCGTATACCCGCCCGATGGGATTTACCATCGGTAACATCTTAGGATGTCAATCAGCATTAAAGATTTATTAAATATTATTTACTATAGCTATAGTAACATATTTTTTTATTATATCTCTTACTTCCAAAATGACGAATTTCCATACCAATTTTCATTTCCTATTTGACCCACTTAGGGGACGAAGTTTCAAAAATCCTTTCTTAGTGCTTACCTACATTACATAGGGAACTCTTGTGCAAAACTTCATTCTGCTAAACCCAACGGTTTAGCCTGTGCGTTGTCTGTCAGTCAGTGTTAGAGATTTATTGAGTAGATTTTAAATTTCATTAAAAACCCTCATTCTATAAAGAAATTTCTTCAGTCATTCATAACCAACCCATTGTAAACCAACCATTTATATCTCAACTTATCGTAGCAAAGGTAGAGTCATTAGTAAAGATGAATATTAGTTTTCACTTTATAAGTTATCCTGTAAATCATTTATGTAAAAATATAATAAATAATATCGGACCTAAAATTGATCCCTGAAGTACTCCACACTTTAAATCTTAAGATTTTTAATCCTAGAATCATACGTTGGTCTACGAGAAACGTTAATCATACATCGACGTCGTTTTGACGGATGAACATTTTACGAAGAGTTTTAGAGTTTATTTACAAAAAACATTTTTTTTACATAACAATACTACAAAAGCGAACAAAATATATAAAAAAATTGCATTTGGCAAAATTTCTTAATATAAATATTTATTAATTTTTTTAATCTATTTATCAAAGCATATTTTCATTATAAATATTAAAAAATAGATAAATACATCAATTGTATCATAAGACATGTGTTTCAAATGATTAATTTATGAACTATTAAGAGTAGGTGGACACGTGTGACTTTACAAAATGTGAAATTTCTCAGTCATAAATATTCCTATAGATATGTAGTTATTTCCTCATTGGGCACATTATTAAATTTTCTAAAATTTGTTAGTAATTTTTCGAATATGATCTCAAAAAATTATAAAAATTAAAATATTTTCCACAAAATACCTAAATTGTTAATATTTTATTAAGTCACTTGAAACGCATTCTTTAGTTTTCGATTCAATTTATTGAAACTTCAATATTATGTCGTCTCTATAAGTCAAACCGCTGTAATCATCTTTCACATTGTCATAATCATTGAATAAATTAATTATAACATGCATATCTTTAATAAATTTTAGAAAAATTAGGAAAACTTTTATATGTGAAGTACAAAATCTTAAAAAAAAAAACATCGCGTAATCATACATCGACGTCCTTTTGATGGACACTATTTCAATACAAACAAAACGACAATAACTATAAACAAAATAAATACGTCTTATGTATTATAACAACAAATAAATTAGATAACAGAAATCTCAGAGCAAGCAGGTACCGACAAGTTGTAGTATTGGAGCAGGTAGAGAAGTTCGTTCGTCGTTTTGACGTGTACGTATGATTTTAGGGTTAATCTGATCCATCTAGAGTGGCTAGTTCTTTCCTGCAATACTTCTTATGAATGCAGGTGCAAAATTTTTAGGACTCTAAGCCTTAATTTTTGAAAAGTTATGTAAACATATATTTTTATATAATAGAAATATAGTACAATATGTAAATTTTAAATTAAAATCAAGTTTTTGAGTTTTTATCCGTAGCATTTATAATGATCGTAAAAAAGCGTATATGTATCTGTACGATATATATAACCTAATACTACGTGCAGCTAATAGTTAATCCAGGTAGAGGTCGCCTGCATGGTCGAGCATGTACCTACGTGCTTTAAGTAATACCTATAAAGTTTGCTTGTTTGTCGATTCCCATAAAAAATAAAAATCTAGGACAAAAATAAAATAAATTGAAATGACAAAATTAATTATCCAGAAAAAAGTTGCATTTAAGCTTTTCAAAATTGTTTTTATAAATTCCGATTCTTTACATAATCTCTTCAATATGTCCAAATATTTTATGACGGAAATATACAGTCTTGGATATTTTATTTATAAGAATTTTATGCTAGTATTTCTTAAATGTAACATCGAATAAATCTATTCACGTCAATATTTGCGAATGAAGAATAAGTACTCGTATGTGTTGTTTTCTTTACTGATGCAATGCAATGGATAGAATTTCAATTTTCTCATTTTCTTTCTGTGTAAAATAAGTTTAATATATTTCTTTAAATATTATATTATGTGCTATTATAGTATATGTATATGTTTGCAGGCTACATAAACCTATACCTAGCTAGAGGCAATTCATCAATTTTAAAAAGACAGTAAATCGATTATTTATTAGGTTGAAATAAATAGTTTTGTAGAAATTATATTATATTCTCGTATTTACTTAAAATTTCATTGCTTTTGTTGAATTTGATGAAGTTTTCTCAAATCCATAACCTTATTGATCTGCAGCTCATATCAATTACGTACAACAATCTAGTGATTAAACAGAAGTTGCACCTATCGCTAAAATACTAAGACCCGATCCACACCATAGTGCCGATATCGGTACGGCCCCGCTTCGATTCGCTCCGATAAAATCTTGTTGTGTTCACATTACAGTGCCGATACCATGCTTGTACCTATTCCTTCTCCATTCACATTATAATGTCGCTTTCGGTACGCTCCCAGTTCGGTTCCAGTTCAATACAAATATCTTTTTATAACAACTGAATGCAAACGAAACGGAGTGGAATCAAAAAAGTGTTCACACTATCGATATAAGTCTGATATCGCTCCGATAAAATATTATCTGAGTGGTATTGGTATTGCAGCGATATTGGAGCGAAAGCGTACCGCAACTGATATCGGAGCAATGATGTGAATACACTCATTGTTTTTGTGTAAGAATATTTTGTCGAGTCGGCAGCGTAGCGATATCGTACCGAGAGCGGAACGATAGTGTTGATTGAGCATAAAATTTTTAGGGTAATTCCCTGTTCACATTGTTCCAGTCCAGTAATTCAATGAGTCAGTTCAGTCCAGTGCTGGACTGGATCATATCGTTTCCATTATTCCAGTCATTCAATGGTTCATTCCAGTCATTCAATTACATTACAAAAAAATAACAATACGTATTCACTGATCAACATTTAATCCAGCATTGGATTGGCCGTCTACACTATTTCAGTGGCGCTGGAATGGGCGAGCTGGAATGAAATAGTACATAGACCGTCAATCCCGTCAATCCAGTTACTGGACTGGATTGCTTACTGGAATGGGTACATTTCAGTGCATTCCAGTGCCGGTTTACATTATTCTAGTGGCATTCTAGCGCTGGTTTCTATCACTGGACTGGAATGCTACTGGAATAATGTGAACAGGGCATAAAGATCTTAAAACTAATAGGGGAAGGTCGCCCAAATTGAGCACCCCTCTTAAAGTGGGTAAGCGCTTGTATATCGTTGGATCGAATGTTTTTGTCAAGTTGTATTTATACCGAGATTAACCGAATATCAACCAATATCAGTCAATTACACTTGAACGCTTGTGTCGTTTAATGTCCTAGTTAAGCGTCATCAAATTTTTTTGTTGATTTTATTAAAAATTTTGACGATAAATATTCTGTGACTAGTCAGAAACCTTTTTATTTGTAATCTTTTTGGTATTATATTATCATCATTTGACTTTTAATGTAGAAAAAGATAGACATGTATCGGCTTTCATTATGAAATTATTCTAAGTTTAGTCTTTTTGGGCAAAGCGGGTAGGCAAAATAGAAGCAACTTAATGGAAAAAACTGTTGGAAAGGGAAAAAAATAAAAAATCTTTTTTTTACGACGGAATGAGGGAAATAGCTAAAAAAAATATTTCTGCATTGTTTGTGATAATTTTGATGTGGAACCACCTGAAGTAGTATACTCCAATGTGGAGTTTGTAAAGAAAGTTACAGTTATTTTTGTCCTTTTTAATTTTTTTACTTAATTATTATTTTGTTAAGTTCTATATGATTAAGAAAGTTTATATTAAAAAATAATGACAGTATTTAAATACATAATGTACTTACCCACTTTGCCCAAAGAGGATTACCCGCTTTAGGATACCTATACGGGCAAAGCTGGTTTTTACAGAGGTTTTGTATTTTCTTTATTAAAAATAAATATTATATTGAAATTTCCTAAGCGAAATTTCATTTTAAAGTTCGATAACTAATCTATCTGATAATATAAAAAAAATCTGCTTATCCCAGTCAAAAGCTACTTTTTTGAGCGTTTAATCTTAGCCTACCCGCTTTGGGCTACCTTCCCCTATTTTTGGGTTAAAAAATATGTACCAAGCTATTTAGCCAGCAGATGTATTCCAAGAGCCATAACTTGACCACAACTAGTGATGAGCAAAATTAGTCTTGGTCTTGCAGTCTTGTCTTGGTCTTGCATTTTTTGCAAGACCAAGACCAAGACCAAGACTGCATTTTGCAAGACCAAGACCAAGACCAAGACTATAAGTATGGCTGCAAGACCAATACCAAGACTTAAGTGAGCAAGACCAAGACTATAGCAAGAAAAAAGCAAGACTCTCGCTAAATTATTTAAATAGTTTAAAAGTATAACTAATACCGTAAAGAGAGAAAATTCTGATTTTAGAAGGAAAAAATTCGCTAATAAAAAAATGCAAGAAAGTGCAAGATTTTTAGCAATACCAAGACCAAGACCAATACCAAGACTGCATTTTGCAAGACCAAGACCAAGACCAAGACTCAAACTGCTCTAGCAAGACCAAGACCAAGATTCTTAATGCAAGAACAAGACCAAGACCAAGACTGCCAAGTCTTGGTCTTGGTCTTGCATTTGCCCATCACTAACCACAACTTGATATATTTTTTACTTTCCCGTCCATATAGGTTATACTGTAAGGAAAAATTTAATAAATTTTATTTTTTTATTCATCGGATCATAAAGTTTTGGGGTCTAACATCTTGTGCGCATGTATATACGTATGTTGGTATCTACTAAAGAAATGAAACCAGGTTCAGCATAATTCTATGTATGGAGTATTAAAAAGAGCAAAATTTTAAGACATTTTATTCAGTGGCTCTGGAGTTATCGGTATTTTTGACTTTTTGAAAAAATCAAAAAATTTTGGTTTTTTCCAGTTTCCTGCGAACCTTGCTTATGAAAATCGATAAAACTTATACTCGAAAAGTATTACAAAAGACCCCAATTAATTTAAAGGAAGGCTTTTTCCATTAGTCGTGTGATTGCAGTGGAAAAAGGGTTGCCCATTTAGAGTGACTTACAAAACTATCAAGTAGGTACTACATGTATACAATATTATGCCTATAAATCCTCTTAAATTAGAACCCGCTCAAAAAATTAATTTTGAAATATACATATTTGTATTGTTAAAAACTAACAGATAGAATTTTTTTATAATAATAGGTATTTTTTTATAATTTGAAATGCTTTTAAAATTTTCGAATCTAAAAAAAATACATTTTGCCATGTTTGATTAGTAAAAAAAAATACAGGAATTATCATGGAAATTGTTTTAAAAAGTCAAATAAAAACACCATTTGAAACTATAATATATTATTTGCTATACTTACAGATAGAAAAAAAGAAAAGAAAAAAAAATAGGAAAAAATATATGGATGTTCATTGCTGTACATTTTCACACAATAAAGTCAAGTAAATACATAACCAAGCATATCCACATACATATATCTCCATGTAAGGTACAGAGTGTCTCAAGTTACTACGACCCTACAAACTATTCCAAAATTTACATAGTAGGTATAGGTGCAAGAACAAAAATTGGACATAATTATCAATAACCATCAATTTATAATTATTTTGGCACGTCGTCTTACAAAATATTTCTTTACATTAAAAATGAAATTTGAAATCTAGTTTGAATATAAGGTTAGGAACCAAATTTTTGGTTATTTGGACCCTTTATCCATTTTTTTTTTTCAATTCAGTTCAGTGGGACGTTTCCTCATTGAAGAGAATAAACTAACCATGAAAGTGGAAAAACTTCGTATGTCCAATATACTAAAAATTAGAAACACCCTGTAGGATCATATATATCCATACATATATACACAGAAAATACCTATGGTATGCTTACTACGTACGTGAAAAATAAATGAGTTTCGTCCCGTTTTAAGGCGGACATTAGAAGTGAAGTAAGTAAGATATGACCATAATGTTGGTAGTAGTTAGAACAATAATATAAATCTTACATTTAAATGAATATTGTATGAAGAAGCAAATGTTTTATATATTTATATATACATTCACATATGCATACACACATACTTATATACATACACCTTCCTAAATACATGGGACACACATATCTAATGTTACGATATGTACTTACCTAGTACATGAAAACTGTAGAAGGCGTTGTGTCCACGAAAATTTTTTTTTATACAAACAAGAATTATATATTCTTGCGCTTTTTTTGCCGTGATGTTCCATATTTTACCCTTTAGAATGTGATATTTTTCTTACCTCAAAGTATGCTCAAAGTCTTCAAAGTATTAAGTTGCCCTTGCTTAATTATTATTGACACTAACTCGCTATCCTATTTGGTTTAACACTTTATCGTTCCAAAATTTTTTTTTTATAATATCACATTTCAAAAAAGTATATTTTTTTATCACATCCAAACTCAGTGTCCACGTTTCACAAACATAAAGAAAAACAGACAACATTTTAAAAATTTCATTTTTGGTATTTAGTTTCACTATTATTTTATTTTTAACACGTTAATTCTCATAAGGCATTATAACGAAAAGCCAAACTGATAGACTATTTTGACAACTAATGCATCAATACATAAACAAACCTAGTTAGCTCCCTGTTTAGCCACAATAGGTACGATAGTTTTAATAACTATCACAAGTCTGCTGTACAATATGTAATGTATTATAGAACACATCGTACCTCTCCGTAGACAGAAAACGTGCTATGTTTGTATACCTTATTATTGATGTAAGCTTTATACGGAATTGTTGAAATGGTAGAGCATTATGTCACAGTTAGTCAAATTTCACTTGACATGGTATGGCGTCTCTGACCGTCAACGTGTAAAATATACAGATTTTGTTTGACCAATTCTAGATTTTATTTCTACACTTATTTTATTACTTTTGTTGAATAATTTTCCTAATAGATATTGTTTTTCTTTTACTCTGTTCTCTGTTTGTTTCGCTAATAGCACCTTATCATTCCCATAACGAATATTCTTTATTATTTCCGCGTGTGTTTTAATCCCTTCTTCAGTGCTACTTAATGCTACCTAATTCTTCTTCATGTACTGCCACTATATTAAACAGCTTTAGAAAGAAAATACAATCTTGTCTTACCTCCTATTTATTTTTAGCCAATTTGATCTCTTAATTATGGCACTCACCTTTCGTCTTTAGTACAACTGTATTATCACTTTTATTATAAGTACCTATACACGGAGAGAAAATTCCTATAAAAATTACTGTGCTCAGCACTACAATCGACGTGTAAAAGGCGAACATATTCAATTCTGTAAGGTAAAAATATAAAGATTATAATTAATCATAAAAAATTTAAAGGATTGAATGTTCTTTTCGTAATATTATTTCCGTAAAATTTGTAAAACAGCACAGTAAAAAGTTCCATTACCGACAAAAAAATAATTTTTAATTGTTTTTATTAAAAAAATTACCATGCTAACATGCTAATAATAGAAAGAAAAAAAAACAGAAAGAAGGTTGGTTGTATTGGGAACGCTGTAATGAAATATACCTCACTCAGCGAGTTACATGCGAACCATAGGTGTGGACTGTGGAAGAAACTTTGTCAGACAGTTCGCACCAAGCACCTTGATTTATCAGACTGTGTTACAAGCTGCTAGCACAGCTAGTAGTCAGTTTCTTTTACACTCTCTTAGGACGATGTCATCGTTTAATTCATCTTTTTGTTATTTACCTATCTTTAGTATATGTATTAGAATATATTGCTGGCAATCATTTTTGTATACATGTTTTTACAGGTACAGTGCAACCAACATAAGGTCGCGAGTCAGATGCGCAAATGAAAGAGTACGACAACAAGAATTAAACTATAATATATATGCATAAGAGTGTGATAAAAGTTGTGTTAGCACCACATTAAATTTTACCATGCTAGCACATATTTTTTATTTTGGTCGTCGATCGCGCACGGATTATAGGGGAGCATGGTAATTTTTCTGAAATTTTCTCTACAAAAATTATAGGATTTTTCTCTCCGTGTATATTTAGGTGAATTTTTTTTTCTTAAATTTTTTAGTCTGGAAAATTGTGAAAAACTTTAACTATAAAGTCGTATCATGGACGCGTTCGACACACTTTTGTCTAATATTTTCTATAAATTCACGAATCCATACTTTTTTCTTAATATATATTTCTTTTTTTACTGAGTTAAATGTTTTGCTTTAAAGAACATTCTATTTTAATAATTTCCTTCAAATTTTCTTTTATTTACTTTTTATCACAATTTTAAAGGTATAAAAAATTCAATACCTACAATTATTTCCTTATCTAATTTATTTATTTTTTTGTTAAAATATATCATCAAAATTTATTCGGTACAAAAAAAAATTAAACACTGACATATTTATCATTTAAAAAAAAAAATTAATCACTGGTTATACAAATAAAGGACTGTTTAATGATCGGCCAGGATTGATGATAATATAGTAAATAAATATTATTGATACCATTAGTATTGAGTATGAAAAGTGCGTAAATACCAAGTTCTACCGCATGTTTAGTGTAACATCACCTGTCTTATATGATATACATATTGGGAATTTTTAAGAGGAAAAAGTAATTTAAAATTTTAATGAAATATAATTTGTCTTCTGTTGTCGATTCTGCCACTGCAATCTTTTACAATATTTCATAATTAAACCAAGTAATTCCACTCACTTTTTACATATAGTTTTACCAAAAAAATCTTCTCATTCTTATTTACTAATATTAACAGCAGTTGTTTTTCTAAAAAGAAAATATTTATTCTAATTTCCATATAAGAAAAAATTTCTATTACTATTATTATTGTAAATGAATATTTATCTTTGTTTATGACTAAAATCGTTTAAAAAATGAATTAAATTTTTAAGAAATAAATAATTATGTAGTCTTATTTTATCCAACTGGGCAACATTTAACGCTTCTGTTTTGTTTACGGAAACTTGGAAATGGTGAAATTTTTTGTTGAATTCTTCTTAGCGAATTAGACAGTATAATATTGATTGGTGTTCTAAATATCTTCAATAGATTTTCGAAATACTATCCTGCCACATCAAAAATATTCCCCTTTACGCGCAGAAAATATTCATAATGTTTATAATAAGCTGAAATGAGATTTTTATCATTATGAAAACTAAAATTGTCACGTCATTAAATTTTATTTTACGATTTGAAAGTCGTAATAAGCCCCAGTTTTGTAATCATTTAGGGCTGTGGACACATTGGTGTTAAAATTTTTTATGTCGCAACTTCATATTTTAAATCAACGTTTCTTCACCTTTTTTGAATCACAACCCGGTAAAATCTCCGACAAAGTGCGAACTACATTACATTTGTATTTAATATGAATTGTAGTTTTCCGACCACTAAATTCTTAAATGCAATTGTTTAATTTTAAATAGAATTTTTACTGCCGGGAATTATTCCCATCCTTACTTGAAATAACATTAGGTCGTGTAATATCAAATGTTTTCCGACCACTTAGTTAGTTGACCATGTATTTCAGGTAAATTTCGACACTTTCGAAACATTACTGAAATAGCAGTTCTTTAACTTTAAATAGAACTCCTTTAGCCTATGGAGTCATTTCTGTCATTAAGTAAAATAACACTAGGTAGTGTAATATGAAATGTCGTTTTCCGATCAATTGGTCTACAAGATAATTCGGATAAATATCAATACTTTCTTACATTAGAGAAATGTTTAAAAGCAGTTTTCTAAATTTAAATGGAATTCTTGTAACCTGGAATCATTTCCACCGTAAGTTGAAATAACATTAGATCGCGTAATATGAAATGTCGTTTCTCTACCATTTGATCGACCATTTGTCCATAAAATTAGCTCCACCGTTTTCTTTTTTTTAAAACGGAAATGGGACTGCATTATGTGCTATTATTTGCTATAAATAAAAATACTAAATTCTATTAAAACACGGAAGCAAAAAGCAAAAGAATGTTATATTCATTTTTGTAATTCCTTGTAATTCACACATCTTTCTGCGGAAAACTGCTCTAAATACAGACACATAATCAACATGCGTTTTTAGGTCGTAACGAATCTTGATCAAATTTTGCTCAAATGCTATTCCAATTCTTATAAAACGAATGTGAGGTTAATATTATACCCTAAAATCTACAGCTCTAAAAAAGTCAAAATAAACAACTAAACGAATCTTGACAAAATTTTGTTTAAATAGTACCTACCGATATCCTAACGAAAATTAACATAATACTAAAATCTACTGAACAAATCTACTCCCTCAAAACGCAGCTAAAATTATTGGTATATGAATATCCACATAAACGTTTTACGGCTATTAGGATATGAAAATGGTTATTTTGAGGTCGTTTCGCGAGCAAAATTTTGCGAATATCTGATTTAAAAGTTATCTCATCCTTAATTCAGATAAATTTACGTGGATGATACCGCGGGCTGCGGCCAGTATTACATAAATAAAATATTTTTATCGTTTAAAGTAATATAAGGTGTATACTGTATAATAAATCTGATTAACACTTTCTGGTTTTGATCATTTTGAAAGTCCTGTGATAATTCTAATTAATTCTAGGAACTGTTTCAGTTTTAGTATATACGAAAATTCTCTGTAAATGAAATACGTTCATATGTGACTGATATCTTTTAACCTTTTGTATCGCTTATTTGATATGCCTGTAAGTGCATTATGAACTGATACAACTTACAGTTTATGTATTATTTAAACATCTGGTATTAGATGCGGCAGTTGATTATTATCAGTCACAGGACACAATATCAAATATTTTATTGCCATAGGTGATTATGAGATGATTTATTGGCTACGTGTATATTGATATTATTTTCGGATATTGAATGAAACAATATTTCATTGTGTGTAGCAAGCGAAAAGCGACCGAGCACGGAGATAGCAGCAAACGCAATCGCAAACACAGACAATCATCCCAAATATGAAATTGCACGTGAATATATGGATGTGTAACTACACATCGACGAAAGTAAATTTACCATCAAGTTGCGCAAATATAATCGGTAAATAGTTTAATTTTTTTTAGTGTTCATTTTGTGATCCATGTAGTGGCGGTAACATTAAAAGAATAATATGGTCATTACGGAATGTATATCAACAGCTGTTAAAACGGATATCGAGTAAATTGTTCATTTCCATAAAAATATAAATTTGTCTTTTGTAAAACAATTGTTTATGAATAAAGCTGAAACAGCATCGAATGAGTATTTAAATGTACCGTAAAACGGTCTTGACTCGGTCAGTGGTATTGGACTCGGTCACTCATGTCGCGATCGGTAAAAATATTTGTTATTAAGACACCCGACAACCTAACCTTTCACAATTGGTCTCGTTTTCATCGTTTATAAACACTCTAAGTAGTTATAAATGTCTTTCTACTCTGATTGTTTTGTCTAAAATATAATAGTAGGCTGACCTATATAGCCTAAAAACAGCGATGAAATGTCTGGTTAAGACATACATAATCGGATATTCAATAATACATCAAAAGAAGACAGTTTTATTCGATTCTAAACTTAATCGGTATCGATATTTCGATAGGTGTATAATCGTATCCTTAGCAACAACAAAAATATTTGGTGTAAACAAATTCTATTGTTAACTCGGTTATTCTCATTGTCGGTGAAAGATCTTCCCGCCTCTTCGTCAATCCTTTGTTGACAGTATCTTTGAGCTAACCTATCACGGTTTTTGCCCCGTTCTTCATATTATTAAATTATGAAAACTTTTAAATTATATAATTAAATTCAGTTCTTCGTTAGTTCTTACTCTCTGTTAACCAATAAAATATCTTACTCTTTGTATGTGATATGTCATTGATTTTTTCTCATATTTCTTACACCTGACTTTTTAAGCTTTGCAGCCAATTACCAACTGTTGCAAACAAGCTCTGGTGTCTAAATATGTGTCGGAATTTGGACTGAAAAATTTTTTCTCGACGTTGTAGTGCAATTTAAGTAGGCGACCGACTCAACAACGTTTTACCATGTTGACTCGGCCACTTTTAGTTTTTTTTTATTATTTTTATTTACACACACATATAGGTTAAAGGTTCAGGGATATAATAAATGAAACATATTTTATGAGACAAAAACGTATTTGTTGATGTATTCAACTTCAGGAAGTAGTCATACCTTAAAATTGTAAAAAAGTGACCGAGTCAAGAGCGTTTTCAGTAACATTGATGACTTAAGAATATCGGGTATAGAGGGTGTCAGAGAAATAAATGACCACCTTTTGAGGGGTTACTCATAGCACCCTGTAGACACTAAAATCGCAGGAATTTTTTCGGAATTAACAGTCGCGACACCCCTCAAAAGGGTAAGAGTTATTTCCCTTACACCCTGTATAATATATATATATATATATATATATATATATATATATATATATATATATATATATAGGATGTAAGGGAAATAACTCTTATCCTTTTGAGGCGCGACGCGACTGTTAATTCCGAAAAAATTCCTGCGGTTTTTTACCCCGCAAAAGGTGGTCATTTATTTCTCTGACACCCTGTATAGATGAAGTTGTTCTATACCTTAGTACTACAATAAATTATTATTTATTAATTTTAAAAAGACTAAATTTTAGTTGCAAATAATTTAAACGCAAAGTACGATTTACGCAAGCAAAAAAGCAATTGAAAAACGCTTAAACCATGTGGCAACAGTAGCGTGGACAAGTAGCTATTTGTCGAACAAAAATGCGTGCGCCAAGATAGTACTTATTCCACATGAGTATTAACCTTTTACACTCAATCAAAAATAAACATGTTTCGCGGCTAGCTGGTAAGACATATGTTACACATGACATGACGCATGATCAACACTCCTTTTTTTTTTTTTAAAAAAAACTTACACCTTTTTTCTCAAAGCCCGCATTAAATGTTTTAAATGCCATTTTTGTTAGATTTGTTATTTTCAAAAGTTTGTTCAACACGATCTATTGTCTACAGACCCAGAATTTAATGTTTAAATGTAAAATATGGTTGGCCTAATGGCCAAACCACCTTATCATGCTAAACATGTCTTATGCGATAACTGCAAAGGGTTAAAAAAATATTAATCAATTAATAATGATCAACTAACTAAGAGTCTGTTTCACTTTACAACCATTGCAGTTGTTACAACCATTTTTACTTTTAATCGTTGCAGCTTTAATTACACTCTCACGCAGAGTTACTTATGCTATAGAAATTTTCACTTCGCATTGTACAACGTTGTAAGAGTTCTTGAAATAAATCTCTTTTTCAGACGCACAGTTATTCTTATCAGGTGAATATAATATGTATATACCGATCACATAAATATACACGTACCATTTGGTAAACTGATAGCGGGCGATATTGCCGCTTGGCTAATACTTCATTTTTATTGCCCTAATGAATGATCAGACTATCTGACCGGCAAACTGACTGACTGACTGATTGACTGACTGATGTTCATTTTTTTTTTTACCCGGAATAAATGTAAAAACAATTGAGTGACTATATCATTCATTTATACTAACTTGATTAAACCAATTTTCAAAATTTATCGAATAAATATTAATGCAGGGTTATATGTATATTTATATGGTAGCGATTAATTTATTAAATGAAGCACGTTTTTATAACGATTGATTTAATTTCACATTCAGTTTTATAAGGAGGTATCAAATCAGTTTGTAGAGTTCGTAGTACAATAACAAAATCCTTATAAAATCGTTATTTTTGTATAATCGTATTGGATTGGCTATTCACACTTGACCACTTTGAAATAATCAGTGTCGAAGCACAGACAGTGGACAAGACATATAGGAAATTAAATTATCGCGTAATTGACCCTCATGTAACACATATGCAAATAACATTGTCGATTATATTTCGCTACTTTTATGGAAGAACGTCACAAATCAAAATTTAATAATTTCCAGTACAATAGGCTTTGACTATTAAACTTAAAATATTCTTCTTTATATTTCACCTACATAAATGTCAAATAATAAATAAATATTAGTTTTCAAACTGAAAACATTCTTTTTTATTTAATCCATCAATTAAAATCGAATTATCCGAAAATAAATTTAAAATTCATCCTTGCAATTAAGTCAAATTTTAACAAGTATTTTTTTTAACATTTTGAAGATATTCATATTAACGAAATGCTAACAATTTATTTTGTGAGAACTCACTATATAAACTCTTAAGAAAGTTTGTACAATATGTTGAATAAATGAAAATTATAAAGGGATACAAAAAGGAATTTTTATTTTAAATAAATATTTTATTCAGATGATTCATTAATTTACTTTTGATTTAAATTCAAAGGGATATTTAGTAATTAAATCCTGTTTTACTCATTGCGACATGCCAGATAGAAAGACATTTATAATGACAGAAAAATAACTAAGAACAAGAAAAAAAACTGATTTTTCAATCGACATTTTCCTTATGGGTATATTATTATGTACAAGAGAAGTAAAACGTGATATTAATAGATATCTACTATTCGTTTGAAGTTTCTGGATGATAAAGAAATTTCATGTTTATTCCGTAAATATTTATAATTAAACAAAGCTTCATTAAATATTGTAATTTATATTTTATATTTTATCTTTTCGTAATAAGTAATCTATGTAACATGAACATCCTCGCTCTTATTTGTTTATATATCTAATGTTTACAAGTATAATTTTCAGTTTTAAATGCTTCTTTTTTGTTGTAAATATATTTTTTAAATTTAACATGCTGTTTGTCAGCAAAATAGTAAATAATAATTATGTATATATTATATTTAAAAGAAAATATTTATTCCAAGTAATCCCGCTAGAGCCAGACTTTACATAAGTCTGGATTTCGAAATTTGAAACTGTACGATATTTTCTCTATTTGGATATTATTTACCAAAGAATTGCTCTGTCCAGGCGTAATGAAACCAGAATTTCAAATGAGACAGCTTCTGATGTTGGTAACCCAAAATCAGAAATGAGGTAAATTAGGAAAAAATATTTTTGCGGTATTTTCCGCTATTTAAAGACAAAAATGAAATTTTTTTTTAAGTCTCGTTTGCGAAATTTTGAGCTTTAAAGTAACGTGTCTTCTCTTACATTTTTAACTATAGGTCCAACAAATTTGAAAATTAAAGGTATAGACTCAAGGTCGGCGAGAGGGTAGGACAAGTGGGGCAATTGCCGGGGGCCCGGGCTTAGGTGTGATTAGGGGCCCCATGAAAATAATAATAAACATAAGTTTTCTTAATTTTGGGCCGTTTCCACAATGATTGGGGAAAAATTGAGGGGGCTCGAAGAAAGCGAAAAAAGGCGAGAGGTCTTTTTTTGCTCGTCGATGCTACTTTTGCGGAAGATGACGGACCAAGAAGGGGTCCGCAAGCTGAATCAGGAGCCCGGGAAAAGGTTAGACGAGGTTTTTTTGTTTTTGCTCCTCAGTTATATTGTACACATATACAGTGAATGTGCCACTGTCAGTGTCTTCGCACATGTCCGATGTGCTCTCAGTCATTTTTTTAGATGTCAAACAATATTGGTGGGAGTGCTGGAAACATTTAAATTAATATTCTGTGCAATTATTTATACATATTATAGTAAAAATGTAAACTTTGGCATTTTTGTCTGTTTGTCTATATTTGACCACGCATTATATAAAAACTACTGACCCGATTTGAAGGGAGTTTCCAGAAAACATAATGGTACTACTTGGAATATGATTTAGTTTCAATACCTTATGAATACTTTTAGAATTTTTGTCTGAAAGCAGTATTGATAAAGATATATTCAGCCTCCTGAATTGAAGCCTTCTGAGGTCACCAAAAGGGTCAAAAATTAAATTACTCCTAAAACTATTAATTTATATCGATAATAGCTTTTAAATTGTACGGGAAAATGTGGCATCAAATATACGGTAAGCAAATGAAACAAATTGAAACAGATTCTTTTAAAGAACTTCAGATTCATTAGGGAGCGAAGAGGGGTATTATATTAAAACTGATTTTGAACGAATGTTGAAATACTCTATTGAACATTCACATTAAGATAACTTTGCGCGAGTGAAACCGCCAGGCACAGCTTCTAATAATCTACAATTATAATTAAATTTTATTGCACTAAACTCTATACAAAATTTAACATTATTTTGTGACACAAAAGGACATTGATATTTACGTATGTTTCCTTACTATGGACTGATTAAGGTAGTAGTCTAGTAACTCGCGCTGTTTTTCATCCCTATTTTAAGGGCATTTTTTTTTTTTTTTTTTTTGAGAAAGAACAAATGAAAAGTTTTGAATTTTTAATGTTCTTATCTACATCTTAAGGTAGCAAAAAATCTCATTCTCGTCAGAACTAGAATTATGAAATTTTATCGAAAAATAACAAAATGGCGGACTTCGAAAAAAAGTCATTTTCAATAATCATAATAAAACAAAATTTAATTTATTCAAAAAAAATTTTTTTTGCTACCTTAAGATGTAAATAACATTGAAAATTCAAAATTTTTCATCTGTCCCCTTCTAAAAAAAAAATGCCCCTAAAAATAGGCATGAAAAACAGCGCGACTTACCAGACTAACTATTACCTTAATTGTTTTGAATATCCAATTTTAATTAAAAAGTTTTATTTCGTATAAAATAGCTTAGCCTGGAAAATTTTTAAACTAATTTTTACAAATATGTAAACTGCAGTAAAATGGATATAAGAAAGTCCAAATAATAAAATATGAAAATATTTAGTTTCCGCGCAAAATGAATTTTCCTTAATTCTGGAGGGTGCCCCAGAACAGTGGTTCTGAAACTTTTTGATCTACGACCCCCTTCTTAAAAATTTTTAACGACCCTCCAAATACGTAGAGATGTGTAGAAAATGGGTATATGATCTAACAGTCGATTGCTTCTGCGATCCTACAAATATTTTTCCCGACTATCATGGGGATTACGATCTCCACCTTGAGGATTACTGCTACAGATATCTATAGATTAAGTGTACATATAAAAATCTGTCGTCAAAAGTAGGCCATTCTAGGCCTTCCCACAGCTTAGCTGATCTCTCATTTGGAGGCGATGAGCGGGTGCGCATGAATTATTGATGATTGTTAGATCATTGTTGGTCACAGTGGATGTTTGGTCCGTTGGCAGTATGTGTATATGTGTCTGTGTGTGTGGGGTATGGGCGACCACGCATACACATGCCGATATCACACATATACAAGTGCAAACAAGTGTTGTGTTTACCCCCAAATGTACCGTAATAGCTTGGTGGGGGCAGCATATTACATCCTTTTTTGGTTACACTGATTAGGCCATATGAGATAGGTAGTTATCAGTCTATATGATCGGTGATCACTACTCTAGAAATTCTAGAAAATAATATTATGAAGATTAAATGGTTCGAAACAGGACCGGATTACCAACTAGACCTACCTAGGCCATGGCCTAGAGGCGGCGGATTGTTAGAACAAAGCTGCAAAAGTTCTAAATTGAGGGTTTTTTTTGCTCGTCAGTTACTTTTTAGAAGAAAGTCGAAAAAAAAAGTAGGAAAAGTTAAGATTTTCTTGTTTTTGAGCAAAAGGTGGGGATGGTATTTTTTACAGTGCCTAGAGGAGCACTTAGAGTTAAACTGACCCTGTTTCGAAACTTAAAATTTATCAATTCGTGAATATATCCTAATATCTTGGAAAATAAATCTGCCATTACTATAAATTTAATTCACGCGTTAAAAAGTAGGTTAAAAATTACTTTTTCAGGTCTTCCTATAATTAATTAATAAACATTAAATCCTTCCGTCTCGTTGTAAAATTTAAATGTCAGTTTTCATTAAAAATCTACCAGTACAATGAATAACGCCTTGTGACGACTATTTACCAACCCGTGGTAAAATTTCGCCCCCCCAAAATATTTCGCTGTAGTTTCACTGCGGATTGTAAATGAATAAAATATGTATAAAATAAGTTGGAACGTAGAAACGAGTAAAAATTTAAAATGGGGCGTATATACCTAGTGAGTAAGTGAGTAAACATAAACCAGCCGCATCGGAGCACAGTCGATAAGATAGTTGCAGATACTTACTTACTACACTAATGTTTAATAAATATTTTATTTAAGTATGTTCCTTGCAAATAATATTGTATAATGCTTTATAAATATCGAAATTTTTATACAAATTTATCTGTATAGGAAAGTATAATCTATGACTATTTTTGTAACGTTGAAAAATTGTAATACGTATACATTTTTATTTGGTTATTTTCCAACATTTTTATTATGAACAGCCTTGCAAATAGTATCTCCTTATATATATTATTTTTGAAAATAAAAAATAATTGGAGTCAGAGTAAAAGGCTAGCTAGTAAAAGAAGCCAAATGTTTCGTGGAAGTAATCGTTTTTTATGTTAGTGATTGTTTCAAGATGAATTTGATGGACGAAATTGGTTACCGATCATTTTTGTTTCAAACGCCTTCCAAAATCTGCAACAAATGGAAACGATTCCGAACAAAGGCGCCCTCCCTCCTAGCTGATCATGTTTGGGGGGAGGGGCACGCCCCCCAAACGGACGCCTTTGTTCGGAATCGTTTCCATTTAAAAATATTCGGCGGCCTTACAATATTAGCGGCATCTGAATATTATTTTTGGAGAAAATATCGAAATTGCAAATTTTTATAGCTACTTACAAATCACGATTCGTTATCCAAAATATTAGAGATATTCCTTACCCCTAGTTACAATTTCAAATGTTATCGAGTGCATGTGAAACACTACGTATGACAAACTTTTGTTCGCATTTAAACACAGGCAGTATTCATATGTTCACTTATCGTTCAGCTAAACTGAAACCTTTAAGCAGTCGATTTCTTTCGTTAGTATGATCAAAATCCAAATGTAAATTAAAAATCACAAAGTGAAGAAAAAATTATCCGGATCTCTGGCTAGTTATCGGGACATCCTGGGTTCGATTCCCTGCCTATCCGGATAATTTTTTCAATCACTTTGTGATTTTTAATTTACAAAATTGTTGTTTAGGTGTCATTAATAAATTGTAAAGTTTTTCTCTTCCAAATAAAGTGTCCATATTTTGATAAAACAAAACTGCGACACAAGGTAAATAAAAAATTGAATTTAATAGATTTTTAAACGTTAATTTGTAGGCGACCACGAATTCAAAATGACATAAAAGAAATTGTTTTTTGTAAAATTAACCAGCCAGAAGTTATTTGGTCTAGCTCTTACATCTCTTTGTGTTCCGTTCTCTTTGGGTTCCTAATTAGTTACTATTGATTGTTTATCTTTCGAAAAGAAGTTCGAGAAAATCAAATTATTTACAAAAACAAATTTATAAAATTTTCGTTATACTCGCAGTTACGAAGGCAGTCGAAAAATTAATTTCAACATTATGACTCAAAAATGTCTTCGACGCGACATATAACACCTTCAATGTTACAAACTCAGTTTTACCTTCATGGAAAACTTCTCTAGGAATCCCAAAAGAAAACCTACCCACTCAATAAACACAGTTGATCATTTCAACATGATACCAAATTATATCATGTTACCCACAAATCAAAATTTAAAAAACCGAGACTATTAGCCGCCCCGAAAACTTCTGTTGGGACACCGGAACAAGAGAATTTAAACCGGAATAATTCTGAGAAAAGGAAAATTGTCTAATGATATCATATTACATAACAAAAAATTGGATAACCGTTTCTTAAAGTAGTGACGATAGTAGCAATATAAAATATAAACGTTACTGCTCTTTTTAATAACGTGGGTGATAGCTAAAAAATTACCTTTTATTTTCTTAAAATGTCAGTAAAAATTATTAAGACAGATTAATATAACAAGTTTTTCTTGATGTCATATAAAATATTTCATTGCATTAGAAATTTAATGAAAAAAATATTAAGAATACACTTTTTCTTGTAAATGTACTAACAGTATCGAAGTAAGAAAATCCTCTTAGAAAAAAAAATGAAAATAAAAAGTTCCAGGTAATACTTTTTTAACAAAACTTCTAATTTATTTCTTTAAATTCGTTTTCGTAGAATTCATTTTATCAAATTCATTTTGCCACTAACTTCAACAAGCAACCGTAAAGTCAAAAAAAAACTTTCAACGAATAAAAATTATATTATTTCCGTAAGACTCGTTAACTACTTTGCACTGTTAGCTATGTATAGAGAAAATTTCATGTTTTCTATATAGGTACCTCTATAAGTAAATACAAAATAAACTAACAAATAAAATATCTATTGATTACTTTTTTCGAAATAGTTTCCGTTTACGAAGATTACGTTCATATTCATGCAACAAACATGCTGCTCATGTTTCGAATTTCAATCAGAATATATTTACCAAGTAAGCGGTACCTACCAAACCACATAACAAAAACTGATTTGAATAAATGCTTCTTTTAAAATTCTATCAGTTTACGTTTACTTTGATGCTTCTAGTATAGTTTTGAAGTTTGCTTGTTTTTATTTTTATTTTTATTGTCTACTAAATGATGGTGTCTTTTTTTCACAAAATTAAGATGAAAAATAATTTATTTTCAGTCCAATTAAGTATATAGAGTTATTTTCAACTAAATTTTAATAATTAATTCAGTAATTTTTCGATAGTTTTTAATTAAGTAAAGTTAATCCCATTTTAAATATTAAAAATATTTAGTTTTAATTACTTCGTCAAATTCACTCTACAAAATAATAATCTACTTAACGCGTTTTTAGTCTTACGACCATCTTCAGAGTAGGTTGAGAAATGCATAAATTATGAAATTTATAGCTAAGATGTGTAGGTGGGGTGTAATATTGCTGAAAGTAAACTGGGAAAAATTTGTAAATTTTTATTTAGCCCTAGAATCATACGTTGGTCTACGAGTCAAGTTAATCATACATCGGCGTCGTTTCGACGAATGGACTTTTTACGGGGAGTTTTAGAGTTTATTTGCAAAAAACATTTTTTTTTACGTATAACAATACTACAAAAGCAAACAAAATATTTAAAAAAATGGGATTTGGAAAAATTTCTTAATGTAAATATTTATTAATTTTTTTAATCTTTTTATCAAAGCATATTTTCATTATAAAAATTAAAAAATAGATAAATACATCAATTGTAATAATTAATTTATGAACTATGATGAGGCAGTGGACATGTGTGACTTTACAGAATGTGAAATTTCTCAGTCATAAATACTCCTATAGATATGTAGTTATTTCCCCATTAGGCACATGTGCAAATTTTCTAAAATTTGTTAGTAATTTTTTGAATCGGATCTCAAAAAATATTAAAAATTAAAATATTTTCCACAAAATAAATTTTTAATCTTTTATTAAGTCATTCGAAACGCATTCTTTAGTTTTCGATTCAATATATTAAAACTTCAGTATTATGTCGTCTCTATAAGTCAAACAGCTGTAATCATCTTTCACATTATCATAATCATTGAATAAATTAATTATAACATCCATATATTTAATAAATTTTAGAAAAATTAGGAAAACTTTTATATGTGGAGTACAAAATCTTTAAAAAAAAAATATAGGTTAATCATATATCGTCATCCTTTTGACGCACACTATTTCAGTATAAAAAAAACGACAATAGCTATAAACAAAATTTATATATGTCTTATATATTATAATAACAAATAAATTAGATAACAGAAGTTTCACAGCGAGCAGGTACCGACAAGTCACAGTATTGGAGCAGGTAGAGAAGTTCGTTCGTCGTTTTGACGAGTATGTATGATTCTAGGGTTAGGAATAACTGTTCAAGTGTACATATATGGATCAAGTTAAAATAATGTTAAAAAAAGAAAAAAAAAACAGTTTTAGGGAGAAAAAGACAGAATTATTTTATTTATGGATATGGCTGGTCGAAGGAAAAATTTTGAAAATTCATGCTTTTCTTTGTCGCTAAGTACATTTTTGAAAAAAATGCAGCTGATATGACTTAAAGCGGGGGCGCTTGCACTGAATTGTACTGAACTGTGTTGAATAAGGGGGAAGCAGGGTGACTTATAAATACTTTTTATCGTTTTTATTTTATTTTATTTTATTTTATTTTATTTTATTTTATTTTATCCAAAGAAATATCTTGGAATCCTCATAATTTCTCCAAACTCGCCTGTTTGTCCCTTCATTTTTCCGTCCCTCTATCGGTCCATCACACACTCGTAATGCCTAAATCTTTCGGATTATAAGCATGAAATTTTACAGGTACATGTTTCAGGTAGCGATTTTTTTCTTAATTAAAGTACTAAATGACAGATCAAACTATTTTTTTTTTATCAAAAGTATTACAACTGAAACTTTTTCCCTATAGTTTTAAGATATGAATTACAAAATTTGAAAGTCTCAAGTTGGTTTCGAGCGAATGCAATGGAACTAGTAATAGGAGAACTTACGAATGTTGCTGGTAGTGTGGTAACTCTAACAATATTTAATATATTTATTTTAGTATTTATTGTCTGCTGTTGCTACGATAAATTTTTCGTCGGTTCTGTATGAAAAAGCAGGGTGAACATATACATACGTCATTTGCCAACATCTCCGTACCTCCATAAAATGTCATCCAATTGTTCTTATCTGTACAAACTATAATTAATCTTTTCATAGTATGTAGCCTGTATATAGCTAGCTAACTACACTAGCAGATAGACAGACAGGTAGCTCTAGCTACTAACTACCACACATACATTTAAGTACACATATTGTATATGTAAATGAATATATTCGAAAATACCCTTGGGTTAGAACAATATACAACTCGGATTATTCATTTTCGGTCTTCAGCGTTATTTTACTGTCGAAATACCGACGTCTGTGGCATTTAATAGTATTGTACCAATGTACTATTTTATTTTGCATGTGTACCGGGTGTATCAGATATCATTCCTAACATGAGAATCCTTATCATTATCGCTAATGACCAGTTTAAAAGATGTAACCGTTTAAAATTGAAAACTATAAGTTTCTCTTAATTGTTGCAATAACTTTTTCACAATCAAAAGTTATCATAAGTACATTGCTCCTATTCGCACCTGTTTAAAACATTTATTCAAACAAAACTCAAAGATCCCTCTGATTTGCTTTTTTGGCGTCAGTTTTTAAACTGTAATAATAAATTTAAATTTTTGTGTTCGACACCAAAATTTGCAAAACGCAACATTTACCTATACAATTAGTTCGGTGTCTGTCCGTTCGATTTTTTTTGAAACTATTCAATATAAAAATTTGAAACATAATACGATGCCTTTAAGTTGGAAAATGAAAATAGTATATTATGTGATTGAAGTTGTAAGCTGCATATTACACAGGAGCGGAAAAGTTACGCAAAAACCGCGCAGCGGCGAGTACGAAATTGCGCGAGTGTGTAATATGTCTTACAACCGAGTTACATACTATACTTTATCTACGGCTAACATGAAATTCACAATAAACGACAAAAATTTAATACAAATCTACAAATACTTACAATACATTAAAATTATGTAGTAGTTGAAATTTATTAAAAACAAACGTAAACATTCAGTTGCTAGGTAAAATTTGTGTACAGATTCTAATATAATATGTATACCACCGTATAATAATATATAATATAAGAATTAATAGAAATGTAGTAGTAACCTGTGGTATTTTACGTATACATACATGTAAAGAGCCAATTTTTGTACAGCTGGATATATGGCTGTATGTAAAACGTAGCTTACTTAGATAGTAATTTGTACAATAAACAAGCAATTCCATCGTAATCGTAGATAAAAATATTCTTTCAACAGCATCGTGTAGAATGTCAAAGGAAAGCTTATCGAAGCACAAGTTCCACATTTTATGGGGAAAACGTTTAAAAAATTCACTTAAAAATTGCTACATCGCATCCTTATCATCAAAAATATCGTTCAGAGTAAGTAACTTGGAAAAATTCATGAAAATGAAAATAAAATATCGCTTGCGCCAAAATTACTTTTCAGAATTGGAAAATTGTTACAAATAATTGGATTAGAAAACAAATTAACCAACAAAATATATATCTCATAATCTATGGAACAGCTTTGATCCATACAACAATTATTTGTCATGTATTTTCTGTTCTCACGCATGCTGTTACATTAAATATTACTGTGTCAATTCTTTTCTAGTTCTCTAACAATAAGTGGGATTAAGCACTTAAACATATTTTTTGTTTCTTCTTTATTTAGACATATTTTATTTATTTATTGTTAGTTGTATATAGGCCGGATTTACACGAGTTTAGTAACTAAAGCAGGTTACTAAAGCAAGTAGCTAAATTGAATAGTTTTTTTGTTTAGTGGCTGTCTACACACAATTTAGTAAATTGATTTAGTATTAGTTGAAGTAGTAATACATAACCTAGTAAAATTAAATTAAAAATGGTAAATAGTCATCAATAAACTCGTTGTGCACTATAAAAATGTATCAGATATGTTTGAACTGACTTGTTGGTTCGACCTTTTAATGTATTTATATATGATTTGTCCCAAATATATTCCACAAAAATGGAAAAAAAATATTATATATATTTTTTTAATATTATTAGATGAAGAGTGGTTGTCAGACGAATTTCAGTTTTTTATCGAGTTGCCTTCAGTGACTTTTTGATATTTATAATTTATATACTACAATAAGTGTAAAAATTCCCAAAAAAATATTTGCAATAAATAAATATTTACGCGCTTATATTTGTATATTTGAAATCTACTAAACACTTTACTAAACTAATGTGTTTACACTGGTACAAATAACAGCAAGTTAAAAAAAAATAAGGTGGGGGTAAGCTACTTGCACAAGTAAATAGAACAGGCTTCTATTTACTTGACTAAACAGATTACTAAATTTCTTACTTGCACTTGCACTAAATACAACTGTCTACATGACAAAAGTAACTAAATTTAGTAACTTGATTAAGTAACCTGCTTTAGCTACTAAACCCGTGTAAATACGGCAATATGTATAGATGTTAGTTTCATATTCTGCCGGTAAATGGTGGTAGATATTTCTCAAATATCTAAAAACAAGCAGTTGTAGTGGGAAGGTTATAGCGTAAAGACCCAATATTGTACTTGAACAACAATTTGTCATGAATTATTTAATTAATTATAAATTAATAAGAGTACATTTTTTGTGTTAAAAGTGGACAGAATATATGGAAAAAATCGAAAAATTGTCTTTCAAATATCGGTTTCATAATTTGGGACTGAACGCGTCAAAAAACAGAAATTAAAGTTTTTCTGGCTCTAGTTGGATTTCTTATATACATACTCTTATAGTATGTAATCACCCTTTTTTCCAGTATTTACAATACAACACAACCTGGAACACCCTGTACGTAGGAATGTGTAGGTATTCTTTGTATATGTTTATTTCCATACGGTTGTTTTATTATTAGTTCCATATTCTAATTACAATCTGTTAATTATAATTTTAATTAACAACAATTTATTCATTATCAATGGGGAGAAAATGTAATTTTAGTTATTCATTTCATATTGTTTGTTGTTTACTGTAATAATTTATTATGTACCGAAGCGTGACAACGATGTAAAAGACCAATTTCGCTAAAATTGGAAGTGTGAAAGAATAAGTGAATAGAATAGGAGTAAAAAAATTGGGAAATAACTAATAATATAAAAATTCTAATTTAAAGACAAGTTTTCACGCCGCGAGGCCTGTACGCCAATAAAATCCATAGTTTTAATTGTATTGAAAAAGATCGCTACAATTATTTCTATTCTAAATGAGAGTGGACAGAGTAACCCACTTTGGGACCTTAGACATTTTCTTCTTACTGGGCCCCCTTCCACACCCACGAGATATAGAGCACACAAAAAATATAACAAAATTAAACCAATTGACAACAGCAAGTCTTAAATATTTATTTAAATATTCAAAATAGAGTTTGACCGAACCCTTCCAAAATACCGGGTCCGAGCCATTTGCCTCATAATATGTCTATGATTAAAAATGTGTCGATATTTATCTAAATTATATGGTCGGCCACGTGATCGGAAATTGACATTTCATATTGCACGACCTAATGTTATTTCAGTTAATAGCGGAAATGATTGCAGACTACAAGAAATCTATTGAGAGTTAAATAATTGCTTTTACACACTTCTCTAATGTTTAAAATACCCCTGTCGCAGCATCTGCATAACATAGCGAATTTCCAAATCTTGGGCACTGGCGGATCTCATCTAAGACCTGTACCTATTTAAAATAGTTTAGCTTTCTAAGAGTAAAAGAATTTTTAAAATCGGCTGGGTAATCAGTTTTGGTATTTTTAGGGACCCAAGAACCCGAACGAATTTTGTGCAGCATAGTTGTATCCATCTAAAATAATTTAGTTCTCTAGCAGTGAGAAATTTTTTAGCATCGGTTCGATAGCTTATTACTGGCGTTTTCGGATCTGCAAGATCCCGGTGGACCTCATTAAAAAATCAGCTCGACCGTATATTCTAGGCGGACTTTATTTAATATATATATATATATATATATATATATATATATATATATATATATATATATATATATATATATACATATATATATATATATATATATATATATATATATATATATATATATATATATATATATATATATATATTCAAAACCCATTGTGTAGCATTCTACGCCGCATTTGCATCCGCAGGACAGTTGTGGATCTCAGATAACACAACCTGTACCTATCTAAAATAGTTTACCTCGGTAATAGTAAAAAAGTTTCAAAATCGGTCAGTTAATTTATTTTTGACACTTTTAGGTCCTACTGACACTGTCATCTATATGTATCTAAAATAGCTTAGCTCCCCAACAGTGAAAAAATTTTCAAAATCGGTCGGTTAGTTTATTTTTGACACTTTTGGATCCGATGGACCCTGGCAGACTTTACATAACGTAATCTATATTTATTTAAAATAGTTTAGCTCTGTAACAGTGAAAAATTTTTCAAAATCGGTCGGTTAGTTTATTTTTACCACTTTTGGGTCCCATGGACCCTGGCGGATCCTAAATAACGTAATGTATGTCTATCTAAAATAGCTTAGTTCCCCAACAGTGAAAAAAATTTTGAAAATCGGTCGGTTAGTTTATTTTTGACACTTTTAAATTTTCAAATATTTAAATAAATATTTTGGATCCCATGGACCCTGGCAGACCTATAGACAGATCTATATTTATCTAAAATAGTTTAGCTCTGTAACAGTGAAAAAATTTTCAAAATCGGTCAGTTAGTTTATTTTTGACACTTTTGGGTTCTATGGACCTTGGTGGACCTTACATAACGTAATTTATATTTATCTAAAATAGTTTAGCTCTGTAACAGTGAAAAAATTTTCAAAATCGGTTAGTTAGTTTATTTTTGACACTTCTGGATCCTATGGACCCTGGCAGACCTTACATAACGGAATCTATATTTATCTAAAACAGTTTAGCTCTGTAACAGTGAAAAAATTTTCAAAATCGATCAAGCAGTTTATTTTTGACACTTTTGGGTCCTATGGACCCAGGCGGACCTTACATAACGTAATCGATATTTACCTAAAATAGTTTAGCTCTAAAACTGAAAAAATTTTCAAAATCGGTCAGTTAGTTTATTTTTGACACTTTTGGGTCCTGTGGACCCTGGCGGACCTTACATAATGTATTCTAAATCTATCTAAAATAGTTTAGCTCTGTAACAGTGAAGAAATTTTTAAAATTGGTCGTTTAGTTTATTTTTTACAATTATGGGATCAGTAAATCCTGGCGAAACTCATACAAGTCTAGTACTCTAACAGTAAGAAAAGGGTTCTAAGGATCTCATATAACTTATGGCAGTTCGTAAGCTTCTTGCGGACATCATTTAATTAATTAATTCAAATACTTTAACTTACTAACTGTGAAAAAATTTTTAAAATCGATTGGTTAATTAATTTCTGGCCTTTTTAGGTCCCGAAAACCTTGACTTCACATAAAATACCTTAAATCCATTTGCAATGGTTTAATTTTTTAACATTATTAATTAGTGAAAAAATTTTCAAAATCGATTCAAAATATTTTTCCGTGCATACATATGTACATTGTACATATTTTGTTTTGTTTCATATTTAATAATATTATATCATAACATAATCTTCAATTTCTTGTTTACTTAAAAATTCAATAAAAAAAAAAAAAATTCTTCATTACATTAGCTTAGAAAATCTGTTTAATTTACATTTTTCAACATGAGATAGAACCATGCTAATTATAATGCAATAAATGAGAAACAAAACTCTATACATGTATGTGTGTTATAACACATGTATGTGAATAGACTTCACTTGTTCTTACAAAATTCTTTAATAAAAAAGTGAAATATTTTTATACTTCATAAAGAACTGAGATATAAATATAAATTACTTATTAGACTAACAAAGAAAGAAAACTAATAATATAAGGGTGAAAATTTACATTTTCTCGAAAAATACTTAAAATAGAAAGAAAATTATAAGAATATTTTCTTCATAATTTTTTTTCCTTTTCAACGATGTAAAAATCGAACTGTCTTATGATAGGATCGAATGATAAAAAATGGCCAGAAAACCTACTTCTGGGCATCCGACGTGTCTGGCTAACGAACTTAGCCGAGCCAATTCAGAATCCAGTCCGCACACAAAATTTCATAAGCATTAGACGTTTCGTTCGAGAGTTATCGTGGCGACACATATATATATATATATATATATATATATATATATATATATATATATATATATATATATATATTCGTATTTTCGTATTCTAGGAACCTCAAAACACATTTCTGTTATGATCCCGGGCTTAGGTCCCGTCATGACACCTACTGTAATAGCGTATTTCCAGTTTCACTTTTGGAAATTCGCTAAAAGGGTCGATGTTAATCTGAGAAATATGGTTGGCCAAATGGTCGGAAAAAGACATCTCATATTACACAACCTATAAATATTATTCAAAATAATGACGAAAATGTTTCCCGGCTATAAGAATTCTATTTGCAATTAAAGAATTGCAAAACTAAGCTTTGCTTAATAAAACTAAATAATGTGAAAAACTAAAACAAATCTTAAATATTGATTCAAAATAGATACTTTAACTGGGCCCTTCAATAAACCACGCCCTAGCCATTTGTCTCATTTGTCTATGCGATGATCTATAGCTCTGCTGCCATCGTAAAACCGAGATATCAAAAAATTTTCGAAAAGAAACATCAGTAATTTTCAATTCAAGGCAACAAATTTACTGCTTCTGAGATTTCTTATTTTTAAGATTTCATAGTTCTGAAGAAATTTTTTAGAAGACTATTATTGGAATTTTTTAATTCATGTAGAGAAAGTAAAGGGTTTGATATTATTAACAAATTGAAAGCTAATTTTAATATTAAAAATAGAAAAAACAAGAAATATTTTATCCCAAGAAATGTGAACAATTCTAGTTACTGAACTGCGAAATCATAATTTAATGCGTATTTGGTATGCACTTACCGAGCAACTTTTAAATTTTGGCCGAATTTTTGATGCAATTATTTTTGGTAATCCTGATCTTGTTAAGAATGCTGCACTCGTAGTCTAGCGATTAAATTTCATGTTTGTTATCAGTAAATGTACACGGAGAGAAAATTCATATAAAAATTACTGTGCTCAGCACTACAATCGACGTGTAAAAGGCGAACATATTCAATTTTGTACGGTAAAAATATGAAAATTATAATTAAGCATAGAAAATTTAAAGGATAGAATATTGTTTCCGTAATATTAGTTCCGTAAAATTTGTAAAACAGCACTGTAAAAAGTTCCATTGCCGACAAAAAAATATTTTTTAATTGTTTTTCTTACAAAAATTACCATACTGTATTATAATATTTGAAATGCTATCTGCTAATAGTAGAAAGGAAAAAAAAATAGAAAGAAGGTTGCGTTTGTTGTGAACGCTGTTGAAATTTACCTCACTCATAGCAAGTCACATAGCCAACCATAGATTTGGACGACCAACTTGGTCGGACGGGTCGGACCAAACACCTTGATCCATTAGACTGTGTTACAAGCAGCAAGCAGTATTCATTACACTGTGTTAGAGGACGGGGATGTCACCGTTTAATTCATCATTTTGTTACTTCACTATCTTTAGTATTAGAATATATTGTTGGCAATCATTTTTGTATGCATCATAAAGTTCTTACAGGTTCGAAGTTCTTAGAGGTAGGTACCGCCCAAGCAACATAAGGTTGCGGGTCAGATGCGCAAATGAAAGAGTACGACAACAAGAATTAAAATATAACATATATGCATAAAAGTGTGATAAAAGTTGTGTTAGCACATTAAATTTTACCATGCTAGCACATTTTTTGTTTTGGTCGTCGATCACGCACGCATTATAAGAGAGCATGGTAATATTTCTGAAATTTTATCTACAAAAATTATATGGTTTTTCTCTCCGTGTACAACGAACAATAAATTTATTTTTACCAAAGTATTTCGAAACTATAACTCGATATTATCTGCATTGTAGCATTCACATGATTTAAGAGTAATATGCATATATTATAAAACAGACAGCAAAATGCCGCTTGGTAATATTACTTAGAACACATGATTTCTTTTCCTTAACAGCAATAATACAATAACATGTTCATATTTTTGTAATATAAAATATGCAATAAGGAGTGAGCGATGCGAGCGAAATGGAATTCAAAAAGAATAATAATAAAAAAAAAAAAATCATCGGTAAAATATATCCGTAACGTGAAAACATGAAATCATGTTACGACGTTACGAGAAATAAAATGTAACATTAATCCAGGGATATCCAACTTTCTTTTACATGATTCGTTTTGAATGAGAAATAACACACACATCAAATGTTCATGTTGAATATTATTGACTTTTAACGTACCTAAATTTGATTTTAGTGATCCTTTAATTGAAAAAAAAATGTTAGGATATGGTATAAATAATTCGAAATTTCAACCTTTTAAATCTAAAAAATTGAATTATAAAATATTACAATAATGAAACAATATGGGGTTGGACTTGGGGCAGGTAGGTCGAAGGTTCAAACTTTTCGGCTGGCTATGCTCGTGAAGATTCAATTCTAGATTAATATCCGTATAGTTTCCTTAATATTAGCACCCGCTATTTCCCATATCCTCCACTCACATCATTATAAAATATTGTAATGTGGTAAATATGTTAAGTATAAAAATAATTATGTGAGTGACGTCTGTTATAGTTACTTAGAAGTAAAGGTCCGACACCGGAACTATCGATTTTAATTAAATTTGAACATGTTATAGAACACTAAAAGATAAACGGCACGTATCTTTTTTATCCGCAGAAAAACGATTTGAAGGGGTACAATCGCCCTTCAAAAATTGGAGTAAATATGTCGGTTTTTAAATATCTCGAGAACGGTAAGAGATAGAGTAAAAGTTTAAATTGACGATATTACACTGAGAAAAAATTACAGTAAAAATTACGGAGCTGCCTCCGGTAAAGCAGGCTCAGGTGACCAGTCGGTAGGAAATTATCAAGCAAAAATATAAAAAATGCCTTTCAAACATTATTGTTTACGATTCATTTGAAAATTTTTCCTGTACAGCTTAAGAATTTTTCCTATACAGCTCCGTAAAATTCGATGGGCTAGTAAAATTTCAAGTGGATACCAGGAAAATTTACTTAATTTTTGTAAAATTATACTAGAAATAGAAGAATTTTTACGGAGCCACACTGTAATTTTTACTAAGCTAGAAGGTAGACGGTATTTTCAGCATCTCTCTCACACAAGCATCACACATAACTGACGATAAACAGGCCACACTAAGGTCATTTTGAATAACTCACCAGCAGTCCGACCGGCGACCGTTATCAGTTTAGTACCAGTGGAAGTGTACCATGCAGGAGTGTCATCATTTTTTTTTTTTATAATAAACTATTTAATGGACTTTACATTTTAAACAAAGAATTGTTATTTGTGTTTCATGAATTGTTGTTTATTTTTTTTTAATTGTTCTATGTTTTTTATATGTATTGATGTTTATTGAAACTAGCTCAGGACAATTAAAGTAACGTAGGAATATGATGCAAAAATTGAAAATTTAACTTCAGCAACATACTCGGTTTCATACACTCATTTTTACTGTTAACGTACAAGCCCGAAGGCAACAATCACATGAAGAATCAAAGAAAAATATTCCAGTTAATCGAAGTTCTACTGTATCTTGATTCTGAAACAAAAATGTTTAGATGTCTCTGCCGTGTACTTATACATATACATACGTACGAAGTTGTAAGACAACTTCCCTCAAACAAAAGTCATTTAAAAAGACAAAGATAAAATTTTATTGCAAACTAACACATCTACAAAATAGCGTAACATTTCGCTTCTATAAACGCAAGGATACAGAAATACCCATATAAGTGGGGTATATATGTATACATATGAGTGAATTACTTATATTTAAACAGGTGTAAGAATAAAATATAATTAAAATTTTGCACAAAGATTAAATGTGTTCCCATCCAGTAGTCGTAGGTAATACTACTCCCATCGAAGTGTTGCACCCCACCGTTTTTTTCCGTTCCCATTCCCCGTGTTCTTCGTCGTCGTCGCGGTAAGAAACAGGCGGCAAGCAGACATAGGTACGAAACAAACGCAATGTTTAAAAATGAAGTAGCGATACCGCGCCGTAGACTAAAGACAGAAGAAAGAAGATATTGGTTGTATATAGTGTGTTGTACTATTATAATGGGTTGTGGAAATTGTGTTTAACCATTGAAATGTGTATGATTTCCCAAAGGAAAACCTGTTCTATACGTGTTTGTATGTGTGTGTGTGATCTAACGGAACTTTAAGTTCAACTTGTGTGTTCCCTGCTAACTTCTTAATGTTTCATGTACATATATATTTACGTTTTATCATAATTTCAATAATGAGACAAGTGTGAATTTGTCATATTTATATTGTAAAAATATTTTTGTTGAAGTGACTCTCAGCTCAGTAAGTAATGATAATAGTCTCTAGTATTTTTTTTTAAAGAGGAATTTATTTAGTCACGTAAACGTTTGGGTCTTTGCTTGACGTAACATATTCAATAGGGTACTTGACTGTGTTTGAAATTTGTATCAAATATTAAATAATTCCGTGAGTTATCGTTAAATATGTTTGATTTTAATGGTGAAACGCAAAAATACTTGGTAATTATTTTGAAATTTTATTCTGAAAATCGTTAATTTTAACTTTAAATTGTACAATTTATAAATAAGTTTGTCGATTCTGATAAAAATTTCGTCTGCAAAACAAAATTATATTTTATTTTCAATATTTTTTTCTATTAGCTTAAACAGACGGTAATAATAATCGACCAGAATAAATACTCTCTTTTTCTTTACCATAACTGTTACGAATTGATATTGACGTTTGTTAAGTATATCAAACAAACATTAGCTAATTATCTGCGGCTTGCTTATTATAATCATTTGTATCCCAGCCAAAAAACATATTCATGTTGAAATTTAAAAGAAAATTTAAATTGCTATTCAAACTGTATAGAATAAAATTTAACATCTAAGATAGCTACAGTGGACAAATTAAACAAATTGGAAAATATAATTTTTTGTTTTTATATTTATACATATAATTGTTTGAATTTGTTTATTATTTCAAATTAGTAGTTCATAACCTAGCAACGTTATCAAACTTTTATGTAAGTAGTTCAATTTTTATAATTTGTTTTTTATCGTTCAACTAGCCGTATACCCACCCGTTCGGATTTACCACCGGCAATATCTCAGGATGTCAGTCAGTGTTAAAGATTTATTAAAATAAGATATTATTTACTTTAACAGCCATAATATCTATAATAATAAATATGTAACACTGACTGACTGACTGACAAACAACGAACAGTCTAAGCCGTTGGATTTAAAAGAATGAAATTTTGCACAGGAGTTCCCTATATAAAGCCTGTATTACACTTAGCGAGTTTGCTCGCTATTCGCTGGCGAATTTGCTCGCTGCTAGTAAACTCGCTTGGTGTAATATTCCTGACTAGTTACTTGCTAGATACTCGCTACTCGCTTTTCTATAGCGAGTAAAGTTGAAGACCGGTCTACCTTACTCGCTACTCGCTTCGTATTTTTACCCGCTAGCTAGTGAAATCGCTTTGTGTAATATATTTAACGAGTAAAATCGCTGTATTTGACAGCTCTTTCAAAATGTCAACAGAGACTATTTGTGCAGGATTTGTAATTCTAGCGTTATTATTATTATTGTTACGTAAAAATTTGCGGAAAAAGCAAAAAAATGTCATAGGTAGATAAAAAAATTGGGTTATAAGAGACGGGGAAAATTTGGTGTTTTATGTTCCGCAGCGTAGTATTTACGTAAAAAAAGTTCATAAATTAAAAAAATTAAAATGTCAGTTTTTTCCACTTCAAATTTTTAATAAGAAAATAAAAACTTGAAATTATATAATATACATGTTAATAGGTACTACGGTAATGAAAATTTTTTAATAAAAATAAGTTTGTAGTAATAACAACAAACAAAAGAGGAAAAAAAAAACAAAACACGAAATATTTGCTCAGTTAAATATTAATAACAACAACACGTGTTAGCGAATTTACTAGCTATGTGTGTAATCGGTATTCATTGAGCGAATCGATACGTTTGCACTCGCCAGGGAATTTACTCGCTATTCACTGGCGAGTAAACTCGCCAAGTGTCATCCAGGCTTAACGTAGGTGACCACTAAAAAAGGATTTCTGAAAATTCTTAGTGGGTTAAATACAGGATGAGTGTTTATATGGAAATTCGTCATTTTTGAAGTTAGAGATATTAAGTAAATAAAAATATGTTACTGTGGCTATTAAAATAAATAATATCTTATTTAATAAATCTTTGACACTGACTGGCATTCTGACATGTTGCCGATGGTAAATCCCATCGGGGGGGGGGGGGGGGGGGGGGGTATGCGGCTAGTATTTTTATATTATATCTCTAACTTCAATAATGACAAATTTCCACACAAATTTTCATTCCCTGTTTAATCCACTTAGGGAACGAATTTTCAAAAATCCTTTCTTAGTGCTCACTTACATTACATAGGGAACTCCTGTGCAAAATTGTATTCTTCTAACGGTTTAGGCTATGTGTTGTCTGTCAGTCAGTCAGTTTTAGAGATTAATTAAGTGGATGGTATATTGATGGATTATGTGTAGTTTTCTATTGTTCGTATTTAGATTATATGTAACCCAGGGACGTATTTACCCTAAGTACCGCCCAAGACACTGTCAAAAATGCCGCCCTTGCTTTTTCATAAAACAAAAATTGTTAAAAAAATCTTGATAACTTTTGCACTTTTTTTTTCCTATCAAAAAATAAGTGACGAGCTAGAAAAAACCTCATTTCTTATATTTTCCTATCAAAAAACAAGTGAGGAGTAAAAAAAAGCGAAAAAGACTTGTAAATACTGAAAATTATATTTTTTCCAAAAAAAATTCCCACCCAAGGCACGCGCCTAATCCGCCTTATGACAAATACGCCCCTGATGTAACCTGCATAGTTGATTATACCAATAGTAGATCAGTTTTTTTTTAATATCAACCTTATAGGCATGAATTTTTTCAACTGTATTCCAGCCTAAAAACAGATCCGTATTCATATATTGAACCAAAAAAAAAAAACAGGATTGCATTGGAGTTACAGTGGGAGATGTTTATATTTGGTTTTTATAACTCCACTCTTATACAATATAATTATATTCAGTTATACCTTTATTAAATTGAATTCTCTGACATACACCTCTATACATATATGTACACTAACACAGAGTACATCGGTACATCTAACCAAGGTGTATTTTCATGGTAATGGGAATACACGTTACCTTACTTTTACGAATGAGTTTTACAATTAAAATAAAGAAGAGAACTAACAAAATAAAAGTTAAGAGAATATTATTTGTAGAAAATTATTAATATTTAATTACTAAAAAGTTCATTTATGCCAAAAAGTTAAGAAAGTTGGATACATAAACTCAACATAATATTATGGTGTCGTGATTTAACTAACCATTTTCTCGTTGGTTTTGGATGACAATAATATGTTGAGATAGTATGAAGATTTTTATATGTTTTCTCTGATCTTGCAAATACATAGAAACATTTTTAATTTTTTAATTGTCTAAAAGAACTTTGGGGGGAAGAACAAACGGGACTATTTGAAAACGGTGGGGCTATTTGGAACAAAAAAAAAGAGAAAGATTTAAGCTCTTATATCTGTTTGATTTCTGAACGATTCATAACGTTAATGTGTCTTTAATAGCGGATGTTCTTTAAGAGTTTAAATCTTTTTTAAAACTCTTCTTTAAGAGTTTAAATCTTTTTTTTTTTGTCCCAAATAGCCCTACCGTTTTCAAATAGCCCCGTTTGACGGTATATAATATATGAAATATTGTAATCCAGAACAAGATAAAATGATCTGAAATACCTACGGAATTTATATAGAAATGGAAGGAATTGCCCTTTAAAATTTTAAAATGATGGCTCAAATGCATGGAATATTTTGTAATACAGTGCGTTCATTTCAGGATTACACGATGGATTACACCTAGGGAAATTATTAAAACTTATTTTCATAAAACTATAGATGAAAAGTTAAAAATTATTATTTAAGAAACAAAAATTAACAAATAATGTCGTCGATGCAGATATTTGTCGTGAAGGGGAACCGACACTCCTATTTCCTCAATATTCGTAACACAAATGTGTTATTTTATGTCAAAGGTTGGTGTATTTTGAAAAATAAATTTTTTACAGTCCCATACTTGATGGAAAGGTCGATCAGTAATTTGAAGTTTTCTAGAATCAATTTCGTACAACTAAAATTCTTAAGCTTTACTAAATTAAATAATTTTAAATGTAGTACTTATAAATAAAATAGTACAATCACAGTTTGACTGGCCGAAAAATAGTCAATTTTCGCAATTTTTTTCGGATGGATAGGATGGGAGAATGGGGATGAATTTTTTTTTACGATTAATACCACTATTTAACAATACACAAAATATTTTTTTTATTCATTTTTATTTATTTAAATTATTTTTTTGAAAAAAGTGTCTTTAAAACAGGGCGGCTATTGATGCCTACGATTCCGGCTGCAGTTTTCATCTGAAAAAAAATCAAATAGAGTATCATTCTGTACACGGAGAGAAAATTCCTATAAAAATTACTGTGCTCAGCACTACAATCGACGTGTAAAAGGCGAACATATTAAATTCTGTAAGGTAAAAATATAAAGATTATAATTAATCATAAAAAATTTAAAGGATGGAATGTTCTTTTCGTAATATTATCTCCGTAAAATTTGTAAAACAGCACAGTAAAAAGTTCCATTACCAACAAAAAAATAATTTTTAATTGTGTTTATTAAAAAAATTACCATGCTAACATGCTAATAATAGAAAGAAAAAAAACAGAAAGAAGGTTGGTTTTGTTGGGAACGCTGTAATGAAATGTAGGTACCTCAATCAGCGAGTTACATGGGTTACATGCGAACCATAGGTGTGGACTGTGGAAGAAACTTTGTCAGACAGCTCGCACCAAGCACCTTGATGCAGCTAGTAGTCAGTTGCTTTTACACTCTCTTAGGATGATGTCACCGTTTAATTCATCTTTTTGTTATTTACCTATCTTTAGTATATGTATTAGAATATATTGTTGGCAATCATTTTTGTATACATGTTTTTACAGGTACAGTGCAACCAATATAAGGTCGCGAGTCAGATGCGCAAATGAAAGAGTACGACAACAAGAATTAAACTATAATATACATGCATAAGAGTGTGATAAAAGTTGTGTTAGCACCCCATTAAATTTTACCATGCTAGCACATATTTTTTATTTTGGTCGTCGATCGCGCACGGATTATAGGGGAGCATGGTAATTTTTCTGAAATTTTCTCTACAAAAATTATAGGATTTTTCTCTCCGTGTAGGTAAGTTGCTATGTACCTATGGAGGTTTTTTTTTTTTGAAATTTGAAAAAATGGCGGCGGTTTGAATAAAAAGTACAAATTTTAAGCCTCCTAGTCAACCGTTTTCCGTGTAAAAAAAAAGCTTCCATAGGTACACGGAGAATGTAATAAAGAATATTCTGCCATAATTTCAAACTTATAGCTTGAGAACATTCCCTCTGAGAGTGGGTACCGTTTTTAAAAACGCCATTTCGAGATAAACACGTTTAAAGTTTGGAGATGGTGTTTTCTATATAAATTGTTGACTTACCATCAATCGGCGATTCCAGGTCCGTATAAAATTCCTTCTACTATCATGCATAACTGTATGTACGTTAAAATAAGACCAAATAAAAATTTTTTTTTTTAATTTTACACTGTGATGGTAGCTTAAGTGGGGTAAGTAAGAAATTCTGTTAAACTCCAGTTAGAACGCTTATAGCCTTATACGCGTTTAAACTTTAAAAAAATATTTCACACAAGGCATTTGAATGTGGGTTAATGATGACTATCAATGATGATATAGAGATAAAATTTCTTTTTACCAAAACGTTTTTCTACATGATTATCTGTGGATTTCCTAATGTAATTTGAGTAATTTGAGAGTAGATTTTCCACATGTTATAAGATTTGTCTTTGTATGTAGGTACACTTAGTGAAAATGTCTTGATTTTTACTACATTATTCTAACAATATCTATAGTATCTAAAGCCTCTTGCGTGTTGCGTGAGACGATATTGGAGCTTTCAAATTTACTTTTATTTCACGGGGATGATGTAAAATAAAGATAAAACTAAGCTTTTTCATGATGATCGTCAACTTACGTTTGCGCAGTGATCAAACTGACAAATGTGAATTGACAGCAATCAGGAAAAGATAAACGAAATGTGTTGATGAGGTAGGTGGTAATTATAGTTGAGTGACTGAAAATTTCCCAATATTATGGGTAAATACAAAAGGAAAAGTTATTAAGTCGGTATTATCAGAATATATAATTCGACTAATAACCTCAATTAATAAGCATCGACAAGAACCTTGTCGAAATTGGACGAAACGAAGTATATCATTTTTAAATTTTGGAAATAATCTTAGAAACATGATATAAATTATACATTAAAAACCAAAACGACCATGATACACCTGTAATTTTACTTAACAATTACTAACATTTTTGTCTTATTCATATAAAATATAATTAATTACATAAAATATTAAATTATTTTATTAGTGTTTTAATTAAATAGTTATAATTTTAGATAATATTAATAATTAAATTGATAGTTCCACAGTTGTATTAAGTCAAGTTTTTCATTAGAACTGTTTGCAATTCATATACAAGCGAAGCATGCATAAACGAGAATATTTTACAATGTAAATTAATACTATTATTACTAGTAGTAAACTATTTTATCTAGAGTTGTAATAATTCTCTTTGATATACATAACTTGAAAAGACACACTGCTTCGTTTACAACTTATTTTATTTTACAGATTACTATTTTTCATTTCAATAATGCCACATTTGGCAAGTCTTGTTAAATAAGATCATAGTCAGTTTTTAAAAAATTTTTTGTTTAAAGGTCAAAACGTTCGTAGGGGAAAAAGTTGAAATGAAATACATTCCAACGTGAAAATTCGAAAAATTCCACATAACCCGACTTGATCTGTAATGAACATAATTCTACTTGCGTATTTTGAAAATATACCCGAAGCCAGAGCTCTTGACGTCACTGACCGATCTAGGATCGGGTATAATTTACAAAGCAGAAACTAACAAAATGACTCTTTAAAATATACCTCATTTCAGAGCCAAAATCGGGTATATTTTCAAGTATAAGAATACAACTATGAGAATTTGAATATATACCCGACAATAAATTAGTGTAATCTTATGCAGTTGAATAAGGTATATTTTCAAACTTACTTATTTCATCTGTAATTTATACTCGATCTTCATAAAAAAAATATGCACATATGATTTAACACAAGACTTACTTTGTTGCAAATAAAAAAAAAATCGTTACAATTTTTGAAATAATTTTTAGCCGCTCCTTATCTTAATTCTTAATTGTTAGCGTGTGAGTTAAACGTGCAAAATTTGTTTAAAATTGAATAATGATTAATAAAACAGATTTAGAAGGGTTTTTTACAAAAGCGTATGAATATGGACAATATTATTTGAATTCGAATCCGCCGAAAAATATTTGGTGCAATTAAGGTAGTAGTCTGGTAATTTGGATTGAAAAAATCGAAATTTTTTTTTTGTTTAATTCAAAAGTACAACATATTGAGAATAGGTATACTGTGAAAATTTTAGTCCAAAATTCAACGAAAACAAAACAAAACAAAACGAAAAATTTTTGAATCCGTTGCTATTTTATGAAAAAAATGTAAAAAAAAAACGATGCATAACGATAGCTACAATTATGTACTTTAATAATTTTTTTTCTTCTTTTGATTTGAAATGATTCATCATTGCAATATCGTTGGTATAATTTGCAATTTGGCGTCACACTACTGTTTTTTCTTAACTACTTAACTGAACCATTTGTTTACCAATAAATTGAAAGTGGGTATGTT
This sequence comes from Brachynemurus nebulosus, assembly GCA_035578155.1. Taxonomy (NCBI): domain Eukaryota; kingdom Metazoa; phylum Arthropoda; class Insecta; order Neuroptera; family Myrmeleontidae; genus Brachynemurus; species Brachynemurus nebulosus. The sequence goes on along the minus strand of JAPWDM010000001.1, from coordinate 153,533,786 downwards.
TTTCATACTATTCTTATTAAATATTGAATTTGAAAATATACCGGAGCTCAGCGCTTTTAATGGGTATATTTTCAAGTATCGAACTATGCTTTTAAACATTGAATGTATACCCGACTTCAGATACATTGAGCTCTGAATACGGGTATATTTTCCAAATACGCATTCTACTTTGGTCTCTTGGCCTTGGTTTCGATCGAGACTAACAGAATCAATACAAAAATCATAAGGGTGGTTGTAAGGGCAAGATCAGTACCGAAACTGAATTTTATAAAATCGGGCCCAGACTCAAGATTATGCTTAGCAGTACCAAAATCAAGATTCGTAAGGTAGAAGAGTATTATTACTTACTAAAATTTTGTACCTGTGGTCTAGTATTGGTTCATCACCAGACTTGATCGTTTTAGATCAAAGTGTAGATGCGTTAAATAAATAATGCAAAAATATATTTATAACAGCATGAAATCAGTAGTTCTCAAAATTTGTTGTCTCACTGGACATTGATTTATTTCATCGCATAATGTACATTTTAATACAAAAATTTATTTTCCGTGGCAAGCTCTTTAAGAAATCTTGATGTAGATTCGTAATAACTTAAATTACATTCAAGATTTTTCACATTAAAAAATGGCGCTTTTATAAATACTTATCCAGGTATGTGTATATAATTATTATTACTTATTTTCGCACTAAAATTAGGAAAACATAAAGTCACTTTGGTGAACGTGCGTCTGTCTATCACAAGTGACAGCAGTGGTAACTCGACGCAAAGTGGGATAGACGCAAAGTTGAATTCTGATTTTGAGGCTAACTTCAAGAAGTAAATTGGAAAAATGAGTATTCCATTTGCTCCAATTATTTTTTATGCCTTTTTTAAAAATATTTTTCGAGAATAACACTTAAAAATTAGTGTTTCGTACCCTCTAAAAAGTTCGCTCACGAAAATCTGAAAAATTTCATGAACGTTCATTCATTTGAAAGTTCAGCAAGATTGAAAGATTCTAACGCAATCGATTGTTATAAACAATTAAGCTGTTTTGGAGAAAAAGTTTTTTAAAAAAAATAGTTTTAATGACGTAAAGGACAACTGTTATCTTTCCTTATACATTCTTCAAAGTTTCCATTTTTAGAAACAACTTGTGTACTGAATACTATATTTGTGCAAATACAATTTGCACCAGCCTGATATTTTTTATGAATATCCTGTTTAATAGACCACATTTACGTCATAACACTACGTTTACGTATGTATATGAGATACGTATGACGTCATTCATATACTGTCATCTCACTTTATATTAAACCATTGTATTGATTACATGTTGAATTACGAATTTTTTATCGTATGTATAACTGTTTCATTTTCAAAACCTCAACTTTTTTCATTTATTATTGTTCAAGGAGACGACAAGGGTACACAGAGAAAAAATTCCAGTAAAAATTACTGAGCTGCCTCCGGTAAACGAGTCTTAAGTGACCAGTCCGTAGGAAATTATTAAGCAAAAATATAAAAAATGCGTTTCAAACATTATTTTTTACGATTCATTTGAAAATTTTTCCTGTACACCTTAAGAATTTTTCCTATACAGCTGCGTAAAATTCGATGGGCTAGTAAAATTTCATGTGGACACCGGGAAAATTTACTTAATTTTTTGTAAAATTATACTGGACATTGAATAATTTTTACTGAGTCGCTGTGCATTTCATCCCTCTCACATAACATTGCATACCAAGCATCACACAGACATGAGAATAAATAAAACAAGCACGCAAGCGCATCGAGCATTGTCTAACACGACCAACACGAGTTATTACAGCAGTTACAGACCTAGCAACTAAGCAGGATTCTCCGGCCGTTGTGTTGTTTCGTTCAGTTGTTCAATAACAACCATCATGACTGGATGTTTATAAAGTGTTTGTTTGTTGCGTTTCATGAATTTTTGTTTAGTTTTCATTTTAATTCTTGTATGTTTTTTTATATGTATTGATATGTTAATTGAAATATGTTTTTATACAAATTATTGTAATGTTCTTATTGTTAAAAATTTTTATCATGTAATATGTCAAATAAAGAATTTATGTATTTTCTTCCATAAATAATAAAAAACCACAAAAAATTTTTTCTATATTAATAATTTGATTTTAATGCTTACCCTTCTATCAATATCCTTTTAAACTATTTTAATTCAATTATTTATTAATAAATAAAAAAAAAACCTTATTTATAAATAATACGGTAATTTTTACTGAGCTATAGGGTAATTTACAATTTTTACTATAAATTATCGTACTTTTTGCTTAGCTTGTCACTTATGTCCGCATTACCAGAGAGCTCAGTAATTTTTTACCAGAAATTTCAGTAAAAATTACTGTATTTTTTTCTCAGTGTATAGAATATTCAAATTGGGATGGAATTTCTGTGTAATTAGTACACACAAAGAGTACTTATTTACTAATCATCCACTTTTAAGGAAAGAAATTCACCAAGCATGTTTTTATTACACTTTGAAAATGATTTATAGACAATTTTTTCCTTAAATTTTTAGCTTTTAGCGAATTTTCGAATCGAAAATTCAGCTATTACAGCCACTGTCATGACATTCACTAAAATTTATATATATTTATATATTTATGTATGTATATATGTGTCCGCACGATAACTCTCGAACGAAATGTACTATTTTTACGAAATTTAGTGAAAATTTTTTAAGTTCCAAACCGTTGGACAAGTTTGCTAGCCAGCCGTGTCTGATGCCCGAAATATGGCTTTTTGGGTATATTTCGTAAAAAAAATTTTCCCAAGTTCAAAAGCTCTTACCACATTTTTTACACCATTAGAAAGAGGAGGAAAAACACATAAAAAGGTTTTTAAGCCATCAGTCTATGTAAACTGGTTTATGTAAATTATTATAAACGGAAATTCGCTATGTTATGCAGAATGTTGCGACAGGGATATTTAACAATTAAAACTTGTTACTTTATGTAGCTTTTAATTTATAGAATTAAAACTAATTGTATGTCCTTTTTTTTTGCTCGTCACTTACTTTTTGCAGTGTTAGGGGGGCATCTTTTTTGCTCGTCTCTTACTTTTTGCAGGAAAAAACTTTTAAAATATCGGTACGCCAAAATGTTTAATTTGGCGTTTTTCTCGGGGAGGGCGCCAACAGCAAAGTTTGCCCCCGCTCGTAGTAACTGTAAATCCGGCCCTGCCTAATCGTATACAAAACTTTATCCTAATTAGTAATTTGAATACACATACACTTTTTCCAGTTCCTTGTTAATGTTTTCACCCATTTTCTTTCCTTATAATTAAAGTTACCAATAGTTATTGATGTTAATAATAAGTGAGTCATATTTTCAAAAGTCCTCACTTTATCATAATTCTCAAAATAATGAAATAGATAATCAAAAGTAGACTTAAATTTCCCTTGAGATCTCCAAATATGAGTTTTCATGTTCAGTATATAATATAATTCTTTTACTACACTCCCCCTTTGTCAATAGTTCCCCTAAATTAAATTGGGAAACAACAACCTCATATAAAAGATTTTAACATTTATATAACGCGATTGGTAAAACCATAAAATACAAATAAGAATATATTGGGTAAGATGAGAACAATGAACTTTAAAATTATTTTACAACAATTTTTATTCAAAATTATGATCGATATCAACCATCAGCCGCACTCCACCCCCTCTTCAACCCTTTTATTGCGTACACGTATAAAGAAAATTTTAATGTTTATCCTTAATGATTTTCAACAATAGTTATAATAACACTCAACAGTAACATAAAGTAATTTCGTGTAATTCACAGCACACTATTTACCCTCAAGTCGAACTATTATTTCGAACATTGTAGCCGAAATTACATACATAAGGAACAATATATTTGTGTACTTGAACATAATCTTAAATTACTTGTAATTTATACAAAACATACAATTGTACTTTTCGTAATATATATAAATATGTAAGTACCATTAAAACCAACAGAACAATATAAACTATAAATTATATACCTACCTAAATATTGTACAGTAATTTCAATGGTGATTTAATGTGTTTTTGATTGGTGAAAAACTTTTCGAAAATCATTACGCTATATAAAAATGAAAGTAAAATTGATTTAATTAATAATTGATTCGTCTATATAGAGTTACGATAGTGTTAGACTTTTATTTGAAATGTAATCGATATAGAAAATTGTGAATCGGAAATCCAAACTGAATGTTAGAGACGTTTTATGAAATCATGTTTACCGCATTATTAAAAATCGATAATTTATTATGATATTCAGACATGATAATACATAGCAATTACAATTTACAACCTAAATGCGTGTACTTTTAAGATTGTCTAACGTATTTATACATACAAAAATATTTTATGGAAAACAAATTTTTTGGTGTATAGGGTGAACAAATTAAAGCAAAATTACTGAAAAATACGCTGTCAATTGGGTGTGGCACACAGCTTCCTCGTACTCGTAAAAGACTTTAAAACAGAATTTTACCAAATATGTGTAGATTTATACCGTGGAATTATATTTTCGCTTTAAAGTTCATAAAAAATTGTTGTAACTCAAAATACTTAAAGGCTAAATTATAAAATAATAGCAGAAATATTATAGAGACTAACCCCCAAAATACTTGAAAAATTTGAGCGAAGTGGGACTAGCTGTATATAAGATATTGACATTTAATGAGATTTCATGGTAGCGCCGTGGATACTATCTGGTAGGGGACCATCTAGGTACCAGACCGCATAATTTCTGACATTTTCATAAGAAAGAATTGAATAGTTCAGAAGTTATGCCACTTGGTGCAATTTAGTATATTAATGGAATGACATGGTAGCGGCGTAGCTACCGTTACTCCGATTTCGATTAAATTCATAGGGGACCATCTAGGAACCAAACTGCATAATTTCTGAAAATTTCATTAAAAACAATCGAATAATTCAGAAGTTATGCCACTTGGTGCAAACTAGCGATATACAGACAATATGGTTAGCAACTCGAAAGCAATATGGTTAAATTGTACATATTTAAAAAAATTTAACCAGCAGAGTGGCCGAACGTACTTAAGCGCTGGCACTTGCCAATTGGTAGGTCGACGGTTCGAATCTCAGGACCGGCTATGCTTGTGAAAGTTTTCTGAAGTTTTCCTTTACAATTCTAGATGAGTATCGGTATAGTTCTTTAAGAAGGTGGCTGCAGACGAATATCTCCCAAATCATAGCACTTACACTATTTCCCTTGTCCACCACCCACATCATAATGCAATAAAACATGTAATATGAAATAAATAAAGTAAGGAAAATAATGATGCGGGTGGTGTCTGTTATGGACTGATATCTGAAAACGGACATTAAACCACATTATTATTATTTAAAAGAATTTTTCCGACACTGTCATCGTAAAAAACAGCAAAAGGTCTCATGAACGTTACTTCAAGTAATTAATAACTTTTAGAATGGTCGAAGAATTTTACCGCAAGTCAATATGAGCTTACCAAAAAGCAACTTAGACTTTAATATAAATATAGATTGTTTTTTACTGATTTCTTTACAATAAGCTATCTTTTAGCTGCTTCGATTATTTTTTTCGTTTTAGTTAGGTAAATCTACCCCTGTAAATCCAATTGTTTTTCGTTTCGTAATTTAACTAATTTTTATATTTTGATTTTATGTAAAATTTCATTACAAAAGAAACTTTTAAAAACTTGCCGAAACGTGATAGAACAGCGTTTCGCGGCACTTTTCTACCTTTTTTTGCCGGAAGGTGGTGAAACCTTTTTTCTTTTTGTTCGTCACTTTTTGTAGTTATGCCAAGGTTCTGACCCCAAAATTTTAGAAATTAAACCTAGCTTCATTATTCCTATATTCTAATGTTTGTTAATTCTATTCACCTAAAAAATTCTTTTGTTCGGTAATGTTTCTCATTCTATTTATTTCTGCTGGATACTAGAGCGTTAATTCCTGTGGCAGCTAAAACAATTACGGTAATAAATACACAAAATTAAGCGCCGCTATGGATATAAACCGAATATGAATTTACACAGAGTAAACTTTTCGAATATTCTTATTCTTTTTGTTATTGAGAGCGTTTACTGTATATATCATTTCCTAATTGTTATGTAATTGTTATGCATTTTAAATCAATAGAAAAATTCAACTTACTTATTTAAACCAGTCTTGTCAACGTTGAATTTTTAATATTTTCTAAAAAGACATTTATAAAATTTATATATAAAGTGTCTAAATATAATACAAAATTTCAGATATATCAATACAATATATACAAGTAATATGCGTAAATATATGTTTCCTAAAATTCAATTTTTCATGTATATCCCAATCTAGTTCATTCATTTCGACAGGAAAAACGACTGTAGAACATGGCAAGTTCAATTTAATAATACACACAGCATTCATAATATATAATAACACCTGCTCACTATACTTTCTATTTTCTACCATCGCAATAAGCGTTACCTTTCTGACACATGTGTCTTCGTGAACATATATATATATATATATATATATATATATATATATATATATATATATATATATATATATATATATATATACTTACTCTTATAACTAAATAGAGAAAACAATTCCTATAAAGCAGGCACACCACATACAGGGTTGCCAGACCGTGTCCTGATAAAACCGGACACAGTCAGGCTTTTTGGTTGCGTGTCCGGCCTGTCGGGCTTTTGTTAGGCTTTGTAATTTGACCATTTCTTTTTCTTTTTTACATTGCCCGCCCGTGATTTGATTCATGAATCCTTTTTAATTTTTTTTTTTGTAATTCAGATTTCCTTTCAGAATTCCTTACTATTTGTCAATATTATTTTTCCCATTACGGGTCATAATGCAAATGTTGAGAGAGTTTTTTCTTTAGTAGGTCAACATTGGTCAAAAGAACGCAACAAATTAAATGTCGATACTATATCCAAAATGTTGGTTGTACAATTTAATTTTAAAAATTTGACTTGTAAAGAGTTTTTAAATGGCCTCAATGTGGCCTCAAATGACTCAATTTTAAAAGAAAATGAGCTCTTAAAGCAGATGTCTGCTAGTGAAATATATTAGTTAATTATTTTATGTTAGAACTAGTTGTTACCCGCGGCTTCCCAAACGTGAATTTCATGATTTAGTAATCTCTTTAAAGTAATTTGCTAAAATATCTTGCCACTATTTTCTTATGATAAGCTCACTCATCAATCCGCTTTATTTTTAATTTCTGCCTTTGGCTAGTTATCTAGGAACAATTGAAAATTTTCAAAAACTATATTGGTCATTTCTTCAAGCATATTACATAGACGAAAAATCTAAAGTAAGCCTATTAAGAAGGTGTTAACGAATTTGGTATAGAAGTAAAAAAGTATGTTGATTTAAAACACTCAAATTTTATATATTTTTAAAATACCTAATATTTTGTAGACTTTACTTTAAATAAGTACACCCCCTATAACTATTATATTTGAACATTTCATAAAGTAACTGACTCATTGTTGGAAACGCTAGAATAGTAGGCGTTGAAAATGTAAATTTTTTGCGTTTATTCCCAATTTTACTCTTTACAGGATAATTTTCAAAAAGTGTCATGCAATTATTGAAATTAATATTGTAATGAATATTGAATGACTAATAATAAAGAAAACTTATTCAAACAGTTTTATTGTTGTTTCATTAAAATTTAAGAAAATTTTATGGTAATTGATAAAAAAACCTTGTTTTACTTTTAAAAAAATAGTCGTGTTTATAGACTAAAAAAGTAAGGGTGTCCGGCTTTTTTACCCAAATATCCGGCTAAACTGACTGCTGTGTCCGGCTTTTCGGTTTCAAGATCTGGCAACCCTACACACATAGATACTGTAGGTAGAACTAGTAATTGGTAGTAATTTAGTGCCAACATTATAAATATTGAATTTTGATGAAAAAGGAATATTTTATGTCGTTGAAAGGTTATCAGTGTCGGTTTGTTGACTACGTCATAAAATAATGGGTAACAAGAAACATAAGTTTAAGGAACATAAAAACTCAAAGCCGATAAATTAGTTATAACTGGTTTTATTTAGTTCTGAATTTTGTCACCAAACTTTTGCTTATAAATCTACTTGCAGCCCATCCTGGCTTCGTTCCAGGTGTCTATTTTGTTTTCATTTTGGAGCTTTATGTAAATTCCTATATATGTATACATTTTATATTTTACAACTGCTGTTATACATACAGTGGACATCCAATGGTACATACTCCGATTTTACGTAGTGACGTCAGCGACTTAGTGGGGTTCTCTGCTCACAGATATGTTATCGTTTATCTGTGTTGGTGAAAATTTATGTACCAAGCCAGAGTCAGGGCCGTAGGTAATATTGTCTGAGGGTCTCGTACTCTCTAAAAATTTTAAAATTTTATTGCATACGTAATATGCAAAATGCAAATGCAAAATAAATAAGATAAAATTATAGAATATTCTAATCGTCAACTAACAGAAATCGTCAAAAAACAGACTTCACTATTCAATTGGTCACTAAAAATGAGACTAAGCAGCGTAGTTTGACAAAAATTGTAGAATGTTCTATTTGTCAACTGGCAAAGATATCAAAAAATCACAACACCATTTTATTGGTCGTTGAAAAAGAGGCCAAATAGCATATTTTGATAAATGTTCTGGAATATTCTATTCGTCAACTAGCAAAGATATCCAAACACAGACGTCGCCATTGAATTGGTCACCAAAAAAGAGACCAAACAGCACATGTTGGCAAATGTTCTAGAATATTCTATTTCTCAACTAGCAAAGATATTGAAAAATCGATTGCACCACTAAATTGTCCAAACAAAATTAAACTAATATAAACTAAATGTTCCATTTGATCTATTCGACAACCAGAATAGAATATTCTAGAACATTTATCAAAATATGATATTTCGTCTATTTTTCGAAGACCAATTAAATTGTGTAACCGATTTTTCGATATCTTTGTTAGTTGACGAATAGAACATTCTAGAATTTTTGTCAAATTGCGCTGCTTAATTTAATTTTTAGTAACCAATTCAATAGTGAAGTCTGTTTTTGGATGTCTCTGCTAGTTGACGAGTAGAATATTCTAAAATTTTTGTCAGTTTCCGCTATTTGATGTCTTTTTCGCTGATGAATTCGAGGGTGAAGTTGGTTTTTCGACATCTTTGCTAGTTTTCTAAAAGTTGCCACTTATATTCGTTAATATAACATTCGATTCCGTTTATCTATACAACCGAATGTTAGGTGTAAATTGTCTCTTAGAATAGATTTGTTTTAAATAAATTTAAATAAATAATATTTACTAACCCCCCACATAAAAGTTTGCCGACGCCCCTGATCTTCCGATTTTACGTACTTCCCCTTAAATTTGCACCGACCACTACGTATCATTGGATTTCTTGTGAATTTTATAGCTGTGGCCCAAGGTTTTATTTACGTAAAAATATCTAAATTATTGGTTCAATTACTTTTAAAGCAGATATTTCTAAATTCTATACGAAATGTTAGTTATAGTGATTGGCTTCGCTCGCTAGACTCTTAAATAGAAATGTCGCCGGAAGTGTTTTTTTTTTACCCATTCTCGCCCATTCTGAAAAGGAAGGGGTAGGGTCAGTAACTAATAAGGGATTAATATATAAGTATTTATAAATAAAAGCCAAAAACAAAACGCAATAAAAAAGACCATTCCGCTCAAACGTAAGAAAGAATTAAAATATATTTTTTCTACTCCTACTATTAGAAGTAACATTTTGCGCACGGTTAACTATATGTAAAAATTAACAATTGCTCACAACACTGTGGAAATAGGCGTGGGAAATTATTTCGCACGGCTTAATATAATAAAAAAGTTGGCTATGTCTGATTTAATATATAATGTCATATGTAATTCTAAAAATATACATATGTATGTTGAATATTTATTATTGTTTCCATAGTTTCAAAGTATGCTTTGGCAAAAATTTGAACATCTTACCACTGACATTATAAATTTAAAAAATTTTTACTACTTATTTTAATTTTATTTTAATTATTTATGTTAAATTTTACGAAAAGAAATGTGCTCGTAGAAAAAGTATAATGTAAAATACGTGGAAAAGCTTATTTCTCACTCATATGAATTTTTGCACTCGCCCTGCGGGCTCGCGCAACAAACTCATATTCGTGAGAAATAAGCCTCTTTTCCCACTTATTGTACAATATACTATTGCGATTTTAGTGATCCTTAATCGCTATGATTTTACTGCTCAGTGATTCGTAATCACTATGACCTTACTACCCAATGACCCATAATCACTATGATCTTACTACTAAAGTTCCATCTAGCTGATTATTTTTAGCCCCTCTTGGGTTTATAATACATTGATGGAAAATTTTTCTCACGTTAAATTCTTTCATAATTTAGTACTTAGTACCTGAAAAGAAATTTCCAAGCGATGTAAGTCCAAATTCAAATCAAAGTCCAATTTAATATCAAAGTCCAAATTTCACTTTTCCCGATAAACTAATTAAACCAAAAACCAAAAATAAATAAAAAATAAAAAATAAAAATAAAAATAAAATAAAATAAATAAAATAATCCTAATCCATCATTCCGTTATTCTGCTATACATTGGTTTTTGTTAGTAATTTATTTTGCTCTTGAAACCCAAGCAAAACAATTATGTAAATATAAAAATTTTAAAAAAAAACGCGGTGAGCAGCGGGGCCCCATCACGGAAGTCGAATTTTTCGCTACATCTTCGGTATTGAATGTCTACAAGCGAAATGGGGTTGAAAATCTACAAGCGATTTGTCATTTTGATGGTTTCAAAATTGATGATGAGTGTCCGGCTGATCGGGGCTTTAAAAAAAGGTTTTAAGTTTTTAAGGGCTGAATCTCAGAAAATTTCAATTTTGTGCCGATAGCAGTTAGCAGGAAAAAAGCCAACACAATTCGTACGAGGGCATTCCTACCAATGCTTATTCGCCAATTGCCTTTGTGTTTTATTTTTAAATATTAAAAAGGACCTTAAATAGTAAACAGGGAGGCCTTTATGAAGATATTTTTTTTTCAAAAAAATTCAAAATTTCTATTTTATAAATAAAAAATCCAAAATTCCTACTTTATAAATAAACAGTGACGTTAATAACATTTTTAAGTTACTTAATAATATTTATGAATAGCATTTGTTAAAAAAAGTAAATTCATTTTTTTTTAATTTTTATAATTACTATACCCCTGCTTGTATTAGAATAAAGATAAAGCATTTAAAATACATTTAATAATACTACTAAATTTCGATGTAAAATGGGAGAAGTGGGGGGAAAAGTAATGTGGAATCCCTAAAAGGCACTAGCTGGATACTAACTCAATACATGTACAAAATTTCAGCCCTCTAGGTTTCCTTAGAGAGTCTCTCGACGTGTTAGAAAAAAAGCAAAAAAATCAAGGAAACATTAGCTTAAAAATCGTGGGGGTAAGGGTTAAAAGTGGAAACCTGCAAAAAACAGTGGCTGACTGTTAACTTAACCTGTACAAAAAAATTTCAGCCCTCTAGGTTTATTTGGGGAGATTTTAACCCGAACGAAACTGTTAAAAACAAGAAAAATCATGTTCTTTTTGGTATAAAAAAGATGGGGGTAAACGTTAAAAGTTGAGACTCCAAAAGGCACCCCCTTGATACTAACTCAATCCGAATACAAAATTTCAGCCCTCTAGGTTTATTTGGGTGACCTGTGCGAGTGGTACAAACTTTGAAAACGTCGAATAAGCATGAAATTGTAGCTTAAAAATGAGGGGGTTGGGGGTAAAATATTAAAACCTTCAAAAAGCACAACCTAGGTATGAACTCTATCAACACACCAAATTTCAACCCTCTACGTTAATTCTGGAGGGCTGGGGGGCGTGTTAGATCCAGCGAAAATCGTTTTTTCCCTCCTACTCCCGCCAAATCATCCTAGGAAACTGAATTTTGGATATATTGTAGATAATAGACCGAAACATTATTTCCAACCGGTTTGGAAAATTTTTAATGCTTTTCCGCCCCCACCACCCCCTTAAAGTTTGGGTCGGATCCAAAATTTGCCCAAAATTTGACCCCACTTTGATAGTATTGTTGTGCATCGGAATGAGCCCCATTTACCAAATCTGAGCTCTTAACTTCCATAGGGGGGGGGCCTACACATATTAAAAGGTAGCGGGAATATATATATATATATATATATATATATATATATATATATATATATATATATATATATATATATATATGTATATATATATATATATATATATATATATATATATATATATATATATATATATGTGTGTATATATATATGTATATATATATGACATTTTTTTCTACAGAATCGTGTTCTACGGGTCCGAAAACGGATAATGCCCCTACTCTCGCCTCTCGCCGTTCTTATCGTATAGGCTGTATAAGTCTAATTTTTTCAAGGAAAAATTCGACTAAAAAGTTCATTAGGTATATGCTTCTTTTTTTTCAACATAGGTAGAGTTACTGGTTGGCTTGCACGTTATAGATCACAATTTACCTCGAGCTGTGTGTATCTAATTTTTCGTGAACAAGAACAACAAATATGTTTGTTAATTTAATTGTAACTACATCGTTAATGAATATAAATTAAAGCGGGAACGTTATCTGTATCGGGCGAAGCGCCCGTTTGTGGTGGTAAAGTTACCTACCATATAATATTTTATTTTAGTTCGCTACGGTTTTTTTTTTTGTGTAAAACACAAGATAATGACGCAGGTAATACAAGAGCAGCAGGAAAATATACCATTGCAAATATATAGTGGTGTAAATGTTGTCAGTCCACAGTGTAGGTACCGGATGTTTCAGTTGTAGTGAACTTGTCTCAAAAGTAATGAGGACAAATTGATGTAGCTAACGACTATATTGACACTATATAATTAATTCTAAGTTTGCTTGTTAATAAAAAGCAATAGAGAAAAGATTTTTCGATAGAAATAAAAAGATTTCGTAACGTTTCGCACTGTAGTCAACAGTATTACAGTAGCAATAGTACAGCATTTTCAAATTAAGCCAAAATACAGTTGTTTCAGGGGTTTCTTATTTCTAAACCTTTTCAAGATTATGTACAAGGATATGTACTTGAAAAACCGCAAATTGAACTCTTCACAAATTTGTAAACAATCATTCCATAATGGTGTTGAGTTTTTTTTTAATACAAATCAGTAAATATCAATCGTCTTAGGGCTACCATCATCCTTACCGACGCAGTACTAAATTGGTCACTTATTTTCAAGGAATTGTAGACGAAGATGGTAAATTAAATATTTAACGGATCTGTGAGGCTTTAATTTCTCGCCACGACCCTAATCGGAGTACTGTCAACTTGAATTTTAATAGTAGGGTGAAACAGGTTTGCCAAATTGGCAATTTTCAACGACCGGACGTGAACATTCGGCGGGAAATATTTTGAGCTAGTTAACAAAAAAAAGGAAAAAACTTTTTCTGCTTTCCTCTTCAAAATTTTCCGTCACCTTGAAATATCAACCCTCTACCTTTTACCCACACAAACCTTTGACGAGTGAAAAAAACACCCCTTTCATTTTCTTACTTGACTAGACATTTGCCGTCTGGTCACACATACACGGCCGGATCCGGACAAATCACGCCATGACCGGCAACCTTGGAGTGAAGAGAAAAGGGAAATAGACTGACACCAGTGATAAATACTACAGAACAAAGTATACAATATAGTACACAAAAATTTTTAAAACTGAGATTAACGTAAAAGCCCCTATACCGGAACACTATTTTTAGGTGTGTAATTAAACTGGCTTATAAAAATTGACAAATAAACTAAACACCCATTTTTTTTCTAAATAAGCATGAAAGAAAGTTTTTTTTTTAATCCAATGAATAGGTTTTTAAAAAAATACAACCCAAAAATTTTTATTTATTAATGTTTTTCTTTTACAAAATGTCGACATCTATATCCAAACAGAGAAATATTAGGGGAACTAGGGGCTTGTTGTAACAGAGATAAGTAGTAACACGAAATTTTTAGTGGGAATCTGAACACTTTAAACCCATATTCTTTGTTCAGTTTAATGCTTATATCATGGGGCATCACGTCATCATAGCTAGTATTTCGCCCGATGACTCAGTAAGTGGCGGTACACACGTGCTTTATTTTGGTTAGAAAACGTAAAATATTACTTTCATAAAATTTGATTCTTCGAGTTTATTATCAATTAATCTAAAAATTTTAGTTTTGCATATAATTTCAAAATGTACTTAGTTTTAATATTCTTTAAAAATTTCACGTTCAGCAACATGATTTTATGAAAATTTTGTTAAATGTAGAAAATTATGTTATGGGGTTTCTTGTAACAATACGTTGGGGCAAATTGTAACATGTTATTTATTACTTCGATGAAGACTGAATTTAGTCATTATAATATAACGTCTTTTTTTCGAAAGCTGATAATTTTATTAGACAATTATATAGTTTTTTAAGTAAATGAATGTGATTCAAAGTGTCATGTTGATTATAAATATGGATTATCTAACTAAAAAATGTTATTGTTGATTTTTTTGTAAAATAATTTTTCAACTTTATTGTTGATAAATATTAATAATGTAAAATTTTATGTTAGTTGGAAAAATGACAAATTAAAGCTCAAATACCTATTAAAAATGGCTACTTTTATTGTTACTACCTACCCCATGGCTATTACATCTAGCCCCAACCACGGGGCAAGTTGTACCAACGCGCTTTTTTTAAGAAAATGGCTGGCGTGAAGCACATATTAATAATTTTGATCTTATTTCTTTTGGATATGATAGAGGGATAGTTAAACTGTCGGCAAATACTTTTTTAATGCTAAAAGGCCTAACAGATATTAAATTAGATCAGTTTTTCTGAAAATTGTTATAGCAAGCCTCTCTCTCCCCTAATGACACTAGAAGTTGGGAACCGATATACAAACAGACGTGTAATATGAGTAATATGACACCTAGAGGTGACATCTAAATAGCAAACATAGAATGGTTTAAGTATCTGACGTAAATAAAGAATACTGTATTCAACAAAAATTGTTTAATATATATATATATATATATATATATATATATATATATATATATATATATATATATATATATATATATATTAAACAATTATATATATATATATATATATATATATATATATATATATATATATAGTGTAAACTCTATATAACGAACTTCTATTTAACGAAAAACTCCTTAAAACGTAGAAATCACAAAGGTGTATTTGGTTTACATTATCATTCGTATAATGAAACACTCTTTATAAAGTAATAGCCACTCTCAATAGCGAAAAATGCGTCATTTTTTAAGCTAAAAAAAATTTTATTTCACTGACTTTCAAACAAAATAGTGATACAGAGTCGTAAATATTTCGTACGCACAAAGGGACTCTTAGAAATCCGTTTATTTGTTTGTTGTAATTGCCTAGCAGATGTTTTTGCCTACTGTATTTCCGTACTACTGTCTTATTGCTGTCTTCACGTTATCATATTCTTAGTTGCTTTCAAACTTTTTAAGTGTAAACATGGCGAGTAAAAGAAAGAGTTTGTGTATTGACGAAAAAGTGTCATTTAATTCAGTCAAAATTAAAACCACTTACTAAATTCCTAAGTTTTATTCCTAAAATTATATTGTTTTCATTTACTCTCCATATAACGAAAACTCTTTACAACGTAATAAAATACCCGGTCCCTTCAATTTCGTTATATGGAGTTTACATTGTATATATATATATATATATATATATATATATATATATATATATATATATATATATATATATATATTTCTTTAATTAAGTAAGGAAACATTATATCCGAGGTGAATTTAAATTGGAAAATAATCATTCTATTAATAATAATTTTTGTTATCAGAGGTTTCTTTCATAAATAACTTCATTAATCTATAAATGTCAAAACTGTTCGGACATATGATCGCGTTCCAGTATAGGGGCTTTTACGTTATATGAAGTATATATTTTTATTAATTGTATTATTTTTTTTTTTACTAATATTTAATGAAAGTATCTAAAACGCTAAGTACTGAACATTTTATATCTGATTATATTTTACCCTCAGCTCTAACTTGACTGACAACGGATACAACCAATAGTTCAAAGGAAACCGCATAACTTTCTCTTTTTGCTGCTAATTTTTAACGGAATTGAAACATCCAGTATACACAACACAAATACATATGTAATATACCACATAATAAACATAGTAAACACCGTTCACCGTTGGCGTAGGAGGTGCTGGGTACTCTCGATATTATATTTCATTTTTGCACTCAAATATACACGCCGCGTCGTGCCGCGATGTTCTCTACCTGTTTTTTTTATCTTGTAAAATTCTATGTGTTCCATATTTTTATCTCTTGATTACTAACTAAATAACAACAGCACAACAGCAGAAACATACGTCCGCCCGCCCGCCTGCTTGCCACACCAACAACATAAACGACAGATAGACAGACAGATAGACAACCGGTGGTACCGACGATGGTCGGTACATCTAATTTGTTTCTATTGATTTAAAAAATAGAATAAATTTCATGTAATGGTTTTGGTCGGTATTTTTTTTCACTGTAAACTATATAAAAAATTAAGAGTCTTAATTGCGGAAGTAAATTGAATGGGGTTTTTTATTTAATCAAGTTACGAAGATGTTTTTTTGCAAGAGCCATTTTTGTCGTGTTAAGTCAACAACGTACCTATATCTCAATTTCGTTTAATTTAGAGAAACTATCGGGCCATTCTCCGGTTATGCACGGGACATTTACAAACTTTGAAGCATATCGAAAAAGTAAAATAAGATGTATATTAACTTCATTTTTGCTGTTGGATCAACAGCAAAACTGATTCTTAAATTTTACGTTGAAAACTAAATAATAATACGGTACTTGACTGTATTCAAAATTTGTTTTAAATGTTGAATAATTTTATGTATTGTCCTTAAATATATTCTATTTTAGTAGTGACAAATAAAAATATTCTTTAGTTACTTAAAAATTCGATTTCGAAAATTATAAATTTTTAGCCTTCATTTAAATGGTTAAAAACGCAGTGATATTTGAAAATGACGTCATTTTTTAATAGCAGATCTTATTACTCTAGTTACGGTTTGTCTAGGACAAATTGCATTTTCATTGTGACATTTTTATAATTCTAATTGACCAAGAGAAGTTGTTTTTCTTTGTAATTTATTTTGAACTTTTTGGTTTGCAATTAATTTTGCACTCAAAAAAGATTGTTGGAAGGAATACATCGTCACTTAATACGTAAAATATCCTTATCAACTTGTTTTAAATATTATGTTAAAAATGCTTTTATTTTTTTCTACAATTTTAAAGTTACGTTTTCTTAAAGTGCATTTAATACTTGTAGGGCTTCATGAAAATCTTACGATGATGATAAATGAAGATAACAAAGTAGAAAGTTGTAAATACCAGTAAAACTGAGCATGATGACTGCTGAATATTGTGTACAAATTTGAAACCGTGTTGACAAGTGTTGATATGAATGAAAGCGACATCTGTTTGAGTTAAATCGTGACGTCATTGCATACGTCACTACACCAAATCGTTTTTCCCGCCAGTTTGTTCATTTAAAATTGAACAATGGTTTTTTTGAAGATTTTAAAAAATTTAACAAAAATTAACTAATTTATACGTAAGAACAAAGCATTTAGAATAATTTCTCAATTGCAGTCAAGTACCCTATTGCAGTTTAAGTACTTAAAAAATCATTTAATTTACCTGTTATGCATGGGACTCAGAAAAAAATATATTTACACCTTGACTTCAAGCTGTCATAAACTCTTACTTACTCGTTAAAATTTAAAATTAATTTAATTTGCGTTATGCACGGGACATAGCTGAATTTTCTGAGTGAGTTAGAGGAATCCAGACTGAGTTGGAGGAATTCAAAACTAATGATGATTATGATGCTTCTAATGAAATAAAGTATTCTACCGTATCAGGAAAGTCATTAAAATAATTCAGCCGCCTACAGTTATAAATGCTGGAAGGGTTTTTCATTTTCCAAATTTTTACAAAAAATTTGTGTTATGCACGGGACAGGAAAAGACTCCTCAATATTTAGCTTAATTTTCAATTTTCAGAAAATTTCTTTGTAGTACAGATGCATACTAAGATGATCAAAGTAAATTTGTAATATTTTCAATTTTAGTGGAAAAATAAATCTAAACTAAAAAAAGATCGTGTTTTTCTGTTATGCACGGGACATCCAATTTTTGTTTAAATAAATCGTCCTATTTAAAAAAAAAATATTGGGATATTTCAATTTTTATTTTTATTGTTAAATAAGATCATTATGTAGAAATATATTTAAAAAAATAGAATTGAAATACAACACTATTTTTCTAAATAAATAAAAATTCGTAAATAAGTTGATTATAATGAACAAATGTAAAAATTACAATACTAATTTTCCAGGATTGCTATCATATTGAAAAATTTACTTTAAACAAATAATTTATCTCATCTCCTAAGGTTTAACTAATATACTTTAATAAACTATAAGCAACAAACATGTAGAGGTAAATAAATGATTTGATTCTTTTTAATTATTAACCTGTTCTTAATATTTCAAACTGTTTTCCTACTTTTTCGAACTATATAATATGTTCCTTCACCCGTCACATTCGATTTCTTGTACATCGAAAATATTTTCTTAAATATACAGCCGCTTGGCTTAACACGTAAATTCGATATCAAACTGATCGTTCCACCTTAATTAGGTACTATTGGTGCATGTTCTATATGTGGAATATTATTGAATATGTTGCAGAGCTTAGCTATACTATAATTTTAATAATAAAACTAAAATATTGCTTTACTGCATCTAGAATTCTAGCTATAATAAACTTTCTTGGCTAATGTCTCCCTATATATTTTTATATCAGGTAATTTTGTAAACGTATTTTACTTTGTAATTTTTATAGCATATACATATTATTTTATAAGTAGGTACTTTAAAATTTATTCCCTTATACAGGTTGAGTTTTTGAGAGTTAACATTTTTTTACGGCTAAACTATTGATATTTGTAGATACCGTTGAAGGCAATAATCAAGAGCTTTAAATCGAACTATATATTAATTCGTTGATAAAAATGATCTATTACAACAACAAAAAGCATAAATGAAAGAAAGAAAATTTCCCCAATTTTGTTTCTGAATTGAATCTTTAATATTTCTGAATATAGTTCTTTTTGAATTTTTTTCAAAGAATATAGCAAATTGTAATTGCAAAATTCAGAGTATCAAAAAAAAAACTGTTTCTCGTAAAAAAAAAAAAACTTTTTGTATCATAACTAGAAAACCTTTATTTAAATGTCACAGTTATATAATATTCAAAGGTTAAATTTCTCTTAAAGTAAAATTTATAAACAGCAATAAATAACCTCATACGTGAATAATGTTTTTCTTTTTAAAAATCCAATACAGTAATCCAATCGGGTCTAGTAGAATGACATTACTTACTATTCAATTAATACAGACAGTATCTAGTGTCGTTGGTTCTTCATAGTTTTGGCGTTTAAAGATAGTGGACATATTAACTGGCTGACTATATTACCAGGGCTTAATTTTTAAAATTGTAGGTGTAGGAACGCGTACCCAGGGCCGGCGAAAATTTCTTGCTCAAAAAATCAAAAAATACATTTGACGAGCAAAAAACAAAACAAAAAACGTCGCTTCCTCTAACTGACACTGACTAACAAAAAAAAAAATCGTATTCTCCTATAAAAATGACACTGACGTGCAAAAAAAGTGTCCTTTTTACCCGAAGTGATGATAAAAAACCAAAAAAAAAAATAAATATTTAAAAAGAATTAAATAAAACACTAACTCAAAAAATACCTTGTAGGTAAAAAAATATACCTTGTAGGTGAAACGCCGTTCAAAGGTGTGGGAACCACGTTCCCGCCGAAATTAAGCCCTGCATATTACCCTTCCGTATCTTAATTATGTAATAGCAAGTAAACATATCACGAAATGTAGTATCAAATTTCTACTTTAGTTCTAAACGAAAATCGCGTGGCTTATGAAAAGTGTATACATTCTCAGCATTTTTCTCTAGAAATTGGATATCCTAGAAAATTCGGGACAGTTAGTAAAACTTTAATTGTAACATCCCTAAGGTATCCCTAAGCCATTTTACTCGTATAAAAGTAGATAATAATTATCAATTCGACTTCTTTTAAAATAAACATCAAAATGTTTCTTCCCTCTGAAACGAAAATAACCAAAATTCTATATAAAATTCAACAACCGTATACTTTACTTTCAGTTATTCAACTGAACAAGAAATCTGCACGTTAAAAATCACAATTGTTTCCTGTTTGAAATTTTTAATAATAATTTAATATTTCCTAAGTGACAACTCTTTTATAACTTAACCTAAAAACTAAGAGCATAAAAGAGAAAATAAAATTAATGTCTTATTCTTTTGTCTTCACAATATGATAGTAGAAGATTTAAAATTAGAAATTAAAATTTTAGCATCTTGAAATTAAAAAATACTTACTCTAGCTACATACAACAACTATGATGATAAAGAAATTTATTCTTTAGTAAAAAACTATACCTTTCTTTGCACATAATAATAAAAGTAATTATTTAAATAAAAATTCGTCTTTAATTAATTTTATTAAATTAAAATCTGCGAATCTGTGAGACTGAGGAATTTAATTCATTTCGTCTTTTTTTTTTTAATTTTATAATCATAATTAAAATGAATGGAAATTATTATATTCATTAAAACGGAGATGAAAGTAGAACAAAAGAAAGATAGGTTTACTTTACACTTAAGTTCAAAGACAACAAGTTTACAGAAAACCTGCACAGATATTACAAAAATTATTATCTAAAATAACAAAAATTATTGACACCTTTTTTGCAATAAATTTTTATAATCCAAAACTTGTTGCTGAAACTCTCAAAAGATAGAGTACGAAAAGTGGAGACATATGATTCAAACCGATAGCGATAAGGATCTAAATGCAAAAATTAAATTGTTTATTTTATTCTTTTTCTCATGGAGATTGTCAGTCAAACTTGTGAGGATCTTAAAAGGGTAGTTGAAGAGGCAAAAAAATTGTCGTGTTAATTCTAGGTCCATCAAAAAGAACTTATCCTTAAAGTAGGTCCTTGAAGAACAAGTTACTGTATGTAATCGATCACGCTGATTCGAACGACCTGGAAGCTGTTTGTATCAGAATTTACAACAGGTTTTTCCTTACCGTCAGATTAAACTCCAAGCTGGATATTCTTAACAACCATCTATTAGAACTAAAATTCGTTAAAAATTTTTAAGTTATATACAGTCTGTTAAGTAAGATCGTGGCCGACCATACTCACAACTGGTAAAAGTATTTCTTTAAATTTTTTGTGAGCCAACAGAGTGAACCTTTGTCATCGATGCACTTTGAAGAAAGATTCAGTTGTTGTTGGTATTTTGTTAAGGTGCGGATCCACCAAGCGCGCAAAATGTTTGTAAATGCTTGTAAATGTTTGTGAACACAAAATTTTTTTGGTGGAGACGATCGTCACGAATGTTTGCAATTGTCTGCTAATGTTTGTCAGTGTTCTGACCGAAGTCGGTACATCAAAGGGAATTCGTTGTTTGGTGTGTTTTGTGTTTTTCTAGTGGAAACAGTATGTAATATAAAATACATATGAACAACAAACATAATATTATATCCATAATATGTATAATTATTATTTTTGGTTTTGTTACTTGGTTGTAAATATAACAGCATAGTTTTGTATTTTAAAAGGGATTATTGTAATTTTAAATTAATAAACGAATAAAAATAACATGAATTGAGATAATGAGAAATTTCTGCAATTAATCAACCAGAAATATGCGAAACCACCAATAAATTTTATAACAATCAAATTAAAAAGCAGGATGCGTGGAATTCTTTACTCTCACCGTTCAGAAGTGAAAAGACCAAAGAAGAAGGCTGTGCATACATCGGGAATTATTGGGAATTATTTTGTTAATTAACTGCCTCGAAATTCGAAAAAGATACATAAGGCTTTTGTAAGAATTTTTTATAGCTAAAAAACATTATCGCTATAGTCTAACTTCGACGGATATACAGTCTGTGTAGTTAAAATCCCGTTTACAAATTTTTGGGCTTATTTGGGAAATTAAAAATTCTAGATCTTCCGATAATATACGGCAAAAATTTTGAAATAAACCACTCCTAAGGTCTGTTTTTAAGTCTGTTAATAACTGTATAGAACTTCTTGTTTTTAAAAAAATCTGATATCCAAAATATACGTTTTCTCTTTCCTTTTTTGATTAAACATTATTACGAACGACATAGTGCTAACAATAAGTTCTTTACTTGGAGTCATTTTTTTTATATGTGATATACATATTATGTATTTATTTATAGGGGAATATAGAAATACGGGGAACAACTACAAACATTCGCAAACGGATTATCGTTTGTAACTTTTTATTCAGTGGAGGCAGTATGTTGGCAAACAATTGCAAACATTTGCAAACAACTACAAACCTTTGAAGCAAATGTTTTTTCGGTGGATCCGCACCTTTAGAATAACACATAGAAATACCATGAGTGCTGGCATCGTTACATTGGATTGGCCGTCACAGTCGCCCGTTGCCAATCCGATTGAGAATGTGTCGGCATATATCAAGCACAGACTTCGAGGAAAACGCATATATACATTAAAGCAGTTAACTCGCGAGATTCATCGCATTTGGAGGGCCTTGCCCCTAGAGTATGCCGTCAATTTAACTGAAAATATGCCTCGAAGATGCCAGGCAATTATCAACGCCTGTGGTGACTGGACACCTAATAAAGCTAATTGCATCGCAGTCCTCATCAAGTAGAATGTATATTTATTTTAAAATTTTCTTAAATAAATTTTTTTACAAGTTATCTGGACCATGTTTTTACACGACTTTTTCTTTAAGGGGGCATTCTTTAAGGGGACGGTATTTATGTGTTTGTGTTCACCTATACAGTCTTCGTGAGAATATTTTTAAAGTAAACAATATTTTTATGTAAGCAAATTTTCAATATTTAAAATATACAGGCGATTATTTTGGAAGTTAACATAAGTATATGATAATAACAGTAATAATAATTATTAATACGCATATGAATGTATATGTTAAGCTTATGAATGTATATTTCCAAGCTTACAATTAGATGTAAATATTATATAGCTAGAAAATATTTACATAGAAAGTTATTTTAACAAAACTACTTTAACTGACTTTAAGTTTTATATAAAAATAAATTGTGTAGAGAAACACCCTATATATGAATTGTCTAAGCGGACGACGTTTGTGTATTGTCGTCCGGTTAAAGAGAAGTCGGTATACTTAACAGACTGTACCTAATTGATACACTCATTTTTCTACAAGTCATATTAAAATTAACAACATTTCATTGATTCTTACAAAGTCGGTTTTAAATAATGTTTCGCTCTGCTCGCCAAACGATTCGAAATACCGTACAAAATCGGTTCCACATAGTAATTTTCTCCGGTCGCTAAACAAGTCTAAAACTGAGAACTTTCCATAGATTTTAGGCCATTCTGGGGGTTCCAGAGCCTTGGGAGACATATTTAATATCTTGCTCATTTTCTCTGTAATTAGATTTTCTTATTTTCCTTTTTTAAAATTAAATTTTCTTAAAAAACCATAGTACCTAATTAGCTGTTACCTGTCTTTTTCTTGTATTTTCATTTATCACAAAATGAATTATCTTTAATTGGGAAATAGTAAATTGAGCACACTGAGTCCACCCGCTGAGTTAAGCTTACAGGTATACTCCACATCAACCCCGCTCGGATGTCTTAATCCTATGTGTAAACTCCACACCAACAATAAAATTTAAAATGATTATTTTGAAGAAAACGACGATAAAATAATGATGTACCTACTCTATATTTTAACCCTTTGCACTCGAACCATTTTTTAGTATGGGTACTCAGCTACTCGACAGTAGTTTTAATAAAAAATTATAATACATCAAAGACAAGTATTTTAAACAAAAGTAGTTTACTTACATATTTTATTTTTATTTGCATATTACAAACATTATATTTTAATATTAAGCTTTATAATTTTCCTTAGTGTGATATTTGAAGTAAAGAATATAGGAATTAGGATGGCGGCTGAGAGGCGCCTTTCGAGTGCAAAGGGTATTCATTGTGTCGCCGTGGCGGCGCCTATCGAGTACAAAGGGTTAATACTGAAAAGACAACTACATAATATTATGATATATACACTTCTAGGTAGCGGCATTGGTAATAATTTTCGCCTTTTAATTTGTATATTTGTACATTTACAATTATCCCTTTAAATATAATTTGGAAATTCCTTAATTACACCCGTCATAAACCATAGGTCATAAAAATAGGTCCGTGTTGAGTGTACATATTAGGTTATTTTTACCTGCATCAAAGAGAGGTATAAAAGGGCCATCAGTGTGGAGTTTACATATGCCCCTTTAATTTATCAAACTTGATTCCAAACAAAAATTTCAATAATCTTTGTAACACCGCACCGTGAAATTAAATCTTACTCCAAATAGTGCTTTATGTTTTTCTAAAAACTTCTCCTGAATTGGGTGAGTAGTTTCTACGTGACTTGTGGTCAAACAAATAGACATACAGAGAAGAATTAAGGACATATAAATAGAGCTAAAATCAAATAATCAATTAACTATTGTTGTTCCTAACTGAAGCATAATTGGTAGAACCGTAAAAACACTGAGAAGTGCAGAGAAATTTCGTAAATACCGGCTTCGACGACGCCACCCTCATTTTCCCTTTAATAACACCAATTTGAAAACATTTTTTTGAAAGATTGTATACACGTATTGTTTATATAGAACGAAAACCACAAAATTTGTAATAATGATCTACATCAACGTGTACTCATCCATATCCTCCAACACATACACACACATACATCCACCTAGAGTAGATCCAGAGACATCTTCATAGTCAACCACGAACGGACGCCAGTTAGATAAGACCTCGACGACATTATCGTCATCAGCACCGTTGTTATCCATTCGCCATACCACTACCGCGTTCAGTTCTACAAAAAGTTATAGAAGATTAAAAACAAGAAAAGAATTTATTTTATTCTGTGCTCTAGCTGTGCGCTGATTCGCTTGCCTGCCCGGTTGCTTGTGCCTTGGCGATGATTGTTTGTAAAAATAAAAGGAAAGTCGAGAGTAAATGAAAGTTTTAATTACGTCAAGTGTCCTGTGATTGTTGTTGTCGCGTCGTCCTTCATCTACTCCTCGTCATCGCGGCCACCACCAGGACACTCACCACTCACTGCACTGGTGTTGGTACAAGCTGAACGGAACGATGAAATGAATGAACCAACCGTGCCTGTACGACCCATTTTACATGTCAGATAAGAAAGTGTACAAAAAATTAAGCGCCGTGAGCAGCGGGGCCCCATCACCGAAGTCGAATTTTTCTCTTCATTTTCGGTACTGAATGTCTGTGATTGAAAGTCTACAAGCGATTTGTCATTTGGCTGATTTCAAAACTGATGATGAGTGTCCGGCTGATCGGGGCTTTAAGTTTTAAGGACTGAATCTCGGTAAATTTCAATTTTGTGCCGATAGCAGTTAGCAGAAAAAAGCCAACACAATTCGTACGAGGGCATTCCGATATTAACTGAATACGGATACAAAATTTCAGCCTTCTAGGTTTACTCAGACAATCTCTAGGCGTGAAAATAGAAAATAAGCGAAAAAATGAAGGAAATATTGGCGTAAAAATCGTGGGGGTAAGGGTTAAAACTTGAAACCTTCAAAAAGGAGTGGCTGGCTATTAACGTAACCTATACGCAAAATTTCAGCCCTTTAGGTCTCTTTGGCGAGATTTTGACCCGAACGAAATTGTTAAAAAACAAGAAAAATCATGTTCTTTTTGGTATAAAAATGGTGGGGGTAAGGTTTAAAAGTTAAGACCCCCAAAAGGCACCTCTTTGATACTAACTAAATCCAAATACAAAGTTTCATCCCTCTAGGTTTATTTGAGCGACCTGTGCGAGTGGTACAAACTTCGATAACGTCGAAAAAGCATAAAATTGTAGCTTAAAAATGGTGGGGGTAGGGGCAAAATATTAAAACCTCCAAAAAACACAACCTAGGTACGAACTTTATCAACACATTAAATTTCAACCCTCTACGTTAATTTTGGGGGGCTGTGGGCGTGTTAGATCCAGCCAAAATATTTTTCCCCCTCTACTCCCTCCACATCATCCTAGAAAGCTGAGTTTCGGATATGTTGTAGATAATTGACCGAAACATTATTTCCAATGGGCTTGGAGAAGTTCTATTGTTTTGTGGCTCCCCCGCCACCCCCTTAAAGGTTGGGTCGGATCCAAAATTTACCCAATAGTAGACCCACCTTGATAGTATCGTTATGCATCGGAATGAGCCCCACTTACCAAATTTCAGCTCTGCCCTTCCATAGGGGAGGCCCTACACATGTCAAAAGGTAGCGTGAACATATATATATTAGACATTTTGTTCTTCAGAATCGTGTTCTACGGGTCCGAAAACGGATAGCGCCCCTACTCTCGCCTTTTCCCGTTCTTATCGTATAGGCTGTATGAGACTAATTTTTTCAGTTGAAAAATTCGACTAAAAATTAAATGAAAGAAGATTATTCCTAAGTAACACGGGTTGACGAGAGAACGGTCCAAGCAGCTAAATCAGACGGTGTAAAATCGCGGTAAGACCGGTACAGAGTTCTTCAACCATTTCACTGAATTTGTCCCTAATGGAGGACATCATTTTCTGTCATCTAATTTTAACAATAATTTAAAAGAGAATGACACTTAATAATTCTGTACATTGTAAAATACATATTCCTTACATGTGTTGCATTAGTCTAATATTACCCGTTTTTATAAAATAACATTCGTATAAAGCATGGTAATTATCAAATCAATTTTTTATCTGTTAAATTGCTTTTTTTGTAAAGTAAATTTTAAATTGACTGATAAGGGCTGACAAACTTCACACTAGATGAATATATCACACTTGGTGTATAATATACTATTCTAAACGATTCTTCTGTTAATAAGGGTCAGAAACAGTAGTTTTCAAGAACAGAAAAGAAAATAGAAAAGAATGGACAAAAGTATAATATATTACTCAATTAATGCTTTAATAAGCTTTCGTTTGATATTCTATTAGATGCTCTTGGGGAAAAATGTTGTACTCATTTTGCAGGTTATCTCTTAAAATAAGTCCCCAGAATTGAAGTTCAACTTCATATCTGTATTCGGGCCATCACACCATATCTTTGTGCTAAATTTTAAATTTTCACTTCAAAGTGTTTGAAAGAAAATCACCTGTATCAGACGGGCGGACACCGAAGTGATTACATAAGTGTTCCGTTTTGGCAATTTTAGTACGGAACACTAAAAAAAGACTTGTAACAATTGCTTCGAACATTAGTTGTTCATTTTCAAACAAAGTGAAGATTATACTCAATTACTTTAAATACATACTTTAATTTTCAGTTATTATATAGTGGTATTTAGTAAAGTAAAATATTTTATTTTATTATTTGCAAAAGGTAACGCTTAAAAAATATATTAATACAGTTGTAATAGTATAAGAAGTTTCACCTTAGTCATAATCAGATATCTACGTAAGTACGTAACATAGATAATTTCCGAACACATTATAAAAAGAATAACGAAACATTCTGCTAACAAATAACATTTAGTTGGAAATATATTACGTAATTAAAATGACCATCAATGAAAATGAGTAAAATAGCGCCGACTAACACAGCACCCAAACCAATTAATCAAATCAATACAGCAAAAAGGCCAAGTTGGCAACATGTTTAAGCAGTTTTTTCACATATCCAAATGTAACACGTACACTTATAACTTGTAACATATGTGAAAGCTAAATATAAGCGAGATAATTTAATTATTAACTAATAATTCAGTTATACCTCGCTATATATAAAACAAAACTTTTACTCAATCCTCCACCTCTTAATTATATTGTACAACCATGGCAGTTGCCTTAAAATAACAACACAAGTTCTACAACAAACTCGTCAAAAGTTACCAGTACACACCTCGATAAAAGTTAAGAATCACTCGATACCAAGATTAATAAAAAGCAATTTAAAAACACAGATCAGAATAATTGAACATTACTAAGATAAAGTTCAAAAGTGAAATAATCTTCACAATCTCCATTCCAATGTATCATCATTCTATTTTTCTTCTGCACTTGTAACAATTATCTCACAACTACTACTACCATCTATGTACGTATATAAATAAGTAACATGTTTGTACATGTAGTTTAATAATGAGCACGATAGATGGATCTGTTCAATTACATTTTCAGTTGTAACGAACAATTTTTATAATAGAAATCGTAGCAAATTTAGTTTGTTAGTTTGTTTTTTCAAGATGGGTATTGAGCTATTTTCCATATAGAAATGTTTTTAAAACTGTTAAAGTATACCCTGTTTCAAATACAATTGATCATGAGTCATCGTCAAAAAATTAAATAATTCTTATATTCGAAACAAATCAATCTTCTATTCTTTTTCAAAAACAAACTGCAAATTTAAAAATTACATAAGTGCAATAATGAAAGAGATAAAGCCAAGAAAACGGAAATTATTTAAATTCATAAGTGATGAAGCATGGTTAAATTTAAGTGAAGTGGATCATATACAAGATATGTTCTTAGACTTACACCATAAACCTGATTCGTTATCATCGTAAACACTTGCTATTATAAACGAAACGTGACAGAAAACCAAAGGACTTTTTATAGTCAGATTTCTTTTGCTTTTGAAATCGTTCATTGACTCTGGATCTATTTTCACTGGTTAACTTAAAATAAAACGTTTACTTTTATCACAATTTTCTTATCTTCCTAAACCCACTTGAAAAATAAGTTAATACAGAACATTTTTAATTTTCGGTAAACTTGTACTTTTTAGTTTCAACTTTACAAATAGTTTTTATCTCACTAAGTTTTCATTTTCCATTGAACACTAATCTACCTCAACATTTGTTGCACATACGTAAAACGACAGTTAACAAAAGAAAAATATCGAGAAACATTAATCACTCCTTAATGTCCCAACTCAATAAACTCGAACGTTTATTTCGTTCTTTTTCCCATCCATTTTCTTATTGCATTACCGACTGGCTGCTGGCTGGCGTGCTCGATGTGCTAGTTGAGGTGAATTGTATACAATATAAAGTATTACGTTTGAACAACAAAGTGCCGGAACTGTATCCGGAAGTTTTATTTTTTATTTGATAAACTTTCGACTCAGTTTTTCCCTTTTTTTGTTGCCTCCCTCTACTTAGCAGCTCACAACTCTGCACTTCTGTTCTCTTCAACACCATCGACTATTGCTGGACGACCGACTACCATCGACCCGTCCTCGTTTGCCCAGTTTTTCCCCCATGTTTTTTTTCTTTTTTGTTGTTGTTACTGCTGCGCTACTGCTAGCTACTTACTACTTTACCACTCATCATTTTTACTGGAAATAAATTTCGAAAAATTTTTCTACGAGGATAAAAAGAAATTTGATATAATCAAAAACTTTTTCTTTCATAATATAATTTTAAGAAATTACTGTATTTTTTCTCTTGTAATTTTTTTTTCGTCGTCTTCACCGTTGTATGTTATTAAGGTGAAATGTTGAATTTGTAAGAAAAACGGAAAGTAAAATTTGAGTCGATTAAATAAATTATTATGTTCGCACAGAAATATTTTTCTGTTATCTTCTATTGTAAATATTTTTATTTGTTTTATTATCAGAAAGTTCGTTGGTTGTTTTAAAATGTACCTAAAACTCTGCCTACGAAACAGAAACAATTCTATCTTTATAAATTTTTTTCTTTATATTCTTATGAATTATATTTTTGCTAAAAGTTAGTTCTTTAATATTACGGAATTGGTGTACATAATTTTTAAACCATATTTCAAATTGTTTTTCTTTAAGTAGTACTTGATTTATGATAACGTTTTATTAAAATTAAAGGCAAAAAATGCAAAACAAAAAGGGTTATAACGCACCATGAACATTTATGTATATCAAAGCATTTATTGGGGAACTTAATAAAAAAAAAAAAAATAATACAAAGAAGATTCAGTTTTTTGAATTAATAAAAGCAAGGTTTTGCAATCAATATAAACTATTATAAATTTTTTTTTATCCAATTCAAAAAGCAAAATAGCAATGCAAGCGCAAGTCCAGCGAAGCCGCTTCTTTGCGAAGAGATCCATAGTGGCCAGCATAAAAATTTTCAAACAGCAATCAGAACAGAATTTTTTTTGTAATTTACATTAATTTTACTAAGACGGCTCACAACTTCACAAGATTGATATGTCGTCATATAGTACCAGTTTGAAAAAAAAATTTTAAAATAGATGAAAAATCAAACTTGATTTGTTTATAAAAAAAAATTAATAATGAAAAAGTTTCAAAAATTGTACTACCGTCCTATACTTTTTTAATTTCAAATGTTATCGAGTGCCTGTGAAACATTATTAGTGTATGGCGGATTTTTATCCGTATTTAAACATACACCAATATTCATATGTTCACTCAATGTCCAGCTTTGGCTGATACTTGAACACTCGATGTACTTTGGCAAATGGCCAATTCATTATGTTAATTAAAATTGACATAGTGTTTGAAAAATTACCAAACTGGATTGGCTGGGACTCGAACCCGGATCTCTTGGTTACCAACCAAGCGCCTTACCAACTAGGCCACCGATCACTTGTTCGAGTGCCACTCCAATTCAGCAATCAATCAAACACAACCTCTCTCTAATGCGAGACGCAGTTTTATACTTTTTTAATTTCAAATGTTATCGAGTGCCTGTGAAACATTATTAGTGTATGGCGGATTTTTATCCGTATTTAAACATACACCAATATTCATATGTTCACTCAATGTCCAGCTTTGGCTGATACTTGAACACTCGATGTACTTTGGCAAATGGCCAATTCATTATGTTAATTAAAATTGACATAGTGTTTGAAAAATTACCAATCCAGTTTGGTAATTTTTCAAACACTATGTCGGTGGCCTAGTTGGTAAGGCGCTTGGCTGGTAACCAAGAGATCCGGGTTCGAGTCCCAGCCGATCCAGTTTGGTAATTTTTCAAACACTATGTCAATTTTAATTAACTACCTTCCTAGATAATTACAGGCCCGACGAGAGGGTGGGGTAGCCGGGGTTCCAGCCCTGGGGCCCGGACTGGAAGAGGAGGCCCGTAGTTGTAGTTAAGGGGCCCAAGAAAAATTAAAAAGAACTTTTTTTTTGCTCGTCACATTTCCTGGGGGAATTTTTTTTTTAAATGTGATTTATTCCCGGGGCCCGGCATTTCTCTCTACGGCCCTGGATAATTATCTAAGAGGCTACAAGTAAAATTTCTATCGTTCTATCGTGGTCGTTAGTTGGATGAAAATTATTTATAGTTATCCTGTCCATCGTTTTGGTAAACATATGGTTTTGAGAAACACGCATCTAAAGTTTCAAAACGTGTTTACTGTTTTATGCTTTTATACCTATCATTTTTGGGTTATTTATTCGAGCGATTTTTAAAATATTTCCACAACCAGGCCCGATGAGAGGGTGGGGTAGCCAGGGTTACAGCCCCGGGACCCGGGATTGAAGAGGGGGCCCGCAACTGTTGGTATGAAGCCCGGGGAAATGTAGAAGGACTTTTTTGCTCATCACTTATATTTTTGGAGAAAAATTTTTAAAAAGTGTGATTTATTCCCGGGGCCCGCCATTTCTCTCCACGGCCCTGTCCACAACATTATGAATGATATTCATAAATCCTTTTGAATATCATTCTAGAGATGTCAATTCTAACGATCAGTGTTGAATCCGGGTAATTTTCCGGGTGCTATGTCCCTGTTAGCACGTGTTTATTTGTTGTAATTCTTCAGGTCGTGGGTTTGGTATTGGTTCATCTATTGATACACTTTGTTAATTCTTTACATATCTTTATTATATTTTGCGAAACGTTGTTTAGTTTACAATGTATTGTTTCCACCAATTACATAAAGACTGATATATTTTAAAACATTTATACTTTACAAAATGGTATATTTTTTTTTCTTTAAATTTATTTTATAATTAGTTTTAAGTTAGTTTAGTATTTTATATTTTATTCCTTTATTATTTTTTATACTTTAATAATTTTATTAATTTATATTTTATATTTTTGTCTAATTTTGAATTTTAATTTTAATTATATATTCTAATTCTTTATTTTTTCGTGTTAGATTTTTTGTTTTTCAAACCCGAATTAATTCCATTCTAAATTTCTGTTCCCTCGCTTCCCTATATCATAACTTCTCCTACGGTGTCCTTTTCCCTATATGGTCATGTTTCTCGCTTCTAATTCCCATTGGTTTATATATCGTTCCCTTTAAATTTCTCATTAATAGATACTTAACCCAATACGCTAACTATTGGTTCAGTAATTTCTGTAAAACTAATCTGTAATGCTTATGGTAATCTAGCTATATCAGTACTTGCTATATGAATAAAACCTGAGATTCCAAAACCGGCCGCCAGATGGCTTTATATGCTCTAATTAGCACTAGCACCAACCATTAACGTTGGTGTTTCATTGAATTGCCACCAGGTGGTAGTATTTGTTTTAGGCGCCAATTTCGAAAGCAAGTTCCATTAATATTGCCACTGCCACACAATATATGAAATATATCATTTAAGCCACATTTAAGCCAATAAAAAAAGTGATGTATTAACGCCTTAAAGAAGGTGCGTGTCAAAGCAATTATTGGCTTAAGATTTCACAAAATGTAGAAAACGGATCTCTGTAGAAAATGGAATTAATTGTTTCGCGCACTCCAACCATGACTACAAATTTCCAAATGAAAATCGTAAAGTTTTTAATAAATTAAATCTAAATCTTTTTTTGTACTTAAAAATTTCTCAAATTTTTTACTTAATAACCTGAGTATTTTAAATAGACTGCAACATATCCCGTTATTTTGAACACTGAGTCAGTTGTCTCGATTCGAAATTATAAGAAATGTAATTTTAATTTCAAATATTATCGAGTGCTTGTGAAACATTATACATATTTGAAATTAAATTAATTGTTTCTCGCATTAAAAGAGAGTAGTAAGACATATATATTTGATTGAATAGTTATCGAACTATAGTGACTTTCACAATCAGACAGAGGATCGTGTAGTCTGAGGGCCAAGACACGTGACTAGTTACCAAGAGATTCTGGGTTCGCGTGCCAGCCGATCCAGTTTCAACAACCAGTGTGATTTTTAATTAAGAAATGTAATATAAAATATAAATGTATTAGCAAGAAAGCAGATCTACATATACATTTTTCTAATCTACTTCTAATATGGTAATTATTGTTAACCATTTCTAATATGATAATTATGATTTCTACTCTACATTTATAGCCACATATAATAACAAAATTTACGGCAACCTTACATACTAGATTTAAATAAAATTTTGTCTATCAAACAATGTCGTCAATAATTCATTGTAAAATCATGCTAAAATTTCCAAAAGAATTATACAAACTAGCATTTATCCGCGGCATCGCCCGCGTTGCAATAGAAGGGCTAAGCTGGTTTTAGTATACTCTACGTCGTCAAAAGTATGGGCACATTTTAATCCGGGGGTGCCCATACTTTTGACACATTAAATACAGTACTGCATCAAAAGTGTGGACATATCTTTAGTCAAGGTGTGCCCATACTTGTGACGGCGTAGTGTGTGCTGGAACCCACTCAGCCCTTCCATTCGTGGCTTTTGAAATTATGACATTTAGTTCAAAAGTATAATAAAAAGTACTTTCATTTTCCCACAGGAACTTTCCCACAGCAATAAAATGTTTTCTCCGGGTAAAAAGTAGACTATAACATTGTTTTAACAATATGCAAAGTTGGAATGAAGTCAGTGATCCTTTTTTTATCGTTTTAAATATACCTTCCCACGGGAATAAGACTTCTCACAGGATTCAGATATTTTCTCTGGAAATGATTGATTTTCCCGGCTTAAAAGATGGCCTATAACCGTCTCCGTCTCCCAAGCTATGTCTGTGCAAAATTTAAAGTTGACTGTTTAAGTCGTTGAAACGTAAAAGCAAGTCAAATGAACAAACAAACAAATCAACAAACTCAGTTTCGCATTTATAAACGTTAAACAATCAATTTTTAACAACTTTAAAGTCACCAGCATACCATACTGTATAAGTTTTCACATTTCTAATTGTAAAAACGACAGACTTCCATTTAAAGTTTCTTCCCCTGTTTCAACCCCCTAAGGGATGAATTTTTGAAAGCACTGAAACGAGGAATAATATGCACTTTGATTTATGGCGATATCTTAAATACCTACCTTTAATATACATGAGGAATGATGTCGAAAAACGTACTTTCGAGAAAATAATATTTAAAGATTTTTTTTTTAAATTAAATTATAGTAAACTGCATACACTAAAATGTCCATATTTTTTTGATTTTCAATTTTTTTTTAAAATAAAATTTATCGATCTTTTTTTTAGCGAATCTCCTCTTAAACAACTTTAGACGATTTAAAATTTCAAAATCTTTGTACCTGTAATTTACTATTTATATTTGCCCTCCTCAATGCAAAAGTCTTTGTTGACGAGTAAAATTAAAATAAAAGATCGAACTTACATTGTAGCTACTATATTGTAAACAATTCTAATAATAAATCAAATTCCTAGAATCAAATATCCTCTTATAAAGTGAATAATTGTATATTATTCTACCAAATCAGTTTACAATTTTAAGTGGATGCTGATTGATAAAATTATACTACATAAATTCTATATTAATAGCTAATTTCACGTAATAATTCACATATTTATTACTTAATAACAGTGCTAGAAATTGTTCAATTTTGACTGTAAATACCTGTTTATCTGTAAACATATACAGTGTGTTCCACGATGGCGTCATATTTAATCTATACTAATATTACAAAGACTTCGGCAGCCGCCATTTTTATGTATATTAAAATGAAGAAAATATGATGTAAAACTTTAAGATCATAGTAAATTAAATGCCAAACCTCCAAGTATAAGTCAGATTTTTCCTGGTTAAAAAATTTCACGAATTTGCCTTAATTTTCACCTGTCTAAAGGTATTTCTTCCCTTAAAAGTGTTTGCAAAAGCAAATAAAAAGTTGAATTGATATAAGAATTTTATTTAAGATTTGTATACATAATATTGCCTGATAAAAATGATTGCCGAAATTAAATGTATTAATATTTTTAAAAAAATGGTTATAAATATATGTATGAAGTTATTTGAAGACATGAGTGAATGAAGGTGTTATGTAACATTATTTCAAATTTTGAACTATTCTGCGCTGAAGTATCATATATTAAAATTTTGTTTCATTAAGTGCAATAGTTTTGTAGAAATTCAGTAATAAACATGTGCTATTGTATGGGAAGTATATGTAAATAAAAACTTTCAAACGATTCTACTGTAAAACTATGTTACATAACACCTTCATCCACTCATGTCTTCATTTGATTTGAAGAAATTGAAACATAAAATGTAATTAATCTTTCTTTTGTTTATTAAATTATAGTATTATTTCCTACTGAAGAAATGAAGATAATGAAACCTAATTAAACCTTTTCTAAACAGCAACCTTTATGAATTATTTTGACTCGAAATTTCACTATTATTGATTCCTACAAAAGCCTTCTCCACTAAGTCAACCAATTAGACTGTTTCCCCAACCAAAAAGAGTGACAATTTATGTAACCGTCCAGTTATGAGATATTCGGCACACTGAATCGTTATAATGCGAACAACGTAGCATTGCTAAAAAGCTATTTCGTCGACTTTAGAGTTACTTCGTGTGTGACACACTGTAAAAGTTTAATAACAATATCAATACTAACAAAAAATCAATAATTCTGACTTTTACATGAACGAAAACTATTTCATTGTAAACTATTATTGAAGTGTTAACGGATTTCATTGTTCATCGAACATTTCTAGAAGATCTATTTCAATTGTTATATTGTTATATATTGTGAGATATGATGCGGCATTACATGGCGTACATAAATACATCCAGTAGTATCAACGAGACTGCATACCGTAGCATCGCATCTCCAATATATACCATTCTACCAATATTATAAATCAAATATATTAGCGAATTTCCAGAAAGAATTCTGGAAATTCAGCTATTACAGTAGGTGTCATGACGCGACTTGAGCCCGGGACTATGGCAGAAATTTGTTTTGAAGTCCCTAGAAACCGAAAATAATATTCACTAAAATTTATATATATATATATATATATATATATATATATATATATATATATATATATATATATATGTATGTATGTATGTATGTATCAGCACGATAACTCTCGAACGAAGTCCTAGGTTTACGAAATTTGGTGACAACGTTGGAAGTCCAAAAATCTTGGATGAGTTCTTCAGCCAGACACGTCGGATGCCAGGAACATGGTTTTGTTCTTGCAAAAAATTAGTTTTTTGCCAAAATTTCCACTTATTCAAAAATTTTTGCCAAATTTTTTTACATCATTTAAATGAGGAGAAAAAATTACATAAAAAAGGTCTTTAAACTATTATTCTATGTCAACTAATTTCCGAGAAAAACTAATTTTTATAAACGGAAATTCGCTATGTTATGCAGGATGCTGCGACAAGGGTATTTTTCACTTTTTATTTATTTATTTGTTCCTATGACTACGACTCTACGAGTAGGTATATTAAATAGAACTTGTGTAACAATATTTTCCAGTAAGTAACAAGCGAATGTCGAAAAGTATAAATATACAGGAACGTATTGAAAATTTGTACCTAGGTATTTTTGCTTCCAAGACTATCTACTAAAGTAGCGAAAGCATTGTGATCGCTTCTAAAGTATGAAAATTTTTTTCCCTCTAAAATGAAAATTTTCACGCAACTTTACGTTTTAGAACTTTTTAAAGGATTTTGGTTTGGTATTTGTCTGTCGATTCGTTAGGTTGTCCGTTTGTGTGGGAATTTCGGAACTATTTGATGGTTTTATTTTATGAAATTATTAGGAGTTTTGCGATTTGGTTCCTAAATGATTGCCTACGAATTTCGTCATAATCGAAGTAATCGTGACCATGGTGCTACCATGAAATCCCAATAAATATTGATATCCTACGTACTATTAGTCCCGTTTTACTTTTTTGAGGGTATTTGGGGGGTATACCAAAATTTCTCTATAAACTTCAATATAATTTCAATACAATTTAAAATTTCAATATAATCAGATTAATAATAGGTACTGTGTATATGCAAACGTAAAATATATTATCGCCAGATGCACAGAATCCAGACTCCCTATTTTTCTTGTTACTATGAAATAAAAACTTTTAATTTTAATTTTTGATCTTTAAGGATTGGATAAAAGTTTGTTACAAGTACGAAGAAACTGTATGCTACCTCCCTTCCGTTGGCTTTGTAAGTAAAGACAAATGATTATATCGTATTGCCCAATTTGATTGATTTATCCAAAGTATACTTGATGTAACATTATTTCATACGATTTAAATGGAATTTGAGACTTTTATACCTTAATTATGCAATTTTTCTTTTTGGACTGTAAATTATGTCACGTAAATATAAAAGATCCATTAATGGATCAGGGAGAGCTCTCATATTAGTGGAAATAACAAAAATAATGATGATTAACTGTGTATTGACTGTTTTGAAAAGTACTCAGAAACATCAAAAAAAGTTGACTGGGTAAGATGTATAAAATGCCAAAAATGGTTACATATAACATGCATCATGTATGGAGATGTGTGTAATATATGTACAAGAGGGACGCTGCGCCAAAATTTTTAATATAAACTATGCGGCGTCTCTCCTTCTTTGATGCGGCATCTCTCCCATAGGTGTGGGGGAGACGCCGCTTTGCAGGCTCTACAAAAATGTTAATTATGAATCCTTTATGACTCAAAATTCAAAATTATTTATAAATAATTTTAAAGAACAATGCTTACATTTATTGTGTACCAAATTTCAAATCAATTAGATGCATACTTAAAGAATTATCAAGTGTTTTCAAAATGTGCGGCATCTCTCCCGCATTCACCCTAATATTTTTCTTAATTTTCATAATGTTAAATTATTCGAAATTGCCAAAAATAATTTACATATTTGCTATGGGACTAAAGTATTTCTCGTGTGAATTGTTGGCAGAGAGTTTTTACTTCACACTTCGGAATCAATATATGGTAAAGTTGCCAAATGTGTACGAGTTTCTATTTTTTTAATATATAAATTTTATTTATTATTAAAATTAAAAAAAAATAGCAATATTCCCATAAAATTTGATTATTATGCTAACAAAAACTTACATCTCCTATTAAAAATATTAACTAAAAAATTTTATAAAAAATTAAACTCGTTTCAATCAAAATTCTCTTCGTTACTCTTTCCTGAGGAGTGTCATCATGATTTTCTTTCATTGCTTTCTTCTTTGAAATTAATTTTCTATTTTTAAATTTGTTTTTATAGGGGCTGCTGGTTAAAATTGTAGCCCGTTGGGTTCTCATATTATTTTTAGTAGAGAAATATGAACATTTAGCATGTGCATATAAGGATACTCTCTGCGGTACAAATTAGGCAACAGTTCATAGTTTATAAAATTTAAGGTTAAATATAAAAAGCAAATTTTTCAAAATTTTATGAACTCGAATACGTAAATTAAAGGTATTATTTGATTATAAATAGAAGACCTACTAACACAAAATAACTTACCACTTTTTAAAATTAATCTGATAAAAATTGTTGAAAATATACATAGAAAACACAGTTTATTGACACTTTGAATTTTCAAAAATAATAACTGGAAATTCAGTGCTCACATTTTGTAAATTAAAGTTTCTTTGAACACTCTTTTAAATGTTTACAGGTAGATGACTCTGCATTATTGCTTTATATTGTTTTTATCATGGACCATACATAATGAACGGCTAACTTGTATGGGAAGAATTGCCAAAATAGGCCACGAAAATGCCATATATTAGGCTTTCTTTTTTCACCGCTCGTGGCGTTAATATTTCCTCAGATACTGATGTGGATATAGCGAATATAGTAAGATAAAACGGATAAAACAGAATGTAAATACAGTACTTATTCTCAAATGGAAACACGTCGGGACTGGGGAAGTAAGTGTTTCCATTTGAGAATCACCAATGTCGGTTGATGATATTTAATAATAAGGAAATACATAGAAATTACATATGTATGAAATAAACTCTTATAGTTTAAATTACTTTATACGACAAATATCCAATGGTACTGACTCCGATTTTACATAGTGACGTCAGCGAATTATATAATATACAATATAAATGATGCGACGCAAAATAAAAACTGTTAAATTTATTTTAAAAACGATTGAAAAACCCACTTTATAACTAAGTTGAACATTGAAAAAGATTCCAGAATATTCTATTCAAAAGCTAACAAAGATATAGAAGCTCGCGTTTCCATTTAGGAGTGTTTCCATTTGAGAATAAGTACTGTACCGCTTTGGTATCTAAGGCACACTAATGCCCTCTTATATTTAGACACTTTTTTGAATACACTGAGTTTGACGTCCATTATGTATGGTCTATGGTTTTTATAAAAGATACAAATAAGGAGCCGGTACACGTTTGGCAACTTTACCCTACTATTTAATTCGCTACTTTAACTTCCAAAACAAGCGTTAAAAACAAAATACAACTTCTTATACCAGACGTCTGTAATTAAGCCACCATTTTCCACAATTGTACCAAATTTTTAACTTTTTACGGCGAAGGGTTTTTAAGGATCCTATGATAGACCGATGGACAGACACTGAAGTGATCCCATAAATGTTCTGTTTTGCTAACGTTGGTATGGCTGGTTTTAAATAAAAAATTTTGTTACACTCATCTCAAAATTCTTTTATTTTTGATGAATATCAAACAAAAATTTTGAGCAGAAATATTTTACCCATTAATTATTAATTACCTATTATGGCGTTACAAATATAGTAATTTTTGTTTCTGCAAGGCAATAAACAGTAATATCACTTGATTATTAGTACTGAAAACTTCAATTAGCATCCTTTCAAATTAAATTATAGCAAATGATACGGAATTGATGATAATCAAATATTTTTCAATAAATGTTCAAATATTATTAAAAAAAAGTATAGGTATTATCGACCAGATACTTATCAATATATTTACCTATTAATTAAACAAAAAATTCCGATACAATAAATATTACAGTTTGAAACAATTTCGACACATAATAAACCTTTAGCATTTTTCATTGATTAAAAATACATGAATAATAAAAAATTAATGCACATAACTGGTTCGTAATTATTAATTAATATTTAATCGAATAATCGTTAATCGATAATATTGAGTGAAAATACACTGCAAACGTAAGTGTGTAAAAATAATATACTTTAACAATTTCAACGTGTTACGTCTAGAAAAGTTTTTGAAAAACAGAAACTTGACTAACTACTGTTTGACCCTTCATATAAAGTTAACAAAAATGATGAAATTTATTAGCTGAAGTATCAAAGTGATTTTATTAAAATATTAATGTGATTTAAAGCTTATTTATCATTATTAATTCATCGAGATGAACGTTTATGTAGAAAGATTTCTAACAGCAAGATTTCAAAGAGCTATGGGCTTCAGAACTCAAAACTTTAACCAATCGGCGACGCTGAACTTCAGCGGTATTGTGACCTTCAAGAAACAAAAACCTCAGTTCGACTCTTTTTTCTTGATTGTCAATCGAATTTCATCTTTTCAAGCTAGAATTTGATGACGTTTTCATAATTTTCATCTTTCATCACTTTCGAATCAGTTAATTTATCTGCTTTTTAGACTATTCAAATTCAGCAAATTTATGGAAATCAAAATAAACCAAAATAAATTTTAAAATTAAAACAATCAAATTCTTGTTGAATACCTATGTAGGTATTTAATTGATATATTTTGTTTATTGTGTTTGGAATATGAATCTGTTCTGCAAAACAGAGAAGGAAATATGGTGTTCATTCCAGGTGTTCATATTCCAAACAAAATAAAAAGCTATATATAGGTATATATATATATATATATATATATATATATATATATATATATATATATATATATATATATATATATATATATATATATATATATATATATATATATACCTATGAACACCATATTTCCTTCTTTGTTTTGCAGAACAGATTCATATTCTAAACACAATAAACAAAATATACCTATCAAATATCTAGCCAAACTTCTAACACATTTTATAGTAAATAAACAATTCCGGTTCTAATCTGGTGGCATATTATTTTGAACTCAATTTGAAAATAGTTTATTATTATTATTTATTTTCCGCATTTTTGCCGTTGACTTCGCACGTCCATCCATAAACGCGACTCGTTCAATAAAGTCCTATCTACAAAATATATATTTATGTTCCTGCAGATCGAGGTCGCCACAGAAGTTTTCACTTCGGTCGTGTACATTCGTAATTTTTTAATTACATAAGTTTGATTCGGACGCCCACATAGTAATTGTTATTAACCACGTACACTTTTAAACAATATGTGCCCTATGAATGCGCCGCGCCGTCCGGGTCACGATCGCTTGTGGAATGATCTCCTGTAACAAATTCTGGATCGTACCACTCACAAGCTTTGCTCACTCAAAAATAAGCAATAAACTTTGTAGTGTATTAGGAATGAACAATGAACAATTAGGAATTAAATTTTACATACTTTTAAGTGAATCGTTGTAATACGTTTATATTTGCAATGTACCTACTAAGTACTAAATTTTTTGCTACCCGTGGTGTGTGGTCTGTATTAAATAATGTTTCATTTTTATCAAATATTTATTGTTTAATTAACATCAATCATAATAAATTTTAATGATTTTTGTATTTTTAATGAGTCATTTATTTTAATCATGTGTCGGTGGGTCAATCGATAATAATTACCTAAAGAATGAATAATTATCAACCTGTACACCTGTATAACTCTTATCAGGGTTACAAAGGCATTCTTTTGTAATAGTGTAAATTTTAAAATGCTTCAAGTGTAGTTACACAGTAAGTTTTAGGATAGAAATTTTTTTCATGTATCTCATCGGGTATCATTAATCTCTAAATCGGGTATCATTAGTAGGATAGGAATTAGCTGAGATTCTTTTTACCACGTTTAGTCTTTCAATCCCATTTGCAAAATATTGAGTTTCAAAGTTAAGGTTCCCCACAGCTTTCCAACTTTTCGACTGTAGATCTAAGAAATTTTAAAATAATATAAAACTAGCATCTGATTAGACGTGTGTATTAAAATTATTTCGGTTAAGTTTGGTCAGTAATTTTCAAAAAGTTAGAAAAAACCAAAGTTTCTGTAGCGAAGGAAAGAAAACTGAAGTGAGAAAGTCGTTCCTAATAGATAAAGTTTTTGCGCTGAAGTACGTTTTCATATTAGAAAACATTTCTTTGAAAAATAAAGTTTAGATCATTAGGTAATTGACTTTCATAGTATCATTACTTCATTAGTAACACATGTGAAAGTAACATTGTCGAATGTTTATCTAGTTTTATGATAAACCCTAAAAAACATACTTAAGTATCCTGTTTTTTATTCCGAAATTTATGAAAAATCTTAGTTACTAGGGAACCCTGAATTAATGCGTGTCCAACACGTACCTAAAGATTTAAAAAAAAATTATAAATTGGAACGTTATTTCATAAAATGTTATAACTTTATTGAATGTAACTAGATCTCCCCTGGCTATAATTTCGAACTCAAGTAAGTATTTAAAGATGTGAAAATATTAGGTGTGTGCAAA
The DNA here is from genome assembly GCA_035578155.1 of Brachynemurus nebulosus. Classification (NCBI taxonomy): domain Eukaryota; kingdom Metazoa; phylum Arthropoda; class Insecta; order Neuroptera; family Myrmeleontidae; genus Brachynemurus; species Brachynemurus nebulosus. The sequence continues at coordinate 153,490,701 of JAPWDM010000001.1, read as the reverse complement.
AGTTCTACCCGTTTTTAGGGCATAAAAAAATAAAATACTAAATCGAAGTTTATGTTTTTGTCTCTCTACTATAGTTCTGTGTATAGAAAATGTCTCTGCTAATTCTTCAACAGTTATTTGCTCATCATTTATCCGAAAACTTCGAAGGGCGTCCAGATCGCGGTTTATCAGCGCTGTTTTTATCTCTGTTACGGAATTTTTGAAACCAACGATGGCAGGTATACTCGCATTTATACAAAATGAAAATGATTCATATAGTTGGAATGTAAAAATGAAATTTTATCATTTATCAAAGTTATTATAATTTTTACTATCCTTTTTCAATATATTAGGTAGTTTTAGTATATCTTGTAAGAGATAGCTATATTACAAGCTTGTCTGCTGTGCTGTCTGTCGTGCATTCCTATCGCATGAAATCATTTTCATTTGGTAAAAATATTTCTATACTTTCGTTTACAGCACCTTCCCCATACACCTCAAGAATATTACGGTAAACTTTGACAGCATTATGACCTTTGTCAAACTCATAAAGCAAACAGATATGATGTTTGCTATTTTTTTTTATACACGACATGTTGACCGTACAACGAATTAATTACGTATAAGCGAGAATATGTAGTCACGAGCTATTGAGAGCTTACGTTATGTAGAATACTATTGCGCAATATTGCATCACTTATTAGTACAGAATATTTTTTTAAACTCAGTGATACATACCAACACGATATCTAATACGTATACAACGTATCTATACAAGTATAGCTGGGTTGGTGAGTTTTGAACAAAATAATACCAGAAAAACATTTTTATACATTTTTTTTACTTTAGACTAGCCGCGCACTAGCAATTTTTTTATCACGTGTAAAAGCAACTTTTAAATCATCGAGTATAAAACGTATTGTTTTGTATTGAACACAGTGACACAGTGCACTGGTTTTTTTTTTTTAAATTCAGGCAACTAAGTGCGCTGTGTTCAATACAAAACAATACGTTTTATACTCGATGATTTAAAAGTTGCTTTTAGACGTGATAAAAAAATGTCTTAATAATACATTAGTTTAAATGGTGACCTTGAGATTTGAAACAATGTCCTTCAAAAATTATACATCCTGGAAACTTGTGAAATATATCATTCGATAGCCAATCGACTTATCTATTACGTGGTACTAAAAATGAAAATCGGAAAATTCCCAGATATTCTACTTTCATTCTAGGAAGGCGGTATGTAACTATTTGGCAAAAATTTTTAATCAACATTGTAAGAGTACCTAGTTATTTTGTATAATATGACATATAAGTGAATCCAGTTATAATGAAGCAGCGTATTTTGACACACACTTTAATATCGATTTTCTCTGTACCCATACAGTAAAAATTAATTTTTCATAAAAACAGGTTTTAATCAGCATATTCTGAATACAAATTTTGAAAATTTTGCTAAAAATCTATCACCCCTGTCATATTTTATGACACACTTATTTATTATTACGCATCCATACCATATTTTCAGAACAAGTTTTCCTTTCTTAAGGCCTATTTGTAAAAATATTTTAGATTCTTTCAAAACCATATTTCAAGTTTTTATAGGCCTTGTCAAATAGTGTTAATTGGGCCCAGCACTGTCAATAAGTTTGGGGCATCGCCCCTAGTACAGGAGCCGCGTACCTTGTAGTCGAGGAGCCCGTCCCCTTAAAAAATTTAACTCGTTCAATATTTTTTTTAACAGTTTAATCTTTTAATTTTGCTACTAATTAATATTAATTATTTTTTTTAATGTCACGCTTATAGTAAAACCCCTTCATATCTTCATAACCAAGTAACCCTATTAAGTTCTATATTATTATTAATATTTATTTTTTTTCTTTTTTGCGTGTCACCCCAATAGAACTACGTTAAACCAGTTTAGTGTCTTTTCTACTGTAATAATAACCAAGCGACGTAGGTAATAAAGTTTTCAAATTCAGAAGGACAACAAGCAATGATCGTTCGTACAGATAATAAAATGAAAGCAACTAACTACGTAATTATGCCTTTGACACGGAATGCGGTTTTTATGACGTAAATTAAACCAAAAAGTGAACGAAGATATTCATGTAGATGTAGTTTCGAATAGAAAACAGAAAGACTGATTGTTAGAGTTAACTATTCTCGTAAACTGTATATGTTTACAAATAGAAGATTGTAATAAACTAAAACCTAGAACTATCAACTTTTCAATATTTTATACTCCATGTTTCAATTCAACCATTATCGTTGTTTGAATGTTTGAGGCATGTATAGTAGATAGGTATATCGAAAATATCTCAATTCATGGTACTCGTTCGAATATTGGTAAGTCGTAATGGTAATACATAACGGAAATTTTAAATCGTTGGTTACACTAAAAATATATGTCCCACAAAAGTTTTAAAATTATTTCGCATGTCTCATTGCGTAATATGTAATATGTACTCGGTTTGATTATACATATAAACGTATTCTTTAAATTTTGATACAAACTGATGTTAAACTAGACTTTGACGTGCAAGTATACACTTATATGAAAGTAACGTTTTTGAGTTTTTTACTTCCATAAGTACAGAAGCGATTTTAAGATTTTTGTTTTGCGTAGGCCCGAATTTCTCTATATTATAAACATGTTATTTATATGTACTTATACGTAAATTTTTTTTATAGATTTGAACGTTACTTTATGGTATTCCATTTTAAAAATAAAAAGACAATTTTTACTTTACTAATACCACTTTATTTAAAGTTTTAAATGTCTGTGACTCTTCGTCAATGGCCATACGTGCCGAAACATGTCACAGACATTTAAAACTTTAAATAAAAGTGATATTAGTTACGTAAATTTTTCTTAAAGATATAAATCTTTTCATGTGGTTCTAACCAACATTTATCATATTAATCATAATATGATTTAGAAGGATCTATATATTACTAAACTTGGTTTAAGTATTTAGTTACATAGGTCTGAACAACATAGGAAAATAAAGTACCTACAATTATTATCTCTTTAAAAAAAAATAAATAAATATAAAATTCAGCTATATGAGGCTTTCTTATTTCAATTTAAAAGTTTAACTAACATATAAGAGAAGTAGAGGCATTTTTACAAAAAGAAACATAAAATTATCAGAAATCTAGAATATTTATTTACAAAAATACAAAAATATTTTTTTTTATGACTACGGTGCTTGAATTTGAATTGAGATTCTTTTATCAGCTTATATTATTAAAAACTTTTAGAAAGTAGCAAAGTAAACTTAGTGGGATACCTTTAATCGACAATCGTTTTCCGATTGCAACAACTTTGTCCTCTACATTTTTCCTTAAAAAAGGCGTCTAGCCACCTCAGAAGACTCAACTTTTGATCATTTGTAACCTTTGTTCGGAATGGTCTTTTTCAATAGAATTTCTTGGCTGTCATTCATAAATTATCTTAGGTAAAGCCCTTATTAATTACTAATCCCAATTTTCACCTATCAAAAAAAAAAAAATAAACGGTGTGAGTAAGCTCTACAACAGTGTTACCAACCTTTGTTATTTAATTTTATTTTCAGTTTTCAAATTCTCATAATTCTGTATAGTGAACTGAATTAATTCTTAAATATACCTAAACAAATTAAATAAATAGATAGATAAATAATTGCAAATAATATTCTTTAATATAATAATCAACAGTAAAATTGTTCATTAAAATGAAATAAGCAAGCCATTTAAAACTTACATTTCAATGAACTAAAACTAAGGCTGCATTAAATTCATTTTATCCGTATTTACTAATGCTCTTCGTAGACTCGTATTACAGCTACAGTAATCCCAATATGTACCTACTGCTAATAATAATAATATTAATAACTACAATAATGAATTGGTTAATAATAATTGTAAGTGTAACCATTACATTGAAACCAAAGCGTCTATTGATAATATCTAAGTTTTGTTACAGTAGTACAAATGTAAATATATACGTAATCGACAATTTTCCGTAAAATAACTATTTGAGATATACAATTATACACTCGCAATTTTATTATGTTTTTTTTTTTAAGTCTTTAAGTGATTAAGGCGAGTTAACTCGTCCTACAATATGGCGGCTCAAACTGCTGTGATATGTATATATTCAGTGGTACAGGTTCCACCATCTGTGCCAGATTTTTTGAAATACGGTATAATTCTAAGTAGTGTTTAATTTTATCAACATAGTTTAGTATAATTTGTATTTTGTAGATTCCTAGGTTTCACTTTTTTGATGTTGGGATCTTTGATTTTTTTTCTTTTTCTATTTTTGTAACCATATCTATTGTATTTATCACTGGCAGTAAAAAGTCCGGCATTTTGAGACAAAAAAATTATTCCATATGGTTTGTTTAAAAGGGTTAAAGGCATAGACTATCGAAATATGCAAAAAAATCGATTTTCCAGAATGTCACACTAGTGGTCCCCCTTAATGTAAACACATCAACCCATTGGGCCATAAACATAGTGATGGGCTATGACCAAACAATATCCATCATACTGTCGTTACCAGTGTTATCTGAAATTTTTTACATAGACAACGTTTTTGTTATCAATTATACCTTACATCTAAATATTTTTAAAAGAAGGTGTCTTTTATCTTATTAAGCGAAGGAAAAAGATGACAACAACGTATCTTTATTTTTTCTGAAAGAAAGAAAATTGAAACTAAATTCATCATTTCCTTATACCCACTTATAGTGGCATAGCTAGGCGTGGGCGATGTGGGCCCATGCCCACGGCCTCGCACTCAAAAGGGCCTCGCGAGTGACTGTTTTTGTTTTGTTTTTGTTTTTTTTTTTTTTTTTTTTTTTTTTTTGATTGTTACCTAATTTTTAAGACAGAAATTTCAAAAAGAAAATTAAGCGGGGCCTCGCAAAAATTATCTTGCCCATTCCCCATTTTCGTCTTATGACGCCACTGCCCACTTATATGATAGAATTCGTTGGAAGCTCCCGGTTGAAATGCATTATCAACAATAAAAGTAGCAATGAATTAAAAAGCTTGTTTATTCATTTATTTATTTATTTATTTATTTATTTATTTATTTATTTATTTATTTATTTATTTATTTATTTATTTATTTATTTATTTATCTTGTTATTTTTATAAAGTGCTAAAATATTTGAAGTTAAAAATTTATCATAAAAAATATCTAAGAATAAAATAAATTTGGTGTAACCAATGAAATTGGAAAGTAAACCTGGTGCAGCGTTTCTTAACCTTTTTTCAGTCATGATTCACCATTAATTTCGATACATTAGGTCGTGTAATATGAAATGTCGTTTCCCAATCACTTGGTCTACCATATAATCAGGAAAGATTTTAGAGCAATATTTAAAAGCAATTCTTGTATTTTATATGGAATTCCTGTAGCCTATGGAATCATTTTGCCCATTAGTTAAAATAACATTTAGTCGTCTAATATGAAATGTCGTTTTCCGACCACTTGGTCTACAATGCAATTCAGGTAAATAAGGATACTTTTAAGCATTAGAAAAATGTTTAAAAGTAACTCTTAATGGAATAACATTAGGTTGTATAATATGAAATGTCGTTTTCCAACCACTTGGCAAACGATGTAGGTAATTCAGACAAATATCATTGGAGAAACGTTTAAAAGCAATTCTTTAATTCATTTATTTTAAAATCATCTCCGCCATCATCTTATTGTTATCTAAAATTGTATCTAGATAACGGTTAAATTAGCTGTTATGCTGTCTGCATGTTTTAAACAATGTCATCTATATCTATTATCCAGATAATAAAATTCAGTATATTGCTCAACACTGGTCGTTACCGCCCTCTTCTGCTCGGAGGATCTTTACTACTAGCATCTACTATGAGAAGTTTTCCTAGTCGCCTATACATACTTAAATGACTAACTTTACAAGTTATGCAAGCGACCATACATCTAGGTGTAACTATTGCATACAATCACAAATATGTGTATTTGTAATTTAGAAAACTATTGGATGATGTAACGATTACAGAAATAGAAATTTAAGGTTTTGGAAAAAATTACCTAGCAATGACAACAGTTTGAGTGTCCGTTCATATTAATTTACCAACATCTGTACCTACGTTACATTATGTTGTATTAATGTAGGTACCTATATTACCCAAAAGAGATAGATATTTTAATAGTGCTAAAGTATTACGATGTAAGTGAATTGATTAATAAATGTACATGTAAATTGAATTAGTTAAAAGCGTACGTACTAAACTCATTCACTCACTCACTCATAGTACTCAATACTCAATACCCAGTACTCTCAGTACTTTGTGTGTAGTCAGTATCTAACAGTATTACAATATAGTACTAGAACTTTAGTGAAGGCTGTTATGAACAAACCTAAATGTATTATTGCACATATACATACATGTATTAAGTAGGCACTCCGTATTATGTATTGTGTAATGTGTATTATTGCTCTAAGTAACAATACGTATTACGTACATAATGTAAGTGAAACATAAGTACATAGGAATATCCACCCATTGATATGTATGTATATGTAAATATCAAAGAGATGGTCTGTCATTATCAGGGTTACCAACTGTCCCGATTTAATCGGGATGTCCCGATTTTGGGCCTATGTTTCCCGCGTCCCGACAACAGTAGTGGCGGGACGCTAATTGTCCCGATTTTTAACATCTACAGTTTTTTTACATTTTTAGTCCCGCCAGTCTCGCTATTGTTGTTTCCAAATTGTCGCGCTTGCATGTCATGACGACCAAGAAAGTAAGTATATTTGCTGTATCTACTGATAAAGTGTACTCTGTCTACTGATTTATAACTTATACAAATGTTGCCAGATTAACTCATTAAAATTCCTTAAACATTAAAATCTCTCCAAAAAATGGGAGAAATTATTTGACGTACATGAAATACGTCAATGCCAAAGACGGTCAACTTTATGAAAAATGTTTTTCTCCAAAAATAATACAGTTAATAGCAAAAAAAAAAATTAAACAACTTAAAATTAAAAAACTTGATTTCTAATTTAATGAAATAAAATAAAGAAATATTATTGTAATATTTTATCTTCAAGAAATTGTTTTGTTTAAACGTTTGTAAGAACATGGTTTAAATATGTAGCTGTTAGTAACAAATAATAAAAATAAAAAGAATATCTTTCCTACTGGATGATTAAAAACGTTTGTTTTTTTGCATATCAACTGTATTATTTTTGGTCCCGATTTTACTTGTCCCGTCCCGATTTTTTTTCCCATTAAATCCCGAAATATTCATTGGTAGAGTTGGCAACCCTAGTCATTATCTACTTACATAATATTAGAGCATTGTACGCGTATGTTAGTACTCCAAGTACTCATTGATAAATACCGATAAATAGGTTTAATGTAATATAAACTTAGGTACTCATAAAAGATCAGGCATGCATGTATATATGTATTGTAAATGGCGTTCAATATTAAATGTAATAATATACAGTTAATAGTTAAATGTTTCGATTAGAATGTTTTCAGAATATCGGGTGTTCATTAAATGTTCAGTTTTTAGGAGTTTTGACGACAATTCGCCCGAATCGGCTAATGTGTTTTTTACAAATTCTATTCAGAAATTGCCCCCTAATGGGGTTTTTGGCAATTCGAACACGAAGTGTCCCCTCTTGCAGAGCTATAAAGGAGAGGTTACGATAAGGCCTTTTATCGGCCCTCCATAAATGAAAGTTTATAATCGAGTTTATTTTTATATTTTGTTATAATGTTAAAAATGTAAGATTTTTAAAAATATACCTATATATACTTTTTGTGTTAATTGATTGAACTTTTATGAAAATAATTGCTAAACTTGGCTTGCTTTGCAAAAATACGCTATTTTTGTAGTAAATACGCTATGTTAATCTTACATTTTACAAAAAGATGTATTACTAGCTGACCCGGCCACGCGTTGCTGTGGCTCAGTAGTTATAATTGATTGAATTAATTTTTTCTTATCATTTCAAACGATACACTACACAATTATAACACAATACATAGTATAATAATAAAAATCACTGATATCGTGAACATAAACAAATATGACGTGGTAGAATATATAATCTAGAAATCGAAACACAGCGCCATCTCCCGGGTGTCTACACAACCTAGATGTCAAACGATGTTAGATTAAATTATAGGTAAAATTTATAGGTCAATTCAATCATAATATTCCAAAATTCTGTGCAAAATCAATTATTTATTGCACTTGACCCTGCTCACCCAATAACTCTAAAATAACTATGTTCATATTTTATTAGCATGAATAATTTCCGCACCATGAGAACTTAGCATAGGTACCTATACCAACAGTTTTAGAATTGTTTCTATTTTAGGCCCTTCAAGGCACCAAGGCCCCGGGAAATCATTTTAATGTCACTTTCATCTTTTACAGAGATCTCAACAGTACCTAAGTAAAAATTGTCAAATTCCTTCAGCTTTTTAATTTGCGCCCTATTTGGTGTAACTGACGGACAAAGTAACTACACGTCGGATCAAGATCGAATAAGGTTTTCAGCGAATTCGGATTAACGGTTTGTTTTTTGTGATAAAAAACGGAATTAACTTTATTAATTTGCTGAAAACTTTATCCGGTCTTCATTTTTTGATTACGCATCTAATGAAAAACGAAATAAGAAACTTTTTGTGAAATAAAAGCCTCTATCGGGGGGTCCGGAGGAGGAGTCCCCTGAATTTAAAAAAAAGTTATTCATTTGCAATAGTCTTTAAGGGCATCCAATGGGAAGTTGACAGTGTGGGTAGACCTGTCCCCCAAATTTTTTTAAAAATAATTAGACAGTATTAAGTACTAAACCATATTAGGTTTAAGCAATTTATAAAATATAAAATGTATCTTAAAAATATTAATATGTTGTTCCTTTGTTACAGTACGTCCACTTCTCGTAAAGTTGAAAGGTGAAAACAAACCTTTGTCGGCGGATAATTCGTACGAGCTAGTCTGCGAAGTGTGGGGCGCTCGACCACCGCCAACCATCACGTGGTGGAAGGGTAGTGTTGCCATGAAAAACACTCGAGAAATTGTAAGTACTAAAAGCATGTTTAGTAAAAGTTTAAAAACATTTTATTATTACACAAAAATGTTTTAATTCATTAAACGTTAATCAGAGTATGAAAAATAAAAAGAAAAAATGTTTCAGTTAAAATCTGTGTCTGGTAATGAGGTAATATTCACAAGATGCAGCATCGCTATAATGACATAACCAGGACAACTGCATTATTACAGAAAAAACATTAAAACACATTTCTCACTCTTCGTATAAAACGAAATATTATGCTTGTTAATTTTACGAAAATTTCTCTAGAATATAACTCAAGGCGGTCGATTCACTTTTAAGACGTATGTTCGACTTATCTTCATCCAGTCAAATTTAACGTAAAAATAAATTAAACTCAAGTACAGTCAGCGGGAATACACATATCAACTCTACATATTACTGTATGTTAAAACGTAACACAGATTAATCGAGCAACTTAATTTCACCAATTTATGGCCTATATTCAGTTGAAATAAAAGACTTACACAATCATAGATTGAACCAACTATGACTGTCCTTGTAGGCCGGCAAACTTAGTCCTAATTTTTAACAAAAAGTAACCATAAGCGTTCTAGTGAATGATTTTTTTTCAGTCAATTCAAAATTTAAAAAGCAATAAAAAATTTCAGTACATTTTTTGTCAAATGCAGGCTTCGCTTAGAAAAGCGGGATTAATATAAATACAAAGTCAGTTATATGTATAAATTTTCTATCTGTAATATTCAGTAAACACCATTGATATAGACAAAAGATAAATTCAACACATTTCTTTAGAGAGAGGAAAATTATTGACTTGTCATATTATTTGTCTTAATCAATTTTGAATACTGACACCGGTACTTATACTTTTTGTTCGTCCACAATCGTCGCGAACAAGAACTCGTGAATTGTTAAGTAAATGGATTCTTTTTCACGATTTTTCATCAACATTACATTTCATCAACATTAAATTTATATCATTTTCAAATATCATAACTTTAAATTTTAACAGGCAAAAAGATTTTATTCTCCCTAATAAAAAAAAATTTTATTGTTTTTCCGTCCTTCCAAGAAATTTAAAATTGAATATGTTCTTGTTGTATCAAAATTACCAAACAATATTTTCATATCTGGCTTCCTTCTACCATCGGTAATATTATAATATGAAAATTTGTAATTCAACATTTAATTTTTTGAGAAATAATTCGTATTAAAGTAACAAGGGAGAATATGTTTGCATAACTTTTATTCCAAGAAGTTTAAAAAACATTGTAACAAGAAAATAACTAAATGGCATTTTAGACGGTCATATCAGTTCTCAGTTCAGTTTCAGTTTCCGTTCTTGTTTCATTTCAGTTTGGAAGAAGGTTTGTTTTTACACGGTCCGTTCAGTTCTCACTATTCTCAGTCGCTTCAGTTCTTTGTTCAGTCTGAGTTGCCCTGATTTTCAAAAGAACTAACGTGAAGAAATGAACTGAGGCATGACGCGCTTATTTACACATAGGAATTTTAAGAACTGAAATGAAACATATAGGTCTATCCATCCCGTCAGTCTCAGTCTGCGTTTCAGTTCTCCTATCAGATTCTAATTTTTACAAGTAGGAAAAACTGACAGTTTGAGTGAAACTGAAACAGAACTGAGATTTGATATGACCGTCTAAAAGGCGCTTAAATAATATTAATGAGCAAAAAAATATTTTATATTACCGAAAGGCATAAAAATATATAATGCTGCAAATAAAAAGGGCATATGATATACACATCAATGGGCACAGTAGCCAGGAATGAGTGAATCTAGTGAGTCCACAAGTTAAAGAACTTGAAAAATAGTGATAAAGTTCTTAAAAATATAAGCAATAGCTCATTCGATTCGTAATGACCTATAGAAACATGCATTTTAAGGATTATACAGCACATAAAAAATTGCAATTGTTATTAACAAAATAAGATTTAAAAAACGAGGTATTCAGTTTTTTGTTAATAAGTTAAAAACTATCAATAGTTAAGAAACAAAACAGAAAGATTCTTAAAGAGGGGGAAATTTGCAATAGAAAACAGTCCCAACTCCTGGAACTCCAACTACATTATTTCTAATTTTAATTTTCGGCATTACGAAAATCGGCTTCCGTGCGCCAATTTTTCCGCGCGCCAAACGCAACGACGCTGAAAACAGCATACTACCGAAAATAAATTTTTTTTTAGTAGTAAATGTTAATTTAAAGGTTACAAAAAATTATGCTGTATTCAAAACATTTCAAAGAATAAGACTCCGTTACGATAAAATTTTTAGCCTAAATTTTCATAGTTATGCAATTGTTAACCAATAAATTATTCTCGGATCTCTACTTCCACTTGTTTTACACAAAAAATTTACTCGTTTGTTGTCGTAAAAGAATTATTTTTTTAATTGTTTAAAATTTTTTTTAATATTTCCATTGCTTAAATAATTAGTTAAGGAATAACATTTTCCTTAAATATATGGCCGTTATCAGAATTGCAGTTACTTTTACGAAAAAATAAAATGAAGATCAGAAATAGTTTAAAACAATTTTTTTATTTGAAAAACAATTAAATTATTATTTAAAAAAAATTATTTAGCTACCGTGTTGAGAAATGGAAATAATGATTTTTATGGCAAGAATTATGCCTTAACTAAATATTTAAATAATGAAAATATTAAAAAAAAATTGTATTTTTCAACAAGATAACAGTTTTTTGTGTTTTGTTACATATGGCCGTTTTCAGAATTGTAATTACTTTTAGGGAAAAAATAAAATGAAGGTTAGAAATTATTCAAAACAAATTTTTTATTTGATAAACAATTAAATTATATTGATAAACAATTTTTTTTTTAATTACCGTGTTGAAAAATGCAAATAATGATTTTTAAGGGAAAAGATATTCCTTAACTAATTATTTAAACAATAAAATAATTAAAAAAAAAATTTAAAGAATTAAAAAATTTTTAAGAAAAAATTTTCTTTTAAAAAATTCTTTTTTTTTTTTTATGGCAACAAACGGGAGAAAATTTTTTTTAACTCTTAAATTTCTCCATTTGTTTATAAAAAATTTATTAACAAAGGACGTAAAAAAATTGCAACCAGTGTTAATTACTGTCATGGGTAGATGAAAAAACGTCAAAATTATAAAATTGCTAAAAAAAAATTTTTATTGTTATTTCCTTCATATTTTTAAAATTCTTAACTTTAAGAAATTATAAAAAAAAAATAATAATAATAAACTTTTACCACATAATCTTCTTAAGTATATATAATATATAAGAAGGGCTCCAGGAAGCAAAAAAATTTTAAGGTACTTATTTAAACTTTTATGTAACTATTTGTGAAAGCAGAGATCCGAAAATAATTTATTAGTTAACAACTGCATAACTTTATGGAAAATTAGGATAAAAACTTTTTCCTGACGGAATCTTATTCTTTGAAGTGTTTTGAATAAAGCATAATTTTTTTAATTTTTTAAATTAACATTTACTACTATAGAAAAATTACTAGGGGTAATTGAAACTAGAAATAATGGAGGTAGAGTTCCGGGAGTTGGGACTATTTTATCGCAAACCTCCTTTTTAAGAATCTTCTTGTTTCATTTTTTAACTATTGATAGTTTTTAAGTTATTAGTAATAACTGCATACCTTGTTTTTTTCCATCTTATTTTGTTAATAACAATTTCAATTTTTTATGTCCTATAAAATTCTTAAAATACACTTTTCTATAGGTCATTACGAGCCATTGAGCTATTGCTCATAATTTTAAGAGCTTTATCACCATTTTTCAAATTTTTTAACTTGTGGACTAGACTAATACATAACCTAAAAATAAATTAAAACATCATAACCGTTTCTATAAAAATTATGTGTCTTTCTAAATTCCAAATAAATATTAAATATTTTTATAGTTAATTCTGTACTACGATGGTTGGTCACAAGTAAAAGTCTCATGTTATAATTTGCACCAAAATAAAAGTATTAATTAAGGCGTTACATCCCTCTAAAAAAAATGTATTTCCTGTTTTCATCGAATTTAGCGACGCATCAACATCTCTACAACGATATTTTTAATGAAATATAACTGTGAAAATATTTTAAAAATCATTTTGAACCCGATTTCTAAAATAACTTCAAGTAGTTTGGAGCTTTCAAAACCACCGCTCCACTGCGCATGGCATTTTGGTCTCTCAGCTTGGTCGATAACTTTATTTCTTTGCAAGTTAGTTATGTTTCCATAAATAATAATTCACAGATAGCGTTAATGATGAGTATAAATACACAAAACAACAAACCAGTTTTGAAAATTTATATGCTTTTTTCTCGAAACTACGTTTTACAAAACAGTAAGTAAGATAACTACAGCTTTTTTATTCAATTGACATAAAATTTTATCTATAGCTTCTTAAATAGATTATTGAGGGTGGTACAGACGATTTTTAAAATTGGTTAACAAATAAATTTCTTATAAATTAAAGTTGAATTTTTCAACGATTTTCAAAATTTTTTAAAAAAATTTTTAGCGATAAGTAGGGCCGACGAAAGGAAGGACAGGCAGGACAACTGCCCGGGGTAGGCCCTGATGAAAAATTTTTATACTGCTCACCATATTGTGAGCAGTTGGGCCATTTTGCTTTCATTTAATTGGAAAACAAATTTTGTGTATGTCAGATTATGTATAAAAGACCGGTCAGATCAAGACGGTCATCTTGCGGGCGAAGTGGATGTCATATAATTATATTGTACCACTTGGCTTATACCCAAACATTCAAGTAGGTAATAATTTCTGAACACAATTAAAGTCAAGTGGATTTAAAATTCGACAAAGAAAATGTAATACGTGTTTTGGTCAGTTGGTCACGTTTTAGCTCTTATGTCAAGTATATGCAATACAATTTCTTAATTACCGTTCAGGGCGCCCACACTAATACCTTCTTAAAAATTTATATTGATTGTCTTATTCATTATGGATAAAAAATTCTCCAATAAAAACCTACTTTTCTGTTATTTAAAAATGATGAAACGCCTTAACATAGTACAATTCGTTTTTTTTGCGGTTAAGGGGTTAAGGTCACATTAATGTTGTATATGGGCAAATATTATGCCACTTTGCATTAAAAAAGCCTGTGTATCCACTGGTGGTCATAAATACATAAACATTTTTTTGTAATTGTATAAAATTTTCACAGCACTACCACCCCAAAATTTGTTTGAAGTTTAAACAGAAATTAGGTTTACAAATCTAAATAATTTTAGACAGAATATAGGTATTTGTTTTGCTCACCTATGAAATCCTGTCAGTTGAAATTAAGGCCCAATTTGCACTGACGCTCCACTCTCAGTACGATATCACTACGCTCCCAGCTCGATAAAATATTCTTACACAATAAACAATGAATGTATTAACATCATCGCTCTGATATCGATCTGATATCAGTCGCGGTTCGCTCCCGTTCCAATGCCACTCAATCAATACCACTCAGGTAATATTTTATCGGAGCGATACCAGACTTGTTATGGTTTGTACCTATACTGTAAACAATTTTTTGATTCCACTCCACTCCGCTTGCATTCAGGTATGAAAAGATATTTATAAAAATCGGGCCTAACTGTGCCTCCGACATCTATAGTGAAGCAACTAAACTGCTTTATCTAAAAGCAAATTATTTAAAAATAAAGTAGGTATTATATTTTTTTACTAATCTTTTTTTCTCAACATCTACCTATATTATACCGATTTTGATAAAACATTATGAAACATTTCTAAGGATCTCTTTCATGTTTACAGTCTTTTTTTTCTGCGAAATATTTAATACATTTATTATGTAAAATGCTATCGAACACGTAACATAGACAGACAGACAGAGAAACAGAAAAACTTTGACACTTCATTCCTAATATATTGGTAAGACATTAAAAAAATACCCCTGTCGCAACATATTGCATATAACGAATTTCCTTTTACAAAAATCATAATTTTTCTCAGAAACCAGTCAGTGGTTCAAAAACCTTTTTTATGTGATTTTTTCTCCTCTTTCCAATGGTGTAAAAAAAAAGTCGCAAAAACTTTTGAACTTGAGGAAATTTTGGCAAAAAATTTATTTTTTTCACCAAAAATTTCCAAAAAAACATGTTTATGAAAGCTCTAGCGACTGAGGGGCCCAGACTTGATGCGTGTTCAGCATGCACTTGGCGAATTTTATTTATAGCAAGTTTCATCTTTATACATTCTTAAAAGTTTTATTATAGGTTTCGACGTCATTCCTTTTTGATCTTT
The DNA here is from genome assembly GCA_035578155.1 of Brachynemurus nebulosus. Lineage (NCBI taxonomy): Eukaryota > Metazoa > Arthropoda > Insecta > Neuroptera > Myrmeleontidae > Brachynemurus > Brachynemurus nebulosus. The sequence continues at coordinate 153,475,363 of JAPWDM010000001.1, read as the reverse complement.
TATATAGTCATTCAGTGAGCGGTATTATACCAAAATAATTGTCCTCATATTTATTCCGTCAACTGTATTTTTTCTTCATACATATAAAATGAGCATGCAAATATGAAATATTTGTCATATGTCATAGAGAATATAAATCATGAAATGACGCTTTTTTACGTTGATATTATCTAGTATGATGAGATGATAGTATGTACACCTACATGCATAATGTACATAACGTACATACATTAGATAGAATAACAATCGTCCAGACAGACAGACGGGCATAATATGTTCATAGTACATACATAGGTGCTTTTTTATGAGCATGTGGTGCCTGTAATAAAAATTTATACAATTTTTATTTAACTACATCTATGTATACGTATATTGTATGTATGTCTGTATTTGTTATGAATAAATACATCATTCAAAATATATTGATAGAGCTAAAAAAATATTGCTGCTATTATATTGTATATTATTATTATATACATTGATAATCTATTTTATATTTTTATGTTATGTCAAAATTTTTGACACAATAAATTGTAATGTTTGAGTTTGGAACTTAATACTTACCAAATTATTGAAGCTAGTACATAATTTTAATAAAATGTGACATACTGTTTCATTTGACAACTGAATACGAATCTAATGAGATTGCTAATCGTATAAAGAAATAGGCGAAAATACTACAGTACCGAAGATCTGTTTGTTTCATTTCAGCAGTAAGTACATAGTACCTTATGCGCATATGTAAGATTTAAATTATTAAATATGTGGATATTCATTGGATACATGCAATTTGACAGAACTGTCGCACTTGCGCACAATAGGCTACGTCCCTGTTTCACTCTTACCGTGACCCTGCCACTTAGTGCCGATGAACACATGCGTTTTTTACCGCTGCGTGCACGCAGCGGCACCGCACATTTAACCGGTTGTCACAGTTGTAAAATGAGTGGCGTTGTTGTAAGTTTGGACAACGTAATGCATAAAATATAATTTTTATACTACATATCAATTAATGTGAAAATTAATATAAAACTAATTTCTTACTTCTCTTCTATCTATCTTTTCACGGGAACCCAGTGTTGGGATTTTTTGAAGTAAAAATTGTCATTAGGTTTACCAAATTAAAGTATGTCGTGAAAAACTGTAATACAATCCAAAATTATAGTTAAGTAAATAAAAAAGGAAAGTCTATTATAAGCAATCATTGCGTACAGACGATTTAATTGTTGTTGTTAACTGAATTATTATAAATTAATTAGTGCAGTTATATAACAAAATCAAAAAGTGAACATTCAACTATCTATTGCAATAACAAGCTACTCACCTAAACAAGTGAGTACACAACAGTATTCTTTATTATAATGATTATAATAAAATTAAACTATTTGGATAAAAACAAAATACATTTATATAACTTTTAATTGAATTATTCAAATATATCTGGCGACAATATCAAAATAACATATACAAAATGAATACATCTCAATCAAATGATACCACATCAAGTAATATAACATATTCAAATATATTAAAAACAGAAATATATCCAAGTAAAGAACAAGCCATTGTTCTACAAAAATCAGATCAACTTGAACTAACTGATTATATATTAGCATTTGAAAATATTACAAATTTATCTAACATTATTGACGCATACCCAATGAGCCATGATCGAATCTGCATCTTTTTAAAAACAAAAGACTTAACAGATCAAATTGCAGAAAATTATAACCATATAACTGTAAAAGGCAAACAAATATTATTAAGAAAATTAATTAACCAACATAAAAAAATGATCATTAGCGTACCTGCATATATAACAAATAACACTCTACTACAATACCTAAAGTTGCATAAAATACAAGTAATGTCATCAATTACACATATAAAATTATCGAGTAACCCAAAACTAACGCATATAAACAGTGGTCGAAGGCAATTATTCTATTTGCCAGACCCAGAAATCCCAATACCTGATAGTTTTCTCATAGAACATGAAGGTGAACAATGTCGTATATTTTTAAGTACAGAAAAATGCGAAAACTGTTTTCGATATGGGCATACTAAAGAAAGATGCAAGAAAAATACAGAAACTGTGCAATCAGTTGCCCAACAAATAACTACACTTACACAACAAACACCAGCACTAACACAGCAAAGACCCATATTAACACAGCAAACACACATATTAACACAACAATCATCCACATTGACACAACAAGCACCTACGTTAACACAGCAAACATCTGCACATCCAAACACAACGCTAAAAATAAACGACATAATTACCATACATAAAGCCCAACCAGCCTCTATTCCCCCGAATCCAGAAATTACCGCTGAGTGTCCGGATAATGACCAATTATCAAACCTAGAAAAACAAAATGAAAAACTCCAGACATCTTCACAGAAAAGAACACACAGTGGCTCAGACCCAGAACCAAAAAAAAATCCTAAACATCTGTATGAAACTAAAGAAAAAACATCTAACCGATCCGACAACACTCCCAGCAATTCAAACACAGATGATGAGTTACAAAGCCAAACTACAAAAACTTTTACTACACAAAAAATATCAAATATTCCCTCCCAATCCCAAGAAAACATTCAATCCAAACAGTCAAAAAACAACTTAATAGCAGCACTGGAAGCACTAAGAGAACCTATAGAAAATAACCCCAATAAATTTCCAATGCCATACACAGATTTTAAAAACATAATATTAGAATCACAGGGAAAGAAAAAAATACATAGCATTATCAAAAAGTATAATGTAGCGCCTGAATATCTATTGGAGATGCTAACTTGGATATATAATGCACCTGATATCAATAAATCGATCAAAATGTCTATAACCAAATTAAAAAACAAAATATCAAGTGTAACGGATTTACAGAGTAATATTAGCTCTAGTGAGGAAATAGAATAAACAAAATAAATAAAAAACAAAAACACATTACACAGTTTATAATAGTTACATAACTCAATAAATTTTAATCTTTTATTGTTCTATTTAATTTATTTATTTATTTATTTATTTATTATTTTTTTTTTTTTTTTTTTTAATTTTTTAATAACTTTTTTTTTTTCTTTTTCTCACTCTCTTTTTGTACTTTTATTCAACTTTCACCTTAGCAGTACTTAGCGGTTAGGATGGAAAACACCATAATTCAATGGAATTCAAATGGTTTTTTAAACAAATTAACTGAAATAAAGCTACTACTAAGATTATATAACCCAAAAGTTCTCTGTCTCCAAGAAAGTCACCTAACACCACAAAAAACTATCTTTCTAAAAAATTATACCGTATATCGCCATGATTGTCGAGTGGGGGGAAGGGCTCATGGAGGTGTAGTGACATTTATTCATAACAAAATACACTCAAAGCAAATAAATATACAAACACAACTTCAAACAATAGTTACACAAATACACATAACAAAAAGTTACAGTATTACCATTTGTAATATATACATACCTCCAAATGAACCATTTACTGCAAATGATATAAACGCAATCACACAACAACTTCCAAAGCCCTTTCTCTTACTCGGTGACTTAAATACTCATTCGGCTCTGTTGGGAAGTAGCCAAACAAACAATCGAGGCATTCAAATAGAAGATTTACTTTTAATAAACCCTGACCTAACACTTCTAAATAATGGAAATCCTACACATTTTTCAACAGCCTCTGGAACCTTCTCAGCTATTGACATTACAATAACTACAAATACTCTTGCTACAAGACTACATTGGGACACACACAATGATCTGTGTTCAAGCGACCACTTTCCAATAATTATAAAAATTCCCACTCTAGAACAAAATGTCACATTTACAACTACTAAATATTTATATCAATCAGCTGACTGGGAAAAATATGAACAAGAAACAAAAATATTAGTTCATGACTTAGCTGACACTGAACAAAATATCAAAAAATTAATAAATACAATAAACTTGGCTGTTGAAAAATGTGTACCCCAAAAAACAACAATACACAGAAATAAACAAGTACCTTGGTGGACAGAGAACATCAAACACTTAATAAAAGAAAGAAAAAAAACCTTAAATAAATACCGTCGCACTAAATCCCAAGCAGACTTTCAAGCTTTTAAATTAGCTCGTGCAAAAGCTCGAAGAGAAATACTCGCAGAAAAACGTAAGTCCTGGAACAATTTTATAGAATCTATAAATCCAGACGCATCTAACACTCACCTTTGGGCTAATATAAGAAAAATAACATCTGGTACTAGTAACATTGAAATATGCAATAGTTTAAATACAAATAACGGCCTAATAACAGACCAAAACGATATAGCCGAGGAATTTGCAAAACACTATTATGCAACTTCCAGTGACAACCAATACACGAGAGATTTTTTAGCATACAAAAACAATAAAGAAAACATAAAAATAGACTTTGATACAAACGAAACATTAGAATATAACAAACCATTTGAATTTCATGAATTTTTAGATGCTCTAAACAAAATCAAAAATAAAGCAACTGGTCCAGATGGTATATCAATTTTGTTAATTCAAAAAATGCATCAGACAGCTCTAATTCTTCTTTTCCATGTAATAAACGAAATTTGGTCGACAGGAAATATACCGGTATCGTGGAAAAATAGTACCATAATACCAATACTTAAACCAAACAAAACAAAACTTGAAACCTGTAACTATCGGCTAATATCACTCAATAACCACATGACCAAGATTATCGAAAGAATGGTCTATGAAAGGTTAACATGGGTCATAGAGAAGAATCTAAATCTAAATGATTACCAATATGGTTTTAGACAGTGCAGATCTATAACGGATTGTCACCTTATACTAGATACAGACATCAAAAATGCACTTATAATAAAACAAAATGTAAATGCAATATTTTTTGATATTAACAAAGCATTTGACACCATCTGGAGACACAAAATAATAAGACAATTAGATAAATGGAATCTTAAAGGAAACTTACCAAAGTATTTGCTTAACTTCCTAACTAATCGGACCTTTAGAGTTAAAATAAACAATACATACTCCAACACCTATATACAACAAAACGGAATTCCCCAAGGATCAGTTTTATCTACCATTTTATTCATAATCGCAATAAATGATATTTATAAATCTATACCTTACCCAATACAGAAAATCCTATATGCCGATGATTTAGTAATTTATGTAAATTCACATAATAAGCAATTCGCTCAAATAGAACTACAAAAGGCAATCAATAACTTACTTCAGTGGTCTAATAAAAACGGACTGACTTTTTCATATGCAAAAACAAAACATATATGTTTCCACAGAAATATAAAAGATGACCTTATACTAACTCTAAACAACCATACAATCACAACTGTAAATAACCAAAGATTTTTAGGTTTAACATTTGACGAAAAAATGACATGGAAAAATCACATACACAATCTTAAATTTGATCTATACAAAAAACTTAATATTTTAAAAATTATCTCCAATAGAAATGCAGGTGCAAACAGAAATACTTTAACTAAAGTGTATAACGCAATGATAAAATCTAAGATAGATTTTGGATCCCTATTTTACAATTCAGCTTCCATAACTACATTAAAACCTCTAAATATAATAAATAATGCAGCCCTGAGGATCATTACAGGCGCTTTCCGTACAACACCTGTAGAAAGTTTATACTGTGAAACCAATTTACCTAAATTAGACGAATCCAGAATGTTACAAACAATTAAATATGGTATACGAACCCTAGAAAGACCGATACCTGCTATATGTAATATAATAACATCCAACTTATTTTCACATAAATACCAAAGAAAAAAATCCTTCCCCAAATCATTACCTATTATGCTAAAGCATACACTAAACATTACCAACATCTCAATATCACACATCGTACAAACACAAATAATAAACATATTACCACCATGGCAAAAGATATCGATTCCAGTTGACTATACAATGAGCCAATCAACCAAGCAAACTACAAGTCCACAAGAATATCTGCAGAAATTTCTAGAATTAAAAAATAACTTGTATAAAGAGCACATCCCCATCTACACTGATGGCTCTAAATCAGATACATCTACAGCTTGTGCATTTACTGTCAACAATAACCATACATTTCAATATAAACTTAATACTTATACATCCATCTTTACTGCAGAAGCAACAGCTATAATCAAAGCAATAGAGTACATCAATACACAAGCTATACAAAAATATATAATAATTACAGACTCTCTCAGCGTCTTGAAAGCTGTAGAAAATTCTAAAACAAAAACTGCAATAGTCAAACAGATACAGAAACTCTACCACGAAGCAAGACACCTTAATTATGAAATAACATTTCTATGGGTTCCTGGACACACGAATATATCTGGCAATGAGACGGCAGACAAAGCTGCTAAAGAAGCCTTAACTCTAGGTCAGTACATTTCTATAACAACAAAAGAAGATTTGGTGCGTCATGTAAAAATACGGCTGGCCGATATACGAAACGAACATTGGCAGAACACCCCACGAAGTCACCTGAAAGATATAAAACCTATTTGCCGCACTTGGGATACATCATTCCAAACAAATAGGAACTTTGAAGTAGTGTTAGCCAGACTTCGATTGGGACATAGTAAGATCACACACTCGTACCTTATGACCAGAACAACTCAGCCAGAATGTTTAACATGCAACGTACCGATAACAATACCCCATTTATTACTTTCCTGTAAAAAGTTTCAACACATCAGAACACGATGCAATATTCCAAACAATCTTCCTGATCTACTTGGCGACAATAAAGACAATCTCAACAATCTCAATACATTCCTAAAACTCACTGGACTAATAAAACAAATATAATTAAATACATAACAAATGAATATATGAACTTGATAATGTATTGTATGATACTCACATTCACATTATATAATTTATTGTAATTTCTTTTTTTTTTAGCTGCATAAATGACCACAGTTGTTAAAAATGCAGCTTAATAATAAAAAAAAAAAAAAAAAAAAAAAAAAAAAAAAAAATAAAAAAGGTTTTTTTTTAGACAAAGCAAAAGATGAAAATTTTTTTTGAAAAATACCATTATTAAGGAAAAAGAGAACATACTATAACCAAAAACACAAAACAATAATAAACTCTATATACAAAATATAAAATTTAAAAAAATTCCCAAAATACAATTCCAACCAAAAAAAATGATTTATTTTTTTAGATTTTATAAATAATTTTTTACAATTATATAATTAAAACTCTCGTTACACAGTAAAATTCATAAAATTGGTATGTTAAAACTGATATTACTACATTGTTGATAAACCAATAAACAAATCAGTTGCTGTTTATTATCATTTTGAAGAATTTTTTGTACTAGTCCAGTGCAGTTAGGTTTATACCTCGGAATCCAGTTATAATGGATGGATTTGAATGGTTTTGGTTTTTTTGAATTTCTTATACTCAAGAGTAAAAAGTTTACCTCTTGAAATCTTCCGCTTTTTTTTTCTTTTTTTTTAAGGGTAGTTTAATGAACATGACGTTACTTTTAGTATAATGCATTCTTTTTACAGCTATATATTTCTTTTAAGATTTAAATTCTATGTATAAAGTATACAAAGGGATAGCAAACGTCCTTCAAAGGTAGGTATTGCATGTACAGTAAGAGCTCGATAATCCGGCGTAAATGGGCGGCCGGTAGGAAAAAGTCGGAAAAAGCCGGACCATCGAGAGACCGTTTAAACGACCTTTATAGCTTCTCTAAGAAATTAACAGCAAGCACTGCTGTTCTATGTACTGAGTTTGTAGGCAGTTCTGCGTTTCGCGTGATTAATTACTGTACAATACAATTCTATTTTGTACTGTACTAATTGACTGTAAACATAGAATATAAATGTGTGTAAAATTGTATCTAATAATTGTTAAATCGGGCCGGATTACTGAAGGGTCTGGATTTTCGAGGGCCGAATTATCGAGGTACTACTGTATAAGAAGAATGGGAATAGAGTGGGAAAGTAGTGATAGCGAAGAATTCCAGAGACAGATGATTCTCTACTAGGAATATAGTCATGGTTGCCAGATTGGTCGTACTTCCGTAATTTGGGCGGAATTCAAACATGTCTCACGCTCATAATTTGTATTGGGCGATTTTCCACAATTTGGGCTATTTTGAAAGTAGTCCATATGATAACTAAACATGCTTAAATTTTTAATATCTCTTTATTTTTGAAAATTTCTTATTTTGTTCTTGGTTTATTCCAGTTCTTTTAAGTAATCTTTTTTTATTTTTGAAAATTTCTTATTTTGTTCTTGGTTCATTCCAGTTCTTTTAAGTATTTGTTTATTATTTACAAATATGGAATACCATAAAGTAAAGCTCAAATCTATTAATACTTTTAAGTTTTACTATATATATACTTGTTGTGCCGTTTCTATTTTATATATGGAAATGGCTGTATTGTTTGCAGAAATTCGAGAAATATATAACCACATAATATATAAATATGTACGCATATAAGTAGACATAACATCTATCCATTCTCGATCCAGCTATCCATTATCGATAGCCAGATTTTCAAATATTTTAAGTTATTTACTGTACGGTATTATTCTTATTAGAAGTGTAATCATCATTAGAAGAAAATTAGTTTAAACTAGCTGTACCCACGACGTCGTTCGCGTGACGCATTGTTATCAACTCAATGAGAAATATATAAATGTAATAATATTGCATGAAGAACTTGCATAGAACAATAATTTTTGCGTAATGCATGCACATGCTCAAAATGGATTTTTTATTTTCCCGTGGTAATAAGATATTTTCCCGGAGTAAGAACTATCTTAAATGTTGACCCATGTAATAAGTTATCACCAAACCAAATTTCATCAAAATCCGTTCAATAATTTTTCGTAATGTGTGCACATGTTAAAAATGATTTTTCTATTTTCCCGTGGGAATAAGATATTTTCCCGGAATAAAAAGTATCTTAGATGTTGACCCAGGTAATAAGTTATCATCATACCTAATCTCATCAAAATCCGTTCAGTAGTTTTTGCATGATGCGTGAATAGACAGACTGACAGACAGACAAACAGACAGACAGACAGACAAAAATTTTAAAAGTCGACGTTTTGATATCTACATCGATAACTATTTACAGTACCAGTACAATTTTCAAAAAAATATTGCATATACAGAAACGGTCTCGTTACAGTTTTATTATACGAGTATGTATAGATAATTGCCCTTTTAACGAAATATAAGAATCATTATTTTCCTGAAAAAAAAAATTCTAAAAATTTCGATAATTGCATTTTTTATTGATATCTACAATTTTTTTATTTTTTCCGAAAATTTACGAATTTCCAAAAATGTGGTAATTTTAAATGGGTAAACTTTTTACCTTATGCCATTAGAAAACTCAAAAAAAAAAACCATTGAAATCCATTCATTATCAATGGATTCCGTCATTTTCCCTTAATAATGACTAATTGCACTGGACTATACAGTAATTTTTACAAATGATAGAAAAAAATTTAAAACTAAAAATTTTAATGGATAGGGCCGGATTTACCTTAAGTGCCGCCCGGGACACTGTAAAAAATGCCGCCCCTGCTTTTTCGTAAGACAAAAATTTTAAAAAAAATTTTAATAACTTTCCCACTTTTTTCCCTTTTTCTATCAAAAAATAAGTGACGAGCGAAAGAAAACTCCCATTTCTTATTTTCCTATCAAAAAATAAGTGACGCGCAAAAAAAATACCCCTGTCGGAAAGTTTTTGAACTGGTTGTAACAGCTGATTTTCCCATTCGGTATTTTTCTAAAAGCTTAACAATTATCAAAAAACCAAATATAATTAAATCGAACCCTCAAGTTTCGCTCCGTATCAATATTCAAGTAATAATTTTTACTAACTTATCGCCTCTTTTTTAGTCAAAATTATTACTTGAATAACCAAATATAACTTTTTCATTAAAAAAAAAAAATATTTAAAAAAAATATAGGACATTTATGTACATTTTTTTTATCGTTTATCTAAAATTTAATAAATATATTCGACAAGAATGTCAGTTTAACTCGCCCCTAGCTATTCTAGTAGGAAACATGTAATCTCTAAAGTTCAATATTCCATAAATTAGGCTTAAAAATCCTCATTGTTTTATTTTAAAAGATCAACGATATCTCGTATGATAGAGTTCGTTTAATTATTTTTGGAGTTATTTAAGAAAAAACAAAAGTTTTCCACCATTTTCCTTAATGAGTTGGACTTAAATTTAAAAAAAAACGTTTCTAATGCTGAAACATACCTCGATACAAAATTTCTTTTATTAGGGACCATTTTCTCTGTTGTAAATTACTTTTTGATTTTTTGAAAATTTGCTTTCCTTTATCGACACAACTTAGCCAAAATAATTTAGTTGATTGTTTTATTTGTTTGGATCCAACAGTTTAGTCTTCACTTTTAAGCTTAGTATTTCACAAACGGGGCGTAAAAATAAAAATTAGGAGAAGGAACCCCCACTTCATTTTATGAACTCTTTCTATACGATATCCTACACGATATAATTTTTCGTCCCTATTTTCCAATACAGAAAAGTACCCAAAAAAATTTAGGAAAGGCCAAAAATGTAGAAATTGCGAGAGTGTGACGGACGGGTAGACAGACAGACAGACAGATTTGAAGAAACTATAAGAGATCCGAGATGCTTTTTCGAAACCATAGTAAAAATTACTTTTTATATAGCACTCTAATTGGGTAGATTGAGTTTTTCGATCGACAACGTAACGAGAATGATGTGGGGGTTGATAATTAATTGTATTGGAAATGGTATAAATGACGAAACTACCTTAACGCCGATACTTTTTGCCATGATGATAATTTAGAAGTAAAAATAAAACACAATTTAGAATTTTAATTATCGACGTATTTGAATGTTTTACGTAAAGTTGTAAAAATGTTGCTGTTTTGATTAAACATTTCTAAATAAATAATATTTTATAACCGACATTAACTACAAAATAAATATGGAAATGAAATTGGTACTGTTATCTAGACTAAACGAAGAAATCTATAAAAATCATTCAAAAACACCAGTAATTAATAGGTATCGGCATTTTTCGAATCAAACAACATCGTGTTTTGTATATGCAGGCAGATAAACAGATAATATGTGTGAGTTGTATATATATGTATGTTTTATCAAAATATCTATTCGTTTATATTCACATTAATCACATCAAGTGTGATATACCCGCATGCATAAAACACAAATGTTGTTTGATCCGAAAAATGTCCGATACCTAGTAATTAATTTTTAAAACTGCATTTTATTTACTGTCAAGTAATCAGCAGTTACATGGACAAAGTTACATAAACAGCACTCCCCAGTTCTTCCATCACAAGCTCCCTCAACATGGATTCGGATACTTAGGTAGTAAAACTGGTGTCTGTCGGAAAATATTTGTACATATATTGAGTTGTGTTAACTAGATGACAGAATTTTTGACTGATTATTCAATTGATTTTTAGGATTCCATAGTCATAAATGTCATAAATCACGAAACACTAATGGAATATTACTACTAATCTGAACCTCTTAAAATATTCCAAATAATATTGATAGCTTATGAAAATAATAATGTAAAAGTTTCATAGTGTGGATAATGTAATATGTAGCTACATTTAACTAATATATAGACCAAAATTAATAAGCTGATGAATAAATTTTTGAAATCCGCTAACAAATAATAGAAAAATAGATGATCAAAGTTTAAAGCGAAATGGTTAAGTTCCAATTCACTTGTGGCGTCAAATATCCGCACAATTGGACACTGAGTGTCTTTTATACAATATTTTCTAAATTAAATTATGTTTAATTAACGTAATATCCCCTATACCGGAACGCGCTTATATGTCGGAACAGTTTTGACATTTATATATTAATGAAGTTATTTCTGAAAGAAACCTCTGATAACAAAAATAATTATTTATTGTTTGAATGATTGTTTTTCAATTGAAATTCACCTCGCATTTAATGTTTCCTTACTTAATTAAAGAATATATATATATATATATATATATATATATATATATATATATATATATATATAACAGTTTTTGCTGAATGTGTCTCTATTGCTTTTGATCAATGCTTATTAATAGAAACACATGCATTATAAATTTCAACATTTTCCAGTTAATTTTCGAAATTAGCGCAATAAAACTATGCAAATAATTTTTATTAGTCGAGTTAAGAGATCATAAGAGCTAAATCACCCTTTTATTTGGTTTAAATAATATTCATATATATGTGTATTTCTATTCAGCACAGATATAACCTTTGGATGTAACTTAAATCATGTACGTAAAATAACTAAAAATTTATATTACAAATAGTTACAATTTCTTTTTGAGTCTAAAATATTTACTTACTGCTTTAAAATCGTAAAATTTTTAATATTTTTTTTTTTTTTTATTTCGGAACGTATCATCAATTGGTAAATAAGAAAATATAGATTTGAAATTGCAAAATTTTATTAATAATGAAAAATTGTCGCCATTTTGACATATTAGTTTTAGAACTGAAATAAAATAAATTTCACAGTTTTTTTTTTCTTTTACAAAATACATAGATGGCAAAACCTTATTTGTACAAAATACAGTACTTTGATCGTTTATTTCATCGAATATTTAAACCATTATGTGTTTCCTACTTTAACATTCTATGTATTACTAGATGTCACTCTATGTTATATATTCCACGTGTGTTTTTTTAAGCATACCGAACTATTGATGTAAATCAATTCCGATATAGGTGCTTGCATTTTGTGAAAGAAAAACATTAATAATTAAAAATTGTTGGGTTGTATTTGTTTAAAAACATATTCATTTAATTAAAAAAACTTGGTTTCATGCCTATTAAGAAAAAAAATGGGTGTTTAATTTATTTATTAATTTTTATAAGCCAGTTTAATGACACGCCTAAAAATAGTGTTTCGGTATAGGGGTTTTTACGTTACCATGGATTTAATATTTTTAAAAAAATATTTTTGTTTTACCTATGTATTTATCAATATTCAAAAGTTAAAAAAATGACATTGAATTTGTAAAAGATAAAAATTTCAAAATCGTCGTATCCGTAGTAATTAACGTATTTACTAGCATTATAAAAATTTTATTAAAAAAGACTCTTCGCTCTATTTGCAATCCCGTAGCAAAGATGACGTCACACATCTGTATCAGATGAAATAGAGCTATCTGTGTCAAGTGCAACTTTAAAGTCCCGTAACTTTGTTAGTTATTGAGATAACTTAATTCTTCTTTTACACTTTTGTTTGATTTTGTTTTAATTTTTATTTTCACCCATAACGAAATTGGTAAACTTCTCCATTTCCGATTTTAAAGGTACTATAATTGGATAGTATTTTAGAAACACTGAAACCAGTGGCAGACTTTAAAAATTCGGTTTTATGATTACCTATATTAAAAGCTGATCATAAACGCCACATAGAAAAATACTCTGATTTACTATTTACATGAAATAGCTAACATTTATATTCATTTAAATTTTTATATGTATTTTTAAAAATATCTATTATTATGAGTTAATGATCTATAGATGGCATTATTTATGATTACCAGACCGTTTATCACCCGACTGATGAAAATAAAATAAAAAAAGACTACAAACTATGAACAAAAACATAATAAATTTTTACAAACTATACATTACTACTACCATAATATATGTGCATATATACAGAATGTAACAAAAATATCTAATGTTACTTAACACACATAACCTACATAACATATACATATGAAATATATGTGTATTATGAATGTTGTCGGTTGGTTATCAATTATTTTGTTTCATAATCATGGTTGGAAATTTTGTTTTATTAAACAAATGAACAAAACATTTATGGACACTGCAGTAATATCATTATTATTAACATTTATAGTCTATTGTTTACGTGGCTACAGAGTAGACCCACACACACACACACACACACACACACACACGACATATTCAGGTAAAGTACGTTTTATAAAATTTTCGACAGCTATCATTATTATTGTAATATAAATAAATATTTTTTTATATACAGTAAGTCAAATTTGACGGGGCTCTTTCGAGCGTTAATTTGAAAGTGTATTATATACCCTACATACTCTCAAAACGATTTTTTTGCTCAAAAATTTAGCCAAGTTACATTAAGCATCGGACATCCAGATTTTTCTAAATTTCTTCTTTTCTAAATTCCACAACATTAATATTCTGCACATTATTTCATGCGCTTATGATGTGAGTGGAGGATAAGGAAAGCGGTGGGAAGCTAGGATTTGTAAGACGTGCATCCACAGTCGTCTTCTTGAACAAACTACGCTAATATTCATTTAAAATTGTGAAGGAAAACTACAGAAAACCTTCACGAGTATAGTCGGCTGCGCGAATCCATCCCACAGACAATATATTTTAAACTGTTTCTGATCAACACAGTATCAAGTTAATATTAGTCAACCTTTATAATATAATATACAAGTGTGCAAGGATCACTTTCAGGAGTACACAATGTTTTTAAAAAAATCCGGAAAGTGCATGTTAGACACGCAAGTCATGAATTTGTAGTTCATTAGCTAGAATTGGGTATTTGGCAATTTTTTAAAAAGTATTTTAAATTATTCGTATACCTCTAATATGATGTTCAAAATATTTTTTTTTTTAAAAACTCATCGATAATAGGCGAAAAAAATGTCTTTCTACATGTGTTAAACATTTCCCGCTAAAACAGTATCATTTCTTTACATGGAAAAACATGACGTCACCGTTCAACATTGCCAAATGGCCCATATCATAGTAAGCATTGTTTGTAAGTGTTTTGTTGTCATTTTTTCACAATTTTTTTTTTGAAATACTTACAACAGATAAGAACAAAATTCGAGAACTATAAATCACATGGAATTGGCTCAAATTTCATTTCCAAAACTAAAAAAAAATAAAATTTCAGACACTCCCCCAAGTGAAATTTTTTTTCAGTAAATTATTGTATAAGCATTTCATATTTAATTAATTACTTGTTGCGTGTTATTTATTTCTCGACCCAAAATGAACAAGATTTAGCATAAATTTTAGGTTCAGGACAAATTTTACAGTAATGACGTGTAATTTCCTTCACTGTCAGTGACACATATCCTATGACATCTTCACCATACGACTGTCTTGCGAATCCAAAAATAAAAATAAAAATCATTTCCATAAGTGTCGTGTATGTTATCTATTTTTAAAAAATACTTATTAAAAACATAAAACGTTATTTATATATACACAAAAGTTTTTATATTGTTAAATTTTGTCGAACAAAAATCATTGCTGATTGCTACCATTAAGGGATCAATTCGCGGAAGATTATAATTTTCAGCTTTTATAAATCCGACTCCCGTTGTTAATATATTACGCACAATAACACAAAATGCAATGAAATGCAGATAAAATATGGGAAATATAATGACAACTATTTTGTTATTACGGTTACTACAGTTACATTTTTATAAATTCTGAGCGGTGACGTAAGCCATTTCAAATTTATGTTTCTGATTACGTCGTCATTAACGTAAATTTTGTAATTTTCGAAAAATAACATTTTTTCATAATTTTGAGCGATATCATTTGTAAAATCGCAATATTTGGTACTCTCATAATTCAAATAATCATTTAAAAATGAAAGTAGCTTTTTTTACGACCACAGTCAAATAGTCAATTGTTCATAATTCTCAGGATATAATATTTCTTACTTTTCTTTGACCTCGAAATTAACCGTTAATTTCTTACTATTATAATATGACTATCTAATTCTAAACCTTTTATTTTCTATATGAGTTAAAAAAATTTTAATAATAGCTTTTTGAAAAGGGCACTGTCCCCTAAATTAGGTAATATCTGATGCTGGCTATTACAACATAATCAAGTGCAGGCATACCACCTAATACGATGACAGAAACGTCGAATTCATAAGGATTTCGTTGTTAGAATACAAAATCCTAAAAACTAATAGTATATAATTGCAAATACTTGTCACTATATTTGTATGACTGTATATGTTATTTCCATAAGACATGTCGATTCGGCAGCCTTTTGAAAGGTACTGTAAGTTTTCATATAAAGCTCATAATACAACTATACACATACCTATAGACAGAGAGTAGCATAGTGATAATTATAATTAAAGCCATTAACATTGACCATATCTATCTCTGTCATAGTTTTATGATACTATCATTATGTACCCAGTAATTGTGTTGTCTGTATGTACCAGTACTAATGTTAAGCAGTAAGCACACAGTACTAACTAACTATTAAACTAAGGCGTGGTTTATACGATGATTTTTCACTAGTAGTTAGTAGACAAGCATGCTACTAGTGAGTAAAAAAAGCATTATACAAGTGAATGTAGTACTATAGTAAAGAAGAATGTATTTTTACTTGCTAAATAGCGTCATCGTGAAGCTGCAGTATTCCAACTTTACTAATTATTTTAAAAATCTTTTTTGAATTTTTAGAAAAAAAAATTAAAAATCGTTCTTTAAGGTGAATCGATTAGTACTGACAAATGAATTACTAAGTCTATTTTTTTCTCTATAAATAAATATAATTTATGTAAAAAAAAATAAGTTAAATTTTATAATACATGTAACCATAGTATTAATATTTAATTATTGTTCAATCTTCTAATTTTAATAATTTTAAAAGTAATCAATTTGATTCTGGTAGTTGATGTGTACAAACAAATAGCAACTAACACGTACACAAATATGTTATGAGTGTGTTCGTATCATTTATAAAAATTTGACATTTTTGTAGTTTTTTTTCTATTTATTACAATAACTAAACGTCCAATATTAAACAAAATAGTTTTTTAATGATTCAAAAACATAAACGAAAATAATTTTCAGTTTTTCAAATCTTAAAGTTGGTTTTTAATGACACAACTTACTTACATACGTACCATTGATTCATTTCTAATCATTCTTTGGCATTTACACATACGTTAAAAATTCTAACTTTGAAAATTTATTTCTTCTAAACTACACGTCAGAAATTATTTAAAATAGTGTCAGTGAAATAGTGTCATATCTTACTCTATAATATACTAAAATTTCAAATTCTAAGCTTGGAAAATTTCAAGTGATCGATTCACCTTAAGAAGGGAATGAGGTGAAAGATGACTTTTTAGTCGATTCCTTGCTCTTTCATTTTAATTTTAGGAGGAAAATGGTTCAATACGAAATAAGTTTTACAGTCGGCACTATGAAAGTGTTACAGTACGAGACTAAAATTATAGTTTCATAGTGAGGTAGTAGCCAAAGTAAAATTTTGATTACACCTACATTAAATTTAAGAAGTTTATTAATAAATAAAAAAGTAAAGCTTATGAAACAACATTTACATTAAGTAAACAAATAAAAAAATAAATAAAATTAATATTTTTATTTTTATTTTTGATTAGTCTGGTTATATGTAGTCATGCTGTTAACATTACATTTGTTAGTGAGACACACACGTGGTTTGTCGTTTTCTATTTATTTTTAATAATTTTTAACCGATCTGCAGTAATTAAAACATTAAATTTTTGTTTTTGTTGATTCAGTTTTATCAATTTTAATAAGCAAAAAAGTACCTAGACGCTAGTAACTAGTTTACTACTATGTACCTATACTATGGCAATAAAATTTATGTAGTGCACAGTTTCATAGTAGCCACTGTATAACTATTTTCCGCCAAGTTAATGTTTCTTCAGGAAGTGACCCTATAAAGCTAAGTCAAAAGAGTTGGCCCAAAGATTGCAGAATTAGAAAATTAAATAACACAAAATTTTAAGCTATCTATAAACTTTTATATTCCACAAATTAAAAATTTCAAGCTCGTCACACTGAGCAAGAATTTAATATTAGTTGAGGACCGAGTCGAAATTGACTTAGCCCTCCCGCCGCTTAAAAATAAAAATATCAGAGTGATTGTTGCGGTAGAACTAAGAGCTGTTTATAAGATTTTGAACTGATTAGTCCTCAAACAACCTTCAATTGCAGGAATTCAAGAGAGAACTTCAAAGTTTTTTTATAAATATCAAATAATAATGTATCGTGTAAACCGGGCTCAACATACATACCAACTAGTAACTATATATGTTCGTTTATCAATTGTTCCATTGTTCACATTTACCCTACTGTGTGTATCATTATACGTAATATATTTAACGTATATTTCACATTTACCTTATACAGGTATAGGTTATACATCCCTACAATATATAGGAATATAAAGCATTTAAGTATTAATGGATTATCTCAGATGAGTGTTTCCTATTTACGTTATATTATTACTTACCAAAGAAACCATAAACAACAGCTCATCGTTTTTGCTTCAAGAATGGGTGATAAAGTACTTAAGTATTTGCGTTGTGAAATTCTAAAATAGTAAATCACTTGATTGAGGTTGTAACTTGAAAGTGACATATTACATATGAGAGAAAAAGTTACGCAAGAAGCACGCAGCAGTAATTGCGCGAGTGTGGAATATACCTTAGGACCAAATTACGTACCATACTTTATCTATGACTACTATGAAATTCACAATAATATAAATTTGGTACGAATACAATACATTAAAATTATAACAGGTTTCAATATAATATACAATACCAGAATTAATAAAAGTGCAGTTAGCTATGGCTCTTTACACACAGTCGTACAAAATTTAGTACAGTTATATGGAAAGCATAGCTTATCTAGATAGTAGCATTTCGTACAATACATAGGCAATTTCATGGTAACTGGAACTCTCAATGGAACTGGAATGGGTGAATTTCCCCTTTTTGCTTGGTTCACATTAGTAGTGTTCCGTATACAATACTTTAATTAAATGTGACCCGCTTGATACTTGAACAATCCGGAATTGCTTCCATCTGACAAAATCTCAATTCTGAAACAAATAATCTACCTTTTAAAATGGTACATTTTCCTAATTTTTTCAATTAGATTGCCAGCTTTTGATACGCTCACGCAAAAAAATAATTTGATATGTTTTGCTGGACCCTTCATGTACATACAGACAATTTGTCAGAAATATTCTATGAATATTTTAACATTTTTTCAAACCATTCTTTAAATCCACACAAATCTACTCTAAAATTTTTATTATAATATTAAAATTAAAAACATTAAAAAATAAACATAAAATTTTATTTAAAATATTTCAGTAAAAAATTTAATTCTATAGAAATATAGTTGAAACAAAGAGTACATTTTCGAATATAAAAAAAAATTTATAAATGTAATTATTTTACATTTAATAACGAGAAGCGATTTAAATTTCATTACACAAATGGTATTGTCCATCTGAATCGTAATAATTGTATCAATACTAACTCTGATACGTACATACTACGTAATATATATATATATATATATATATATATATATATATATATATATATATATATATTAGCTACACAACGATACATAAATATAATACATATAATGAAAATTTAAACAGACGCAAGCAAACAATTGAATTACCGCAAACATTCAATACATATCTATTATCTGTATTCGATACCATGAATGCATATAGAGATACACATTGATACATTCAGAAACATATCTTGAATTGTTACAATCGGTTAATCAATATTAGGTACAGTATGTACTAGTTTCAATAACCAATGTATTTCCAGCGTTTCCACCATATCCACTCCTAATTTTACTTGTTGGGTTTCGATAAAATATTACATAAACATTCCAGAACGGGATTATGAAGCAAATTCCCAATGAGGATCCTAAAAGCCTTATTATGTAATATGTAACATTCAGGGTCTTGGTGTATATAAAAACTTGGGCAAGCAGAATGGATTTTTGTTCCTAGCTTTAACTATATTATTAATTAAAAGACAACACTCTATATAGTCTATATTATTTTAATAATAAAACTAATATAACGTGAAGACACACAGTAAAATCGAGTATATACTTTATATTTCAAAGAAACTTCCAATATTTTTCATCCGCTAAACGAATATGCTGTTAAAGTTGACGACACTTTCACCATACATTGATACCTCTTACCTACAATAAGAAGATAGAACAATGGTCAGAACTTACTGGCCACTGATATTTCTCAAAGGATATAGCCGGATAAGTATATTGGTAAATCGGCCCCGAAAGCGAGTTATTTTAATTACTATATTAACGGTATGGTGAGACTGTATTTTTTTTTTTTTTTTATTACTATTATAAACTGCGTTTTTAACAGTAAAGTCATATACGCAGTATGAAATAAAAATCTTACATAGTATTCTTATATTAACATGTATGGTAGGGCTTATATAAATAAGGTGAGTTGAGACATCAGATTTTGTCTATTAGTTTAGAGCATGTAATGAATTTTAGTAGCTTTTCTATATTTTCTGGGTTGTTGTAAGTAATTGATATCTACAATTTTGGCGGCCAAAACTAAGTAGTTATGGAGACAACTAAAAAAAATTAAAAAATTACGAAAATTTTTTTTTCTTCGTAACAACTCAACATAGGAAAATAATTCCAAATCCACATGAAGGCAAACGTTCTTAGGAATATTAAACATATTTATCATCGTATCAGTCCTCGTTATTAAGGATAATAACAAGGAAAATATCCGATCCAGTATTATTTTTATAGGGTTCTAAATTGAGTGACCACTTCAAAAAAAATTCAGTAACTGTGCCTTAATACACTTAATTACTGCACCAAGTCTCATGAAAATTCAACGAGCACAACATGATAAAAAAAATTTTTCATTTCCAATCAGTTGAACCGCCCCTCCAGTGGGTCCGACCCTGGAATTATACACATCAATCGAAAGTACTTTAAAAATAAAGGGTTGTGTCTAATAAAGTGTTTTTTCCTATCTCCTATAGTTTTCGCGATAATCAAGAATAATCGAAAGAGGTATATTAAGATATAGGGTGTCTGCCCCTGATAGAAAGTCCAAATAGTAACTGTATTGTTGTTTATGTGACACTGCAGGTACTTCATTTGTATAATTTTCCTAGACTAAAATAAGACCCTTGTGGAAATATAATAGAAAATTTTCAAAAAATGTGCTGTAATAGGATTTTTTAACATGTAGAATATTAAAGTCCAATGAGCATTATATATTCTACATGTGAAAAAACCTACTACACCACATTTTTTGACAATTTTCTATTATATTTCTACAATGGTTCGGTTCCGGGGCCGATTCACCTATACTTATCCGGCTATACCCTTTTCAGTCTATAAAGTAAAAAATGTTTCACATACATGAGATATTTTATGTTAGACGTTTTTATTTAAAAAAAACTTTTGCACTATACACAAAACTAAAATATTTATGTTTTAAAAAATTTGAAACCTTGAAAACTTAAGGCGGTATTTTCCTGTAATGCGTAGAATTTAAAAGCTAATTTTAGAATTTTTTTTCTGTATCAAAATAAAATACAATTTTTTCAGTTTTTTTATATGTTCCTATTTACATCCTAGATGGTACGAAAAATTTTTTCTTACTCAATTTTACAATGCTTTGTTTATGTTTTTTGACGTTAAAGTGGACTCCTCAAAAAAAAAAAAAAAAACATGAGTGGATGGTGGACAGGAGATCTTCATTTGTAATGATAGAAGATAAAAAATCAACGACATTCTTGTTTAATAAAGTTGTCCCTATCGCCCGTACTAGGATTAAATATTTATGTTAATAAATAACAAAATGGCGGAATTTTAAAAAAAAATTACTCAAAAATCGTGATTTTTTTCATAGAAGATCGAGGAAAAAAATTAGAAATTATTATTAAAAATAAATGATTCTAGATCGAACGATAACCACTAATGTGTAGAACAACGTATTAAAATTATAGCTCGATCAGTTGATTAGAATTTTATGTCTACTGCCCACCAGTTTGAAAAATGTAGTTTGTTGTTTAAAGTTTTATTAACAAACTTTTTATTTATAAAATATATCATAATTACGAAAAAATATTTTCATAAAAAATATATACTTACTAGACATTGCACAAAATGATCCCTAGCAGAGTCGGAGTGTACAATATTTTGAACTGGGGCGCTATAAATTTTTTTACTTTTGTCATAAACGAAAAGTATTTTTAATTTTGTTTTAAAAGTCAATTTTATTGCTATTTACATTTCATTTTATAACTTCATATATACCTAGGTCAGAACAAATGTATAATATATTTTCCACAAAACAGAAAAATTTTTAACCCCCCCCCCTTAAAAATATTATATACTCCAACACTGTTAGGGGCCAATATGTTCCGTTCTCTGATAATTATAGACA
Organism: Brachynemurus nebulosus; assembly: GCA_035578155.1. Taxonomy (NCBI): domain Eukaryota; kingdom Metazoa; phylum Arthropoda; class Insecta; order Neuroptera; family Myrmeleontidae; genus Brachynemurus; species Brachynemurus nebulosus. Next base: position 153,452,998 of record JAPWDM010000001.1, on the reverse strand, counting down.
TCAGCTACACCAGATTCATAAAATAACGCTTCTGCTTCTTCGTAAGCACCATTTTCCTGGAGCGCTAACACCATATGCTATACGCTATACGCTCTTCTAAATGCTATAACTTCGTAAGCAATTTGACTTCATTACGTGTTCGTAAGTAATTTCCACAGTAACATTTAAAATAAATATTTAAAAGAAATCGAAAATTTTTAATCGTCACATGGAAATACCGCCTTAAATATAATCAAAATAAACGGTTTTTGTAAAAATTCGATAAAAACGTTAAATGGAGAATCTTTCTTTCTGGTTACCAGATCCTCAAAAGAACTTTCAAAATATCGCAATGTCATCAGATTTAGGTACACTAGTGTGCTAAATTTAAGCTAAACTGGTTGATGAGAAGTTAATGCAAAATCGATCACGAAATTTTATTGTTAAGGAGCAACTAGATTCTCGCGAAGTTGACCGAGGCGAGGTTGGCTGAGGCAGGCCAAGGCATATGAATAGTATTATAACATCAACCACGAGGCACAGCGAGGTGACCTTCTACACTCTCATACTCGGTCAACTTCGCGAGAATGTAGTTGGTCTATTAGTAATACGTATGTGAAGTTAAATTAGACTTTTTAAAAACAATATTATTAGGGAAAATTGTCTGGAAAACTGGTGTCTGTGGTTCATAATTGCACGCCAATTGTTCAATTGCTTCGTAGAGCCTCTATGCTGATACACCAGCAACATTTCATACCTTGAATATCAACGTGACCCGTGTTATTATCGAAAGAAAGGCTTCAGTCACTTAATAAATTACTCTCATACAATAAATGTTATAAAATTATCTTTCAACTAAAACAAAAATTTTCTATCCAACTTGATTCACACATTTTTTATTTCAATTTAAATTGCTATCAAGTAAAAAACATCGTATATGTTACAAGCAACTATATTTAAAATTTTTTTGGATAAATTTGCCGTGCGAATTTAACTTAACAGTTGCATCTATTAGTAGTCTGTCCGTACATGTATGTACAAATAATAAAATTATTAATAGTAATACGCAACGTAGATTATATTGTACAATAGTCGAGAATAGCGTACAGAGATTTGTATATAAACAGAATTACATAGTTATTTGTCTCTTTGCATTAAATATTTAAACAATATTTTATTTAAAGTATAATAATATGAAAATTCCTTTTAAGAAGTCGGTGGTTACTTGTTAGGTTAAGGGAGGCACTGTTCCCCTTACTTCTATGACATAAGAATGTTTTTAAGGTCATTTCCTAGATCAAAACAAAATCATTGTGGAAATATAATGAAGAATTGTCAAAAAGTATGCTGTAATAGGATTTTTTAACATAGAGAATATTAAAATCCAATGAGCATTATATTCTACATGTTAAAATAAAATAAAAAAAGCCTACTACTACACCACATTTTTTGAAAATTTTCTCTTATATTTCTACAATGGTTTTGTTTTGATCTAGGAAAGTTATATATATGAAGTACCTGCATATTACATAAACGACAATATAGTTACTATTTGAACTTTCTTTCAGGGGCAGATAGCCTATACCTTAATATACATCTTTCGATTATTCTTGATTATCTCGAAAACTATAGGGGATAGGAAAAAACACTTTATGAGACACAACACTTTATTTTCAAAGTACTTTCGATTAATGTGTAAAATTTCAGGGTCGGACCCACTGAAGGGGCGATTCACCAGATTTTAAATTAAAAATTTTTTTATCATGTTGTACCCCTTGAATTTTAATCAGATTTGGTGCAGTAATTAAGTGCATTAAGGCACAGTTACTGAATTTTTTTTGAAGTGGTCACTCAATTGAAACCCTATAAAAATAATATTGGATCGGAGATTTTCCTTGTTATTATCCTTAATAACGAGGACTGGTACGATAATAAATATGTCTAATATTCTTGAGACTGTTTGCCTTCATGTGGATTTGGAATTATTTTCCTATGTTGAGTACCTAGTTACCAAGTAAAAACTTTTTGTAATTTTTTTAAAATTTTTTTAGTTATCTCCAAACTACTCAGTTTTGGCCGCCAAAATTGTAGATATAAATTACTTACAGCCTCACCATACCGTTAATATAGTTATCAAACTAATTCGCTTTCGGGGCCGATTCACTTATACTTATCCGGCTATACCCTTTATGACTATATGAAAAAATGAATACCTAAACACGAAACCCTAGATTCATAATACCTATAACTCCATATATTATCGGGGGTATAATTTTTTTTAAAAAATGTAATTCCAGATATTTATCGATAATCGCTATATACCAAATCGGGATGATTCATTTTAAAAATACAAAACGATCCGGCTCTCAACATGTCGTTTCATGAAGGTATATTTTCGCTGGTTTTTCGTTGGTATAATCTCTCTATTACAGAGAACGGAGTGACACTTGTACGTCCATAATATATATCTACCGTGCCTATATATAGGTATTCTACATGCTTTAAATAACATGTATTAGAAATAAAATTATTCGTTGTATGTTGTTCAATAATGGCGTACATTCATTTTACAATACTCGCGTGTATTCATAAATATACCTTACCTATACACGGATTAACATTTCCAAAATATTTGGGTCCAGTGGTTAAATTAATCACATTCATAACAATAAGTTTATATGGTACAAACCTAAAATAGAGATGTCACCGGAAGTAATTTTTTTGTTCCATTCCCACCCAGCTCGAAAGGGGGCGGAGGGGAGGGGGGCGTGGAGTCAACAGCCGATAAGGGATCGCTATATGAGTATTAATTAATAATAGCCAAAAAAAAATCCATCCCACTCAAACGTTACAAAGGATTATAATTCAATTTGCGATTTTAGTGATCCTTAATTACTATGATTTTACTACCCAGTAGTCCGTAACCACTATTACCTTACTACCCAGCGGTCCATAATCAATGTAACCTTACTACTTACAAAGTGAAGTTTTCGGAAAGAAATATTTATAATTTCATGATGAAATAAGCATAAAAATTAAAAAAAATATAGAAGGTATTTGCAACTAATAATAATGCAACATAACCTACCCTACTTTTTCCTTCTTATATGTTTTGAATACCACACACATTTCGAGAAAACGTAAAAACCCTTATTCCCTAATTTTTGGTGCTCTTTCTATTTATACAAATTGAATACATTGAACCATTCAGGCTGTACAAGAAAATTTACCTTCATTTTCACCCCTCCAACACCTCTTATAAAACCAGACCCTGGTTTAACCTATACAAGTGAATAAGTCTTTCGAAGAGTAACATTTCCTCAATTTAAAGTTTTTCTCTGTTTCTTATAGTTTTCTAGATATCTTAAGAAATACGATATCTTAAGAAATACAAATTTAGGGGCTGGTTTCACCTCGTAAAAGTGGAAGATGACCGATAAAAAAAATACAGGTCCCTTATTTTTGTCTATTCTACACACCTACCAAATTACATCGAAATCGAGAATTATCACTTCAAGACCTTTCCTTGTTAGTGGTCCACTATCACTATGATCTTACTACCCAGTGGCCTGTAATCACCGAAATCTTACTAATCAGTGGTCTATAATCACTATGACCTTACTACCCAAATTCCGTATAGCTGCTTATTTGAGTCTCTAAGACTTTTTGAGTCTCTAATACCCTAACGGATAATTTTGACGTCACGTTAACTTCTCTTATAATTCAGTAGTATTTGAGAATAAATTTTTCCAGAATCCGGCGCAACCTAATATAGTAAAACTTATGTCAACCTGAAATTGTTTAGCTTCTCAAGAGTAAAAAAATTTTCAAAATCGGTTGGGTAGTTAACTTTGGAGCTTTTAGAGTCCCCGGGATCTTGGTGGATAATACAACATAACCAGTGTCAATTTGGAAAAGTTTAACTCTGTAACAGTGAAAAAATTTTCAAAATCGATTAAATAGTTCACTTTAGACCTTCTTTGGGTTCCTAGGATCCAGGAAACCTCATAATCTCATGTAACATAGCGTCATAGCCTCTGTCAATCTAGAATAGTTTAACTCTCTAAGAATGAAAAAATTTTTAAAATCGGTTGAGTAGTTTATTTTGGATGCTTTTTGGGTTCCCAGGACTTCGTACACCTCAATTATCTCATATAACAAAGTCTTTATATTAAATCAAATACTTTAGAAATTAGGAAATTTAAAACTTGTCGTATACAATCACTTGTCTAAATATAATTTATTGAGAAATTATGGTTTTTCCATCAAAAAAATACAGTCTGTCACACAAGAGCATCCGGTGGACTGTTTCAAGAGAAAACTCTTAGGAAGCTCCACTACTGTAGTATTCGTTGAAGGGTAGGATACACTACTACGCTTTGTGCTTGAGACGCCAGTATTACTTTGTATTGCGATAAGAATACAACATTTCCAAAATTAGTGCATCATATGCAAAATTTTTCGAGGTAATGTTCTTGTGCAATCACAGTAAAGGACCTAAAATGACTTATTAAGCTGCTGCTAAATGTATGCACAAGCTAGAAGACTTTGTATAGAAATGGATGTTGCGATATAATGGTCAGGAAAACGCCAACGGCTTTCCCGAGAAGTCTATTTTGACACTGCGACAAGGGCAAAAGTTATTGGCTAAAAAGGAAGTTAATATTAGTATAATGACTCTGAATAGGCGATTAAACGAATCAATTATTTATTGGCGTAGTACGATGCTGAAATTTCTCCTCAAATCAAAGCATGTCAAAAAGTGATGCTTGTAGGATATGCAAACTTTGAATCGTGATTGAAGTAATGTAATTTTTACTGACGAAACATGTTTTTATACATGGGTTCCTGTCAAATATACTTGGTCTTTTGTTAAAACAGGTGAGCCGTATCCGAGCTCTCTGGCGGTTGTTACCGCAACAAATACGAAAAATCCTATAAAAAGTATGCCAAGACGGTGCCTACGAATAACGAAGTCCGAACAACTTGCTAAGTGAATGTGTAATAATGCTTTCAGTGTACTTTAAATCGATTTATTCATTTCTGAGAAATAATAATTTTTTTTTAAATATGCACACGACGCTCTTGTGTGACAAACTGTATATCGATTTACTATGGTCCACGGACGAAATCTAAAATTGATTCTAGCCTATGTAATGCAGAAGGTTGACATCCCTTTTCTACATCATTATTTCCCGCATTTATCCTTAACAAATGTATAGACACATAGCTGAAATATATGCAACAAAGGCCGAAATTGAATGAACAAAATTAAACACTAATTTAAAATTAATCACGTTTGGGTCAACTAGAACTTAAAAATTATGTTTACAGAATTTGACGTAGGTATAGTTAACGACAGACACAGTCCTTGCACTAACACTCTTTATAAAATATTAATTTTACGATTTGCCACACCGAGCCATTCATCCAGAAAACGACTTTACACATGTAGGTAGGTATATTGTATTATATCACACAATGTACACACAAGCCGAGCATGAAACTCGAAAATCCACGATCATATTTTACTATTCTTAATTGATATTGGCTGTCTTATGCATTGTGAATATAGATTTTACAATAGTACCAAATAAATGGCTTCATATTATGTCCGTCTGTATATAACAGGGACGGATTTGAAATCAAAAACATTTTCAGAACAATATTAAACTTATGGCGAGAAAAATAAAACCAATATCAAGATTCAAGTATATACAAGACCAGGAACGAAGCACAACTCTTGCTAAAATATATTAAAAAACCTTAGAGATTTTCCAACTATTGTTGCTAAAATTTTATAGTAGGTAATCTACAATATGACGTATTAATTGATAATTTTCTAGAAATTTTGAAAATGTCTTAAAAATCGTTCATCTTGCAAAACTTTTAAACCTACAGACTAAAACTGAGACTAATAAGCAAAGGTCCCGAGGCCGGACCTATCGATTTTCATATAATACTTAGATATGTTGTAGAACACTAAAAAATAAACGACTCGTATTTATTTTTATCGGCGAAAAACTGTTTGAAGGGGTGAAACTGCCGCGCCCTTCAAAAATTTGGGTTAAAATTTAAATTTTTTAAATATCTCGAAAACGGTAAGAGATAGAGCAAAAGTTTAAATCGGTGATATTACTCTTTTTTTAAAGACCTATCTATTGATATTCGGTTTGTTTAAATTACGTCAACTGGGCGGGGGGGGGGGTTGTTTGGTCGTTAAAATTTCGGGTTAATTTTGTAAAAAGGGGGTAAAAAATAAAAAATATTAAAATTTTGTTTAGAGATTTCGAATCTACGTAAAAAGAAATATAATGTAGACAAGCAATTGATATAGTCATAACTTTATTGAAATACTTTCTATCGATATAGAGGATCAAACTGATTTATTATTTGTTGGAAATTCCACTTTAATAATCAGTTACTACGAATCAAAATACAATGAATTAACAATAAATTGTCCCAATTCTTTCAACCGTCATCGATGTATTTTGAATAGAACAAATAATATTCTTAATCCCATTCTGATCTAAACCTATTTCATGCAATCATTTGAAATATCAATGCAGATACCAAAAACTACATAAACGTCCATTATTTATTATATTTTTTTATTATTTTTTATTTTTTATTTTCTGATCGGTTGGTAGCGAGTAGCAAAATTTATGATTTTGTCTATTGTAAACTCAATAGCTATACTATCTCGATATATTTTATATCTATAATACCTACACAGTGAGAGAAAAAGTGATAGAACTAGGGAGAACTATGGCAAAACAATGACTGTTTTTCATTATTTTTGTGACCTTTATTTCCCATTTAATGGCAGGTGCTATAAATTTAAATCGTAATGTAGTATAGTCTGGGTAAGAAATATTAAAAGGATTAAAAGTTTTAGGTATAGATGATCAAAATTTTAACTCGGAAAGTATGTAATAAAAACAAAAAAGAATGTAAGTAACAGATCAGAAAGGGAGGTTAAGAAACAAATCGACCTAACGGGGGTGTTATTTGTGGCACCTTTTGTTCGTTATTGTTATAGATAGTTTGACTGTACATATTATGAGATGTAATCTCAGCCAAATTTTTTCTTTCATCTCAGGAATACCTTGGTTTCAATTGAAAATATAATTTTCTAAGACCGAATCATATCTGTTGAATATATGAAGACAAGTTGATTTCACTTTCAGTTTTCAGTATTTAGATGTATCATACTTGGTCCACACCAATTTAAAATCCTTTGAAAAGTTTGATTTTATAGTTTTCAGGACCAGGCTATAGATGTTAAGAGAGTTATTTTTAAATTTTTGTACTTTAACAAGAATAACTAAATCCCCTCATAAGATCATTCTCGTTTTCGGCCGTGCGTTTGTCACATAAAGGTTTATCTGAGAAACTTACTACTAATAATTTAAAACTAATAATTTTTGGTCGAGTGATTTTAATGATATTGCTAAAAAAATTTTTATAACTAAAATTTTGATTTTAATAGGGTTAGTCAATATTGAGGAATACAGGAAAACTGAGGGTTTTCTTCGACAGTTTGATAGTTATTGCAAAAAAAAATATTTTAAGGGGGTATTCTAATCTAGACGGCCAAATTTTAGGTGTTTTTTCAGGCGTAATAAATAAGAAACCTTAAACATTTTTACCATCGGTTTTTTTATAAGTTTTTTATTAACATTTGAAAAGTACAAAAAAGTTAAAAAAAAATTGAAAATTGACGCATTGTTATAAACGCAGTGAGAAGTATATAAGTGTAATAATTATACAGAACTTGCATGGAACAATAATTTTTGCGTAATGCATGCACATGTTCAAAATGGTTTTTCTAATTTCCCGTGGGAATGAGAAAGGTACAGGCTGACAAAGTAGGGACTCAAAAAAATAGTTGCCCCCTGGTTGACTCCCTCGGTGATCTGAAACACAAAATTTTAGTGAATTCTTAAAGAGTAAGGATGTGATTTTCGTTTGACGGGAGCGATTTGAAAAAAAAATGTTTTTGGTAAAATGGCGTCCATGTGAAAAAAAATTTTTTTTCCCATCGTTTCAGTTTCGGGAATTTTTTAAAAATAGTAAAAAAAATCAAAATACCTCTCGTGAAACGAATTTTGAATATCTTAAAAAGCTCTGTACAAAATTTCAAAACAATCGGTCCACTAGAACTTGAGATATCATGTCAACCGTTTCAAAAAACATAATATCGAGAAAAACGAGTATAAAATTTGAAGTCTCGTTTCGGGCAATCTGAGTCATTTATGGTGTGTTATACTTACATCTTTTAAGCAGCGATCCCTACCTCGTACGATGTCCCTTCCCTTAAACTTTGAAAATACGCAAAAAGAAATCGAAAATTTGAATTTCTAGACTAGAATATCCCCTTAAATAACAAATAATAAAACACAGTAACAAGGATATTAATATTAGACAACGTATTTCAATTATGTATTTATGAATTTTTGTGAAAATCTCATTTCTAAGTTCTATTTGGTCAAAGTGTCTAAGAATATTAAACATACACTATACAGTAAGATATTCTTGCGTACAATAGAAATAAGGTTTGACATAATATTTTACCATAATATCTAAATTTTTATACAAAAAGCCCATAATAGGTATGTTCCAACAAACACTCGAATTAATTCTCGTTTTAATGAGCATGCGCATAGTTGACTTTACTGTTCCAACTAGGCAGAATTGTAATTCCAGTTTACACACAGTTTGAAATTCTGTGTTCCAACAAGTGTTTAAATCTAATTCTGAACTCACCCGAATTGATTTTTAAAATTCTTGCTTCAGAGTAAGTATTTCAAATCCTAGACATGCGTATTAACGAAAATTTAAATTTTAACCTTATAATTTAAAGATTTAAATAATAAACAGACAAATTTTAAGTTTGAATTGTTCTGTCAAAAGACAAATTTCAAATTTTTGACTTTATTTAATTGCTATAATAGGTATTTTTTCTTTTTTAATTAGCAAACAGGTACAATATTAATAGATTTAAGCGTTACTTTACGGTATTCCATATTTGTAAATAATAAACAAATATTTTATTTCGCAAAAACACCACTTTTATTTTGAAACAATATTGTCACAGTTTCAAAATAAAAGTGGTATTTTTGCGAAGTAAATTGTTTATTATTTACAAACAGGTACACTTTAATTATTTATTTTATAAATATTTATATTACATTATTTTAGTAAGTAATAAAGTAAAATATGGAGTAAAGTAAAAAAAAATGGTTCGTACTTTTTATTTAAAAATTAAATTAACGTACTTATTTTAAAGTACATAATAATTTTTTAGTGGATATATTATTTGTAAATATTCTTCATAGTATAGAAGGTATAGGTTTGACATAACCCCAGTAGAGTCCCTATAATAAATAGAATCGTGACATGTCATCCATTTTGTATCCAAAACAGAGCAGGAAGCTTCAAAATTAATTATCACACATTTGGGTAAATATTTTTGAGTACATAATGATTGTTAATAAGTTATGAATTAATGAAGAATTAAAAATTTTTAATTTAATTATTCTTTCTAAGTTAAACTAAATGGTTTCTGTTAATATTTAATTTATTTCCAATGTATTTTACGAAAACTTTGGATACAAAATGCCGGAACCAATCAGCGTTCAGCACACATGTCACCACTCTATTTACTATAGGCACTCTAACCCCAGTCTTTAGTAGAGACATGTATTGAAATCCCTAAGAATTAACGTTCCTACATATTAAATACCGAACTGAAGTTCTGAATTGAATTTGATTTGACCTTCAAATGACATTATCGAATTTAAAATACTGTATTCACTCGAATTGAAAATTCTAGTGTTTGTTGGAATATACCTAATATTTACAATATAAATAAATTGTGTTTAATTTTCTTCTGTATGCCCCCCTCCAAGACTGTATACGTGCCTGTGCCTGATCTGCTCACTGATTGCCTATACATTTTAAAAGAATTACGAACAAATTAAACCGTCACCAAATATAAATTTACCAAATTATAAAAATTTTTCAAAACAAAATCCAATTACATGATGATAGTATAATTATTACTGTAATCCCTGCACTGCGCGCTATACATAGGTACATATGGTACATACATATGGTACATACATTTGGTATGGTACTACGTACCATACCAAATTACAAAAATCTAATAAATTTTTAATTATGTTCAAAATAAAAAAATGCCAAATCATCAATACAGCATTAAAAAAAAAAAGCAACCATTTTATTCGCTACACAAATCACTAGTTATACATCAGTGTCAATTTTAAATTAAATAGTAATAATTAGCACAATTACTGTGTGACATGGCTACCTATATTACGTGCAAAAAAAAAAAATGGGCGACAGCTACGGCGACATCATAATATATATGTCGACGGACGATCGTTAAATCAACCAGATTATGAAAATCCTTACTGATGTCAATCAGGTCATTCTAGAATAAATGTATATTCTGAAATTAAACGAAATTTATTTAAGGGAAGGTTTACTTGAGAGTCGTTAAAAAAAATCGATTTTTTTTTTGCAGAAATCGATTTTTTTTTGCAGAAGTCGGTAGCTAATTATGTGTAGAATATGTTCCCAAAGTGATTTTACTGAAAATAATTTAAAAACAAGATTCTTGCACATTAACCGAATCCAGCTTCCTATAAAAAAAATTTAAAAAACGCAGTTCACGCAATAATGAGTATTAAATATAAAATTTTGAAAATACATTTCTTTATATATATTCTATAATATCTCGGAACTACATTTTTGGAACTGGCGGACACGATAACTCAAAAACTATTCGATGGATCCTTTTTTTAATTTTTTATTTTAAAGATAATTCAATTCTTCGGCATCTCTACCTAAGTTCGATACACTTTTAATGTTTTTTTTTATTTTTAAATTTACTTTAAAGAGGGAAAAATAAGACAAAAATCGTAATCAACAGTTCAAACATCCGCCATTTTTTTTTCTTTCAGCAATTTATTGATATTATAAGTAGAGGTGCCGGTACTCTTCATATATTTTATAAATTTTTTTTTGTTTTTGGATTTCGGTGGCTTATTACCGGCGCTAGGATGTCCACCAACAAGGCATTGGATTTTCGGATCGTCACACTGCACTTTTTTTTGTATAGTTTAATATTTAATAAATATGTGCACAAAATTTGAAATTGATATTTACTTGAGAAAAAAATTCTAGAAAAATACATAATTTTTAAGGACTCTCGAGTAAGCCTCCCCTTAAGGGGAGATTCGCCAAAAAAACATCAAAAATCGATCGTTTCTGTATTATTTTTATTTTTATACCAATAAATATTTTATTAAGAAACTAAATATTCAACATGTTTTGAAATTACAAATAATTTTTTTTTTAAATTCACAAGCTTTGAAGTTGACACTGCGAGATTTTTTCATCTTGATAGTTCCTCGCGTTCTGAAATCCCCAGTGGACTAAAATTAAAAAATCAAGAATTTTCTGAAAATATACATATATGCATACTTATGGAATTAACTAGGATCTAAGAAAAGAAAATAAAAAACCAGCGAGAAATCGCATTTTGAAAATAATTTTTCAAAAATCCCCGCTTTTTCTCGATTAAAAACAGCCGCCATTTTGTAAATATATTACGGAACCCAAAGGTCCTAGTTCCTGCCAAAATGACGGTATTGAGGAATAATATGCACTTTGATTTATATGGATATCTCAAATACTTTTTGAGATACATTAGGAACCATGTCGAAAAACGTACTTTCGAGAAAAAAGCTTTTTAAAAAGTTTTTTATTAAAATTGGATTATAGTAAAGTGCGTGCACAAAAATGCCCATAACTTTTTGATTTTTGATTTTTTTTTTAATAAAATTTTAGGGGAATGTTTTTGACACCTTAAGAAACATAATTTATAAGAAAAAACATCGATTTATTTTTTTGCTAGCGAATCTCCCCTTGAATAATAAAATGTCAAATATATATTTAAATTATTTTGTAAATGATTTTTTTAACGATTTGTATGCATAATTTCAAACAGAAATGCTAAAAATGAAACGAAAAAATTTAATTTAGTATATTTATTTATTATCATTTCTTCCAGCAAAAGTAAAATCTATTCCTTTTGGTATTTAATTGTCTGTGTACCGGATACCAAAAAGGTCTTAATCATATCATACCCACACCTATCCTAACTCAAAAATCCAGTAATATTTTACCTTCACATCCTTTTAACAAATTTCCAGAATGGAATTAAGCTATTACAACCACTGTCATGACGCGACCTGAGCCCGGGACGCGTATTTCCGTTTGCGTGTTCATTAGGAGGCACCGTTGCCTCGAAATCCGTACGGCTTTGTAACACTCGAAACACGTATACAATTCAAGTCTGCCCGTCCTCTAAACGCACACGGGTTTGTAATGCAGACTGTTCTTTCAAACACGTGTTCAAGGGAACGCGATGATTAGAAGGATAGTTTTGCAAAGGTGATAAAATCTTTTCGAAATTTTTGCGACATTTATTTATACCATTAGAAAGAGGAGGAAAAATCACTTAAAAGGGTAAAATTCACAGAAAAACGGATTTTTATAAACGGAAATTCGCTATGTTATGCAGGATGCTGCGACAGGAGTATTTATATTTAATTTTTGTGTATGATAGTACAGTTATAAACACTGTCAGCGTCTACCTTTAATATTGTTGGGTGTTTAATATTTGCTTTTCAAATTGCATAATCAAATTACTCAACCATATTGCCGGATGTCAAATGTTATTCAATCTGCTTGATTTTGAATAAACTTTTTCAATGAAATGGCTGGCTTTTAATTAGATATATTTCATGAAATGCCTGCATATAGCTAGACACATAATGATCTGGCTGATTCAACGACCGGCCGCCGACATATACACTATAGGTGGTGAACTATTGAGCCGTAAATAACATTCAAATACATAGGTTTTTGAAAAATAGATTCACTACTATAGTACTCCATCTGCCAAATTTTTATCAAAAATTTTGCTAGTTATCTATAACAATATGATAAAGAGATGATGATTTTTGGGACCAATTTTTCATCTTTGTAATAAAAAAGTGAAAGATATACTAATATACTAAGGGAGGAAATACCTTTAGACGAGCGAAGATGAAGGCAAATTCCAGAATTTTTTTAACAAAAAAAAAAAAAATTGATCTGTATTTTAGAATATTCGTATTTTATTTACTATGGCTTTAAAGATCACGTAGGAGGAAGGCTTAATGAATGGGACATTTTTCTTAAAAATCGTCTTAACTTCAAAACCAAGTAATCAAATATTTTAATTCTTGCGGCATAAGATACATCAAACATTACTTTATATTTTAAACTAAAAAAAAAAAAATTCTTTTTAAATAATAGTAAATTTTTTTGTTTGAAAAAAATGAGATTTTTGTCCCATTCAGTAATTTTATTCTCATTGAATGGGACAAGAAGAATATTGAATGGGACATATTATGTAATACAATGTCAAATTCATGCGGTTTATACAGATTAGTAAAAATATGGAAATGGTCAAAAATATCAGCGGGGAAGCATTTTTGGGATAAATGATGAGGACAAAAGTCTCAGCATTTTTCACGGTGCATCCGATGGTGACCTTGACTTTGAGGTCAAGATCAAAATTCAAGGTTATATTCATAATGTCCCATTCAATATTCCTTGTCAAGTAACAAATTAAAGTCAAGAAATAAAAAGTATACATAGCCTCAATGCGCAAACAATACATATTTAATTATAGTCTATACTAAGCAGTTTAATAATCAACTAATACAATTAATCTAAACATAATAGTTATCACAGAATATTTAGTAATTTATAAAAAAATAAAAGTTACGTTTTTCTATTTAAAATCGTATTTCCTAATTTTTGTTCAAACAAACGGAAAATCGTTAGCACATATATCGCATATAAAAACAGTTATATAAAAGACACCTTATGACCAGTGTTCCCTCTAAGCAGTGCGCGTGTGCGCGCGCACATAAATTTTAAACATAGCGCACATGAAAAATATTCGCGCGCACAGGCAAATTTTTTTTCGTGCAGAAAATACAATTGCACCTGCATATGAAATCCATTTAAAAAAAAAATTTTAATTTTTTTAAATGCATTATTTTTATTCTAAATACAAGTAATTTTAAAAAATTTAGTAATTTTAAAAAATTTTAAAAAAGTGAACTTACTTTTATAACAAATGCAATACATCAAATATTAAGTAATTTAAAAATGTTATTAAAGTCACTGTTTATTTATAAAGCAGGAATTTTGGATTTTTATTTATAAAATAGAAATTTTGGATTTTTTTGGAAAGAAAAAATGTCTTCATAAAAGCCTTCCAGTTTACTATTTAAGTTCCTTTTTTAATATTTAAAAATAAAACACAAAGGCAATTAGCGGATAAGCATGGGTAGGAATGTCCTCGTGCGAATTGTGTTGGCTTTTTTCCTGCTAACTGCTATCGGCACAAAATTGAAATTTACTGAGATTCAACCCTTAAAAACTTAAAACCTTTTTTTAAAGCCCCGATCAACCGGACACTCATCATCAGTTTTAAAACCACCAAAATGACAAATCGCTTGTAAACTTTCAATTACATTTCGCTTGTTGACATTTAATACCGAAGATGAAAGGAAAAATTCGACTTCCGTGATGGGGCTCCGCTGCTCACGGTGTTTTTTTTTTATTATATGTGCTTTTTTAATTGCCGCGCACATTTTTTTTTTTTGTTTTGGAAAAAACTGCACACTCTTAAAAAAGTGCGCACACAGGTTACAAAAAATTAGAGGGAACACTGCTTATGACTGTAATACAAATTTCCATTAAAGGTTCCTTGTTAGCTAAAACTCATTTGTCCCATTCAATAATTGCCCCTTAAGCCTCTCCCCTATTTTTTTCTTTTCAATGGTGGCTGCAGAAGCTTTTCATTGAATTGTGTCACTTCACAAATTCCCAAATAGTAAACACTCTAGCTGCCGTAATTATATATTAAAATTTTTTAAAAAAATTATCTGTTTAATTAACATTTATTTTATGTCGAATATTGTTGAATCAAGAAAGTATCATCAAAATAAAAAATTGACGTATTTGTCGCAAACAGACATTTATTACGAAACTGGTCTCGTTACATGCTACGGTACTCTCAGGGCCGGCGAAAGAAATGGCAGACTCCGAGGCACAACAAAAAATTTCCAAAATCTTTTTTCTAAAAATACAGTTGACGAGCAAAAAAGGAGAAAAACATTTTCTCACTTTGTTCGAGCCCCTAACATAGATGCTTCGGACTCCCGAGCAATTGTCTCACCTAACGCCGCTCACGCCCATACCCTGGGTACTCTAAGAATGGAAAAAAGGTTCAGAAGCCTACAAAAATCTACTAAATATTTCTTTGTCTATAGGAGTTTTGTATTTCTTATGCATAACGAACC
Source organism: Brachynemurus nebulosus (assembly GCA_035578155.1). Taxonomy (NCBI): domain Eukaryota; kingdom Metazoa; phylum Arthropoda; class Insecta; order Neuroptera; family Myrmeleontidae; genus Brachynemurus; species Brachynemurus nebulosus. Next base: position 153,437,561 of record JAPWDM010000001.1, on the reverse strand, counting down.
AAAATTCCTGTTTTTAGATAATTGAAGGATGTCTGTAGACTGCGTATCACAGTAACACTACAAAAAAATAATAATAATAACAAAAAAGGGAAAAAAACAAACAAATGTAATGCAAAAAAAAAAAAAAAAAATTAAAAAATTATTTGGAAAATAATAATATTGCAATAACAATTCAATAAAATACAATTCAGTATTGTATTACATAAAAAAATAATACTTTTTTTTGCTTTGTCGCCAATTTTTTTTTTTTCAGATTGAAATTAAAAAAAAAATTGATCGGTATAGATTTAGTAATAATATCTTGTTACATTGATACGTTTTTCAATATTCATATTTATTGAAGTGGATTCATATCTACGTTCAGGTATGGAATATGTATTTAAAATACAAAATGGCATTTTGCATTTTCTATTTTAAATAGAAAATACTGTTAGATCGTCTTGACAGTAACTGTATTCTGCGATTGTGTACAACGTTGTCAAATTGACTCATTAAAATCCCCCTAATGCTAGTCAAAATCCCTCCAAAAATACATGTTAAAGGGCAAAAACTTCTAAAATGAATTTTAGAAGGAGAAAATTATTTAACCTACATAAAATACATAAGCGACATCCCCGGAATAAATTTAACCAAATTCTCCCAGTTTGAAAACATCCATCCAAAAATCCTTACAAATTCTCACATATTTCCTTATGACCCACCCTTGCTGATTTATATATATATATATATATATATATATATATATATATATATATATATATATATATATATATATGTATATATATATATATATACATATATATATATATATATATATATATATATATATATATATATATATATATATAGTAAATTACTTTTAAATGGTTGACAAAAAAAAAAATAAACTCAAATCTTTTGTATTGTGTAATATTTTCTACCTCAGTAGCAGCGAGTTAATAATAAAACGTACAAGCTACAAGGTAGGTGCAGATATTAGGTAATTTGGTATGAATGAAATAAACTAACATATAACACATCTGTTTCACTAATATATTTAATAAACTCATTAAATTTTTAATTTCACTTTAGCGTTAATTATTTTTCCAATTTTTTTATATTTTCATTTTTGCAATACAGACTTTCTAATGATATCCAATACCACCACCCAATAGATAGAGGTAGATATATAATGAAAACTTCTTATAACGAAAATCAAAAACACCAAGAATTTCTTTTAACGTAGTTGCCCTGAGATAGTCAGGTACAAAAGTATATCTCAGCGAAAAAATTTTCTTTTATCAAAAATTAAATAATGTCTTAATATTCGGCAGTTATTATATTTGTATATCACTTAAATTTCCGCGCACTTATGTTGCAGTAATACAAAAGCATTGTTGAAAAAGCGTTGTAAGATGATGTTTATAAATTATATTTTAAAAACGGCGTAGTGAATAATTTTTATTTCTTATTAAATATGGTTTGTAACTTTGTATTTTATCAAATTCCTTTGACACATTTTCATTTTATTAAAAAAAAAAAAAAAAATAGAGTTTCGCCATAAGTAAGAGCCCGTGTTAAAATTACGAAACTTTGAAATCGTTTTTCTCAAAACTGGGGTAGTCAATTTTAATCGGAATAGGCTCGTATTATTGGTATTGAATTAAATAAATATCTAGGGAAGTTTCGTTAAAATACTTTGAAAAAATCGTTTTATCGGCCAACTACCTTAAGGATTGCCTTAAAACAGAAAATTAGTAAAGAAGAATGCGTCGCTGTAGAATTTCTATTACAGTCGTCGACCACATTTGATGTAAACGTCTACGTACTATTTTTTGTATTTTTTAAATTAAAATTTTAAAGAAGAATTCGTCAAGTATGTGTTGGACACGCATTAAATCACGGCTTATCACTAGCTAGAATTTTTCAGAGTTTTCAAGATAAAATATATAGCCGGAGAACCCATAATATTTTAGCAAGCTTCAAAATTTGGGGAAATATTCTTTAAATCTTTTCATTAATGGATATAACGACTTCATTTATCCCATTTTCCCAAGATTAACGTTTCAATACATTTACATATTTTTGAGTTTAGATAAAAATGCCGGTCCTCTCCATTAGTGTGTATATGAATGTAGTATAATCTTCAGTCAGTTGATAATGGTCATATTGATTGAAACATGTCATAAAATCAAAAATGAAAATGGTACATTTTCAACGTAAAATGTTTCATTTGTAAATGAGAATTTATTTCCCTTCAAAAAGAACTTAATTTATATTTAATAAAAAATCAATCCCCTTATCGAATTTAATTTAAAAATTTTGCATGAATAATAGTTTCGTTAAACAAAGTTTCCATAATACAATAACAAAGCAGAAATTATAATTATATTAAGCGCAGTGGAATTTATATAACAATAACGTAATAATGTTTTGTTTTTTCTTTTGTTTTGTTTTTTTTTTTTTTTAATAAGTTTATTAAATGCATTCATACACGAAAATACACCATATTAGGAAAATATTTTTCATAATCTATAACAAGAAATTGAAGGAAATAATTACAACAACGGCTGTCAGATTTGAAAAAAAATTATTTTGTCCACTAACAGCTTTAGGAATACTAAAATCTCTTATTTGATTTTCAATAGCAAAGGCGTTTATTAATATTTTTTTTTTTTTTTTTTTTTTTTTTTTGATAGAAATACACAATTCATCAATTTAGATTATTCCTAAAAAAGTACTAGATCATGAACTTTCACAAACGTAATTGTTTTCAACATTAATTACAGAAATCAGAAGTTGAAACTAAAGAAATATCCTGTGAATGAGCTCTGCAAGGAAAACTATGATAGCAAAATACTCTAGGAATCTATTTCTTTAGTTTTTTCTTTTATCTTTAGGTATTACCAGTCGCCGTTATTTTAAATTATGTATTAGTTTTCTGCAGTTTATATGGTACATTCATGTTTTCAAAAAGTGTGTTTTTGCTTTTTTCTTTAGACATTGCCAGTGACCATTTTTTAAATCATTAGTTTTCTGCAGTTTATATGGTACATTCATGTTTTCAAAAAGTGTGCGTAAACTTTAGTTGATATTTCAAAAGCTATAAAATTTACGTAATTGTATCATAAAAAAAATTACATACATAAGTATTTAGAAATAATTTTCACGCACACTATCGAATAATTAAGTTAAATTGCATAATCGTTTAAGTACCTAATGACCGCTATAGGTTTGGTAAAGTTAGAGTCCTTGAACAATTTCTAACTTTACCAACGGACGCCTAGTACAAACGAAAAAAAGATTTTTGCATTCTAACATTAATATATAGGTATACCTAATAATTGGAGCAATTGTCAAAAATTTGAAATTTATTACCTTTCATTGTTAGATATTATTCGGAATTATACTCCGTTTCAAATACAGTTCATCATGAATCATCGTTAAAAAATCAAATAATTCTTATATTCGAAACAAATCAATCTTTTATTCCTTGAAAACAAACTGCAAATTTAAAATTTACTTAAATGCAATAATGAAAGAGATAAAGTCAACAAAACGAAAATTATTTAAATTCATAAGTGATCAAGCATGGTGAAATTTAAGTGGAATGGGCCATACGTATAACAACAATTTGTCAACAATAGTGGAATATTTAACAATTCTATAGTATCTTTCATATTTTGCTGAAAAACACGGACTGGTAAAGTCTGGAATTCGTTGACATCTTAACCTAATACTGTCTTCTTTTTTTCTAGTAATTTCTAGTAAGCTTCTGGAGTATGAGTCAAATTATATTCATTAGAATAGATAGGTATAACAAAATTAATTTCGTCTTCATTTTATTCAAACTTTAGTCGAAAATTATGGTAAAGTTATGTCTACGGTATACCTTTAGTTTAAAAAATTCGTCAAGTGCGTGTTTGACATGCACTAAGTAATGTCCCTCAGTGGTCATAACTAGAACTTCTTAAAATATAACAGTCCGGACACATACGTTCACGATGTGACACATACGAACACGATCGTTCTGAAATCAAAAAGTAGGCATAAAATTTATTTATTAGGAAAAATATTTTATCCACCTTCATACCCCGTTACAAAAAATTCCTAGAAACAACTGATTGCACGGAACACTGTTAGCGCAAGTACAACTTGCACTTGACGACTTCCTTTTATTAAAGTTAATTATGTATATAATAAAAATTAGAAATAAATAAAGGTTTAAAAAATATTAACTACGATTTTTTTTATTAGAAACACAAAATTACAAAGACAACGTATTTATTATATCACAAAATTTATCTAGTGAGTTTATCGTAATTGAAAGAATTTCTTGATGTAGATGATTGTAGGTGTTGCCAACAAATTTTCGATATTTTAAGTGGAATCTATTTGGCTGTTTCGGTTCCTCTTTTTTCATGAAATAATGATGTAAAAAGCAACAAACTAGAATTACTTTAATTACTCTTTCAGGGCACTAACTTATGGTAGCCACTTAGCCAGGATTATGTGAAATCGTATTGCTAATATTTCAAACGCGTGTTCACTTGTTCAGCTTTAGTTCAAGTTTATTGTTAAACACCTCTTGTTCTTTTATTAAATTAGCATGTTTAAAAGGCTTCATTAAATCTGTTCTTAGAAGAAATGCATCATCAGCAACAAAGATGTTTGGCAGTTTTTCCTGTCTAGACAAAATTTCCTCTGATTCTGGAATTCTAAGTCAATTTTTCATAAGTTTTCCGTTGAATTTGGTTTCGGCGAGGACACTACCATTGTAAATGAGAATTTATTTCCCTTAAACAAGCTAATTTAATAATTTACTGTTCGTTCCAATGTCTACCGTCTAAGTTTTTTTTTTTTTTTTTTAACATCATTTTTACACATCTATAATAATAAAATTGGTCGTCAGAAAATTTTTCCAAATAACAAAACCTTCACAATATAAAAAAAATACTCAACGAGTACTCAAAGTTGGTTATAATTTCTGTAGTTATAATTTTATAAATTGTATTTTTAAGTTTTAATTTCTTCAAATCACTTGTTAAACATTTATCAAAGACTTAGTTAATATAATAAGCAAGTATTTGGTTTCATGTATTCTATATTATTCAAAAATATTGACATAACTGTCAAAGAAGAATTTCAAATGTAATATTTTTTTAAATAAAAACAGATGGCACCACAAGTTGTCAAATAGTCTGGTAGCATCTTAATGGTAGCTCAATAGAGTTGACAGATATATACAATACACAGGAGTATACTTATACTTGTTTGCCAAAAAAAGATTAGCTTTCCTTATAAAAATGCAAAGTAAATTTGCTGCAGCGATTTCTTTACGTACTCTTCACATATAATGGTGAAAGTGTTAATTTATGATTTTTTTTATTTTTTAAGTACAGTGAGAATACAGCCCTCTTGCGTTTATACAATATATGCATGTACAACTCTATAATTATCATATATATATATATATATATATATATATATATATATATATATATATATATATATATATATATATAATATTAATTACCACCTCTCTCAAATTTTCGGTCACTCAACCAAACTAATATGTTCCGAAGTAAGTTCGGCTTACTTCGGGACATAAAAACTAGAAACAGATAATATTATGCAATTTAGAAGGTGTTTTGTTACGCAATATTTACCTTCTTGGAAAAAATATTCTTTATTTGAAATCTAGAAATAATAATGTACACAATCACTGCATTATTAGGTACATATAATAATAATAGGTATTATTTAACAAAATATGTATTATACAAAAGTACCTACGTGTATTATTATGTACATATTAATACCCTATCGTATCGTTATATAATATTAGAAAATGTCTCAAAAAGCTTATCATCGATATCTAAATGGGCTATTCATTTACATAAGCGGTCAATTTCGTGTGTACTATGGGTAACGTTTATTTTATTTTATATTATATTCTCAAATAGGATCATGGTCGATATTATGAAAATTTTCATAGAGGAAAAACCATTTTAATATAATAACAATGAAGAAAATAGTGAAAAACGAGATATTGACCCTAACTCTTCTAATACAGTATGCCATAATGACAATATATTTTAATAGTTGGTATATACTTATAGGTAATTTTAATTGGAATTGTATGATTTTTGATAAAATCAGATAAAATTAGATAAATGCAAACTGGAGCCATGATACAGAATAAAGTTAAAAATATAATGAATATTTTGTCTATAGATGTCCTGAATTACATAACCTCTTCTTTTTCGAGTTCCTTTTCTTAATTGAAATTTACATTTTTACACTATTTGAAATTCAGCTGTGAAATGATTGATAATAGCGTTTATATAATAAAAATACTAGCGTTTTAACCTCAAATAGAGTTGGTGAACGAGAAAAAAAATACCCCTATCGCAACATCCTATGGAAATTAGTATAGTTTTTCTCGGAAACCAATTTACATAGAATAGTAATCCAAAACCTTTTTATGTGATTTTTTCTCCTCTTTCCCAATGGTGTAACAAAATGTCGGAAAAACTTTTGAATTTAGGGCAATTTTGGCAAAAAATTAGTTATTTTCACGAAAAATGCCAAAAAACCATGTTTCGGGCATCGGACGCGTTTGAATGAAGAACTCGTTCAAGATTTTTGGGCTTCCAACGTTTTTACCAAATTTCGTCAAAACATATTTCTGTCATAGTTCCAAACTCAAGTCGCGTCATGACAGTGACTGTAATATAACCGAATCTCCGATTCGAGAATTCGCTAAAAGACTTAGTAACTTGACGTCGAGACATACGTCGTAAAGGAATTTCCATAAAATACCACTGACGAGCAAAAATAAAATATAAAAAAAGGCAAAAAAAATATTTTTAACCAGGCAAAAAAGACATAAAACCACACCATGTTGTGCTCTCCCTGCTTTCCATAAAATTTTCGCGGTACACTTAACGGCTATCCCGCAGAACACATTTTGGAAACTACTAGTTTAGCCTTTTAACAATGAAACAATTCAAAATTTGTCTAACAACACGTCTTTTTAATACTCATTCCAAAAATGTTTCTCAAATTTTCACGAAGAAACTAAACTGTAACATGTTGTTTTTTTGGATTATAAATCAAGGAAAAAAAGGAAACGATGGTGAGGAAATAATAATAAACATATAGACTTTCCTAAAGGATAAAATCTGCTCCAACAACATCATATGTTCCACAGCAGTGTTATATTGCAGAAATTAAGATTCCATTTTGACACAATAAAACCGTTGTTAATAATATCCTTAATTCTGTTACATATGTTCAAAATAAGAACACCAGAAACTGACTACACGTACACGAAGGACCAAATACACAGAAGTCCACACACTCGACACAGAAGTCTACAGAATGAGAAATGTTTCACATCAAATGTAATTAATGATTTCGAGCATTTCGACGACGGACGGTTCCGTCGAGCGACTGTAAACAAAGAAGAAATAACACAACGAAACGTACGATTAAACCAAAACATGGCAACTATAATAAGTGTATAACTACTTATATAAGTCACCCTGTGTTCAAGTACTTGAGTTGTTATATAACAAGAGAAATGATAAGTTTATAATAAGATTTTCCTTATGTAAAACTATGAATTTTGATGAATTTTTACAACAAGTATGGAAGCGCTGTAATATATCGTGGAGAATATTTTCAAATATGATTTCATTTCATTCATTTTTCAAAAGTGGATATTTTCACAAGGTATTTTAATTTTGCGTAATTTTGCTTTGATTTTTCTGAGTGATGCTTCTGGTAGTAAAGATGCGGGATAATAATTTTTATGACGGGAAAAGAAGTGAACAAAAATATATAGTACTAAATTCGTGTTTTAATAAAATTTTTCTTTGATACCCTACTCGATACTCTTGAGGAAAATTTTTTCCCCCACTTTCCAGAATGGAAAATCAACTTCACATCTATAATTAGGCCACTACATTCTATCCTAGTATTAAATTTCAAATTTTTACGAATAGTTTCTACGAAAATGGTGTGTGACAGACGGACGGACACCAACGTGATTCCATAAGAGTTTTATTGTACTTTACCTATTCAAAAGTGCTCTGTTGCAGAGCACTTTTGGATCCTCGTTATATAGATACATAATATGTTATTATTAGTGTTCTGTACCAAAGACATATTATGTATCTATATAACGAGGATCCAAAAGTGCTCTGTTCCAATTAAATTTGTAGTCAAGAGATCAAATATTCTGATCAGACGCAAAAACTTCGCTTTGAGGACATAAAAAAAGTCACGAAGTCTTCGCGAAGTGTGAAGGCGTGCGGCAAAAATGTTTGATAACTGCTGATTTGCACTATATTTAAATGAGAAAGAATTTTATTTCTTCGAAAACTTTTTGTAGATTTAAATACCCCTATCGCAGCATCTGCATCACATAGTGAATTTACCAAAGACTGGACACTGGCAGATCTCATATAACAACCTGTATCCATTTAAAATAATTTAGCTCTCTAAGAGTGAAAAAATTTTCAAAATCAGTAGAGTGGTTAATTTTTGGCGCTTTTTGAGTCTCCAGGACCCTAGCGGATCTCATATAGTAAAGCATATAATGTATTTAAATGAAATTAAATTTTTAAAGGTAAAAAATTTTAAAAATCGGTTGATAGTTTTATTTTTGGCACACTGGGACCCCCCGGACCCTGACAGCCCTCATACAACATAACTTATATCCATTTAAAATAGTTTATCTCTTTATGACGCGTTCTTGAAAAGTTTGATAATTTTTATTTTGAACAATGAAACAGATATAAGTATTGTTATTGTAATGATAAAAACAATGAAGCATTTATTGTAAAGAAATTCAACACATTTCTTAACTTTTCTCAAAATCTAGTTCATTTAGAACAATGTTTTAAAAGCTTGTCTTATATAATTTTTTATGCTTTTTTCGATGGTGAAAAAAATTTTGAATTCTGGCCAAATTTTGCAAAAAACCACTAAAATCGGCGAAAATTGGCCAAAATTTTGACTTACTTCTGACGTACACACCAAATTTCGTAACAATTGGAGGCTTCGTTCGAGAGTTATCGCGCAGACACACACACACACACACAGACACACACACACACACACACATATATATATTATATATATATATATATATATATATATATATATATATATATATATATATATATATATATATATATATAAATTTTTTTCGGTTTCTCATTTTCGGTTTCTCGAGGCTTCAAAACGGATTTCTGCCATAGTCCCGGGCTCAGGTCTTTTCATGGCACCCGCTGTAATAAGTGAATTTTTTCCAAAATGGAAATTCACTTAAAAGAAAAAACTTTCGGTTGGTTCAAAATGGTTGATGGTTCAAAACATTGCCGATTTCCAGAAGTTTGAGAGTTAAAAGTCGTTGAAAGGTAAAAAAATACGTCAAATACAACAATTATAGGAAAAAGGATTCAATATTCATTAAATTTGGTGTTGGTTAAACGCCCATAATTCCACAATTAAAATTGTTTTTCTTAAAGCTAATATTCTTATTATTTAACTACCACGATCTATACTAATTCATTAGCTTAAAGAACTTTCAGTAGAAAAACAATAATAAAGAATGTGCTGTAATCTTAAGATAAACCAAAACTCTATTTTCCACCATAAGTATAATATAGGTACCTATATTTGCATTTCTTGTAGGTACCTATGTATTATCTCTTATGTATAAAAATTAATAACGTTATTTTGAAAACAGTGATTACACTTTTTACTCGTTGTAAGCAACTTGAAATAGAATTATATATCTTACTCTTTTTAGATAATGAAAAGAGTAAGATATGTAAGTAGAATGGCTAGGCCGATTCTGTGACACAGTAAAACCTCAATTATCCGGACTACTTTTTTGACCGTGTTAAGAACCGTGTAGTTTGGGGTCCTACTGTACCTAGTGTATGAATTGACCTTTGACCCGGCACGTACAGAGTACATGTATTTAAAATTTGTTGTTGACATTTGACCCCAACACTCGCTCATACTGTTGGCCTTGAAATTCCAAACACATGAGTCATCACCAGCAACCAAATTAATTTATCTTAACCCATTATGCATCATCACTATTTTCGTCACAATTTAGTTTTGTGTTAACCCATTACCCGCCATAGTTTTTGAATGCAAACCTAACGCATGCGCAGACTGAATTTAAGTACATGACGCATGCGCAGACTGAATTTTAGGTTACAATTTGATAGATGGGGTACACTACCGCATCAAAAATATGGGGAATACCCTAACTCGGGGGTGGCCCCAAACTTTTGATACCGTACTGTACTTAAATTTTTGGTACACTGCCGTGTCAAAAGTGTGGACCCCCCCTGGCCAAAAAGGTACCCTATCACTTTTTGAAGCGTACTGTACGTGCAAACCTTGACCCCAACACGCGCTTGCCTTAATTGCGCCATCTTAAACGAACTATCACGTCAACAAATGTGGGGAATACCCTAACCCAGGAGTGGCCCCAAACTTTTGACGCCGTACTGTACTTAAATTTTTGGTACACTGCCGTGTCAAAAGTGCGGGCCCCCCTGAGTAAAAAGGTATCCGATCACTTTTTGAAGCGTACTGTACGTGCAAACCTTAACCCCAACACGCGCTTACCTTAATTGCGTCATTTTAAACGAAAGGTACATTACCAAGTCAAAAATGTGGGGAATACCCTAACCCACGGGGAGGCCGCTAAATTTTGTGGGGGCACTGTACCAAGCGCTAGCCGCAATCATGACTTCAGACTCCAGATTCCAGACTCCAGATTTCTGACCGCTACTGTACTGCCGGAAATTTGGGTGTCAACTGTAACTCAGGGGTTTTTTTGTATATTTAACCTTGGAAAATTCCAGGAATTTTTATCAGTTTTAAAATAAACAAACAACTAATAATTAAATGTTTATTTTAGCTGAATTATGATCATATGACTCATATATGGAGTTTTTTTGGTATAAGAAAGATGACGTCATGGAATATTAATGAGTTAAAAAATTGTTTAGTAAAAAATATCACCCATTGTAGGCCTCAAGCAAGAAATTATTTTTATCAGTTTTAATACTTTAACATTTAACCTACAGTGACCAATTTTTTAGTTAACTAACAGAAGTTCTTGAAATTTTAACAAGTTACAAAAAATATTACTTCTTATGGTGCACAACATTTTTGAATTTGACTGTAGCACAAAACTGTTTCTATATCAAACGAAAATTATCTGAAATAATTCAGTATGTACATATGTATAGACTCTGTATATTAAAAATATTTTATGTATACACTCTGTATATTGAGAATAAGAAAGAAAATTTGTATTTGTATTTGAATTGTATAGCCATTTATGAATAAGTATTAAATCTAATTATAAAATAATTTATAAATATTGCAAAAAATTTGTTTAATCAGCAAAATCAATGTATATCATTTTAATACTGATACATATTTATATTAGGGTATAATAGTATTGTATTTAACATTTTTAAACAGAATAAAAGTTCAATTTTTGGTTTTAAATTACTATAAGTTAAACACGTCGCTTAATATAAAATAGACTAGAACATTTTGAATTTGCTACTCTATCATTAACATACAAATAATATCATGTATATATAACGGGTGTATATTTAGTATTTTTAATAAATATTTTAGTATACAGGGTGTATCATGAAATATGCTTTTCAATTAGAATAATAAATTTCATAAGATTTTTGTTAATACTCTTATAGGTTAACGAAAGAAACTTTTTGCTGTAAAAAATAGGGGAATGCAGGGTAATAATTAAATAAAACGCACATATTTTTTTTTTTTTTAAATTTTATTTATAGAATATGCATACAAAAAATTAAATTGCTTAAATCTATATATTACTTAAAATCTATTTATTTTCCATATAAAAATTTTTTAAAAGAATACAATTTTCTAATGAACAAATTTTATCTGAATGAAGCATACAGCGTCTTGAATAATATTCATCTCGCAGAATGGAAATCTTCGGTACATCAAATATTTCTTCCAAATTCAAAATCCACGGCTGGTTTTCGGTACCATCAAACAAACTTGATATCCATTTCTTCTTTTCACCACCCTTGACGTATATAACATCATACTTCTTTAATATAGGTTTCAATATGGTATGAAGTTTTTTGTATGGAATAAATCCATACGACCAAGGTATCCCATGCCAATTTCGGTAAAGCTAACTGGCTACTCGTTGATATTTCTTCGGCAACTCGTTGAAATCAAACGGTGCGTCGAATATAAGATGTAATATATCATCCGAATTTTCTGCAGCAATACCAACTTCTTTAAAATAAAATTCGTTGTTAGCTCCTTGATAGCCTTGTATGTCAACAAACGCCATTTTTACCGCCACCGTAGAACTGAAATTATTCACACAATCCACAACTTTATATAGAATAATTAAAAGTGGTGGGGGTAGTTAGTTAATTTGTGGAACGTATTCGAAAATGGCTATTAATAGCTATTGCTAGTTTGCAATCAAATTACAAACTGTTAATAATATTTAGCACATTTGTGAGTACCAGGTTCTTTTCACTTTAAGACCTAGTGATTTAAGGAATGCTAAATTTTCAAGTGAAATGTGTTGTTGCTCAAAAGTTTTACGTTTAATGATCTTAGGTTTCGAAAGTCCTTTGCTAGGTTCTCTAGCGGTGGACTGCGCTGAATTGTAAATTAACATGGTTCCAAAATGTAATTGTTTTACCACGAAAGTATAATTTTCAACGAAAGAGATGTTAACTCTTTGACAACCACCGGTAAATAGATAATATTTTATGTAAGTTCAACTATTTTATACCCTTCAACCATGATAAGGTGTATGAGCTGAAGTATAACTCAGCAAATTGTATAGCGGTGGTGACGTAACACACAAATGCGGTGGTTGTGTTGCGGTTGTGGCGGTGGCGGTGTTTGTGTGGCGGTTGTGTGGTGGTGGCGGTGGTGTTTGTGTGGCGGTGGCGGTGGTGTTTGTGTGGTGGCGGCGGTGTTGTTTGTGTGCCGGTGGTATTTGTATGGTGGTTTCGGTGGTTGTGTGGTGGTTGTGGGGGTGGCGGGGTAGCAGCGGTGTTTGCGGCTGACGTGCACAACTTTATCATTAATTCAATCGAAGCAGCAATTTACTGTAGACAATAAATCGGTGGTGACATCTCGGCGGTGTTTGTTGAACGCAATATCTAAATTAATCATCATCATAATCGCTAGCATCTTCTTTATCAGTTTCATCCAGATAATCACCTAGTGGCTCAATAACATCAGCCTTTTGAAGTTCACGAAGTATAGAGAATATTTCTTGACCGACAGTAGTTTCTCTTAAAGCATCTAACTCTTCGATTAAAGCTTCACTATCGTCAACGTTAAACAATATGTTTTTATTTTCCTCTAAACTCCGAATAATATTGAGTATTTTTTCACCAGTCTCTGAAGTCTCGTATAAACGTCGTAATTCATCTATTAAAGTATTAGGATTATGCCAGTATTTTATTTTTTTCGATTGCCCATTAGCATTTTCCGAGTCCTTGTATTTGATGCGCTTAGCAAGTAGCTCTTGGTCCGTTGAATTGACTGGACGTTTTATTGCTATTCGTTCATTAGAATCCTCAACTTTATTTTGAGTTTCTTTGATTAATAAAATATCCAAAAGGGTTTGCAAAGCTGTAGTTAACTTGGGAATGATAACAGTTCCACTATCAGAAGTGGTTAAAACCCTGTTATTAGACTCATCGCTGGGTGTGTAAACACTATTTTGATTTCTTAAATTATTAAATTTAGTTTGAATTGCTTTTGATGCAGCTTTAATTCTTTGTTCAAGTGGATTGACCCTTTCTTCAACTTTATTGTTTAGAAATTCATCATCAACATCATTCCTCCCGGTATCATAACTAGATAAGTCATCAGCCGTGTCTAATGTTTGTCTTTTTAGCGGATCAAGAGAGTAACTCTTTTCAAACCTTTTTGGTGAAAATTCCCGCATATGTGTATTTCTTATATGACGTGAAAGAGAATCTTTCCGCGAGAAGCTTTTATAGCACCGCGTACACTCGAACATTATAATAGATGTGTAAAGCTCAACTAGTCTTACAAGATTAATTCAGAATTGTGTTAGCGATTACTTATATACTCCACCACCACCACCACCACCACCACCACCACCGCCGCCGCCACCGTCACCACCGCCGCCGCCGCCGCCGCAACCACCACATCTGAGTTGCTCATTTTACTCCATGAAGTAGCTGTTGACATCCGGCTTACACATTTTGCCCCCATTACGCTCTTTCGGTTTGGAAATTAGTTCAGAAAAATGAATGAAAAGCTATATGCAAGTGTCAGGTGACTCAACACAAACATTAAAATACTTGCTCCTGAATATAGGCAATTACATTGCGTTGCCAAGTGGCCCCATACCTACTAAGAGTCTTATCATAATTCAAGATATAATTTGGGAGGTTCTAGTGTGTTGTAAAATAAGAACAATATAAGAATTTATACGTAAAATAATTTATTTTTTAATGAAATATACGTTTACAATATTACAATTAAAAAGTAAATCAATTCATTTTCATATCTGACAGTTACCTTAATCTTACATCTAACATCATACATGTGATAGCTATTTACTAAATTCCACAATATGTAAAAAACCACTAGAATCAGTTCCTTTATATGTAATAAAATATTGTCCTGTACGTAAACATTGAATGGTCTGCTCATCCAAATCCGCGAATCGTTTTGGAAGGAACACTTGAGCATCTGCAAGTTCCACCACAACCGCTGGCCCATATCGAGTTTCCATGCGTCGTACATCAAGAATTTTCCACGTTTCATACGGTTTGAGTGTAGATAGCGATTTGAATGGTTTACCAGCACCAAGTTTATTCAACTTCTCCAAAACCGGATCCATTGTTGTATCAGTGGCAGTAAAAGTGGTCCACAGATCACTTATACTTAACTCAACACCGTGTTGTTCAGACATTTTGCCAATACACTACCAATTTCTGTTACAGCACGTCGCTTAAATAAATTATGAGTTGCCACCACAAAAACCACCACCACCACAACCACCACCACCAACGCCACCACCACCACAACCACCATCACCAACGCCACCACCACCACCCCAACACAACTACAAAATTTGAGTTGCTCATTTTACCCCACCGATATGTTTATTCCCACACAGCTACAAATTAAGTTACTCTAAAGCAACCACACCTTCATATGATCAGTGTTTATACACCACAACCAATGGAAAATATCAAATAAACATTAACATTTATTTAGTAATGAGGTATAATGTATATTTTGAGTATTCAACAAAAACTTTAATACTGATTAATAGGTATTGGTCAATTCCACTGTTACTCAAAATATACGTTATACCTCATTACTAAATAAATGCTAATGTTTGTTTTAACAACCGTGGAATTGGTCAATACTTATGATGTGGCAATCAGGTGATTGATTTTACTAAATTATTCGCAATTGCAGCGGCTTTTACATGTGGTACAGTTTACATAATTGCAAACACAGTTTGGAAATGGCATCATACATCGTTTACAACACATGCAAATTCGTTTTTCGTTTCGACACCTATCACAATACTCGGGGAAGGAACACTTACACTGTGGTGGTTGAAATTTACAAATACCACAAATCGGCATGTTGTTTTTGTTTACTTTCTGGAACTTAACCAACAAATGACATCCGGCTAATAATTCAGTTGTATTTATAGTATTTTGACTGAAACCAAATAATCCAATATTTTATAAAAAATCGATATTTAATCGATATTGACCAATTCCACTGTTACACAAAATATCCATTATGCCTCATTACATCGCTGGTCATTGCCTTATAAATAAATGTTTACGTTGGTTTGAGCAACCGTGGAATTGGTCAATATGTATTATGTGGCAATCAGATGATTGATTTTACTAAATTATTTGCAACTGCAGCGGCTTTTACATGTGGTACAGTTTATATAATTGCAAACACAGTTTGGAAATGGCATCATACATCGTTTACAACACATGCAAATTCGTTTTTCATTTCGACACCTATCACAGTACTCGTAGAAGGCACACTTACACTGTGACGGTTGAAATTTACAAATACCACAAATCGGCATGTTGCTGTTGTTGTTTACCTTCTGGAACTTAACCAACAAATGACATCCGGTTAGTAATTCAGTTGTATTTATAGTATTTGGTAACCGAAATTTTCCAATATTTTATCTAAAATCGATATCTAATAATCTTCCAGTATAAGAGCAGGGAAGAAGAACGTCACCAGATTGATTAATTTAGATATTGCGTTCAACAAACACCGCCGAGATGTCACCACCGATTTATTGTCTACAGTAAATTGCTGCTTCGATTGAATTAATGATAAAGTTGTGCACGTCAGCCGCAAACACCGCTGCTACCCCGCCACCCCCACAACCACCACACAACCACCGAAACCACCATACAAATACCACCGCCACACAAACAACACCGCCGCCACCACACAAACACCACCGCCACCGCCACACAAACACCACCGCCACCACCACACAACCGCCACACAAACACCGCCACCGCCACAACCGCAACACAACCACCGCATTTGTGTGTTACGTCACCACCGCTATACAATTTGCTGAGTTATACTTCAGCTCATACACCTTATCATGGTTGAAGGGTATAAAATAGTTGAACTTACATAAAATATTATCTATTTACCGGTGGTTGTCAAAGAGTTAACATCTCTTTCGTTGAAAATTATACTTTCGTGGTAAAACAATTACATTTGGAACCATGTTAATTTACAATTCAGCGCAGTCCACCGCTAGAGAACCTAGCAAAGGACTTTCGAAACCTAAGATCATTAAACGTAAAACTTTTGAGCAACAACACATTTCACCTGAAAATTTAGCATTCCTTAAATCACTAGGTCTTAAAGTGAAAAGAACCTGGTACTCACAAATGTGCTAAATATTATTAACAGTTTGTAATTTGATTGCAAACTAGCAATAGCTATTAATAGCCATTTTCGAATACGTTCCACAAATTAACTAACTACCCCCACCACTTTTAATTATTCTATATAAAGTTGTGGATTGTGTGAATAATTTCAGTTCTACGGTGGCGGTAAAAAATGGCGTTTGTTGACATACAAGGCTATCAAGGAGCTAACAACGAATTTTATTTTAAAGAAGTTGGTATTGCTGCAGAAAATTCGGATGATATATTACATCTTATATTCGACGCACCGTTTGATTTCAACGAGTTGCCGAAGAAATATCAACGAGTAGCCAGTTGGCTTTACCGAAATTGGCATGGGATACCTTGGTCGTATGGATTTATTCCATACAAAAAACTTCATACCATATTGAAACCTATATTAAAGAAGTATGATGTTATATACGTCAAGGGTGGTGAAAAGAAGAAATGGATATCAAGTTTGTTTGATGGTACCGAAAACCAGCCGTGGATTTTGAATTTGGAAGAAATATTTGATGTACCGAAGATTTCCATTCTGCGAGATGAATATTATTCAAGACGCTGTATGCTTCATTCAGATAAAATTTGTTCATTAGAAAATTGTATTCTTTTAAAAAATTTTTATATGGAAAATAAATAGATTTTAAGTAATATATAGATTTAAGCAATTTAATTTTTTGTATGCATATTCTATAAATAAAATTTAAAAAAAAAAAATATGTGCGTTTTATTTAATTATTACCCTGCATTCCCCTATTTTTTACAGCAAAAAGTTTCTTTCGTTAACCTATAAGAGTATTAACAAAAATCTTATGAAATTTATTATTCTAATTGAAAAGCATATTTCATGATACACCCTGTATACTAAAATATTTATTAAAAATACTAAATATACACCCGTTATATATACATGATATTATTTGTATGTTAATGATAGAGTAGCAAATTCAAAATGTTCTAGTCTATTTTATATTAAGCGACGTGTTTAACTTATAGTAATTTAAAACCAAAAATTGAACTTTTATTCTGTTTAAAAATGTTAAATACAATACTATTATACCCTAATATAAATATGTATCAGTATTAAAATGATATACATTGATTTTGCTGATTAAACAAATTTTTTGCAATATTTATAAATTATTTTATAATTAGATTTAATACTTATTCATAAATGGCTATACAATTCAAATACAAATACAAATTTTCTTTCTTATTCTCAATATACAGAGTGTATACATAAAATATTTTTAATATACAGAGTCTATACATATGTACATACTGAATTATTTCAGATAATTTTCGTTTGATATAGAAACAGTTTTGTGCTACAGTCAAATTCAAAAATGTTGTGCACCATAAGAAGTAATATTTTTTGTAACTTGTTAAAATTTCAAGAACTTCTGTTAGTTAACTAAAAAATTGGTCACTGTAGGTTAAATGTTAAAGTATTAAAACTGATAAAAATAATTTCTTGCTTGAGGCCTACAATGGGTGATATTTTTTACTAAACAATTTTTTAACTCATTAATATTCCATGACGTCATCTTTCTTATACCAAAAAAACTCCATATATGAGTCATATGATCATAATTCAGCTAAAATAAACATTTAATTATTAGTTGTTTGTTTATTTTAAAACTGATAAAAATTCCTGGAATTTTCCAAGGTTAAATATACAAAAAAACCCCTGAGTTACAGTTGACACCCAAATTTCCGGCAGTACAGTAGCGGTCAGAAATCTGGAGTCTGGAATCTGGAGTCTGAAGTCATGATTGCGGCTAGCGCTTGGTACAGTGCCCCCACAAAATTTAGCGGCCTCCCCGTGGGTTAGGGTATTCCCCACATTTTTGACTTGGTAATGTACCTTTCGTTTAAAATGACGCAATTAAGGTAAGCGCGTGTTGGGGTTAAGGTTTGCACGTACAGTACGCTTCAAAAAGTGATCGGATACCTTTTTACTCAGGGGGGCCCGCACTTTTGACACGGCAGTGTACCAAAAATTTAAGTACAGTACGGCGTCAAAAGTTTGGGGCCACTCCTGGGTTAGGGTATTCCCCACATTTGTTGACGTGATAGTTCGTTTAAGATGGCGCAATTAAGGCAAGCGCGTGTTGGGGTCAAGGTTTGCACGTACAGTACGCTTCAAAAAGTGATAGGGTACCTTTTTGGCCAGGGGGGTCCACACTTTTGACACGGCAGTGTACCAAAAATTTAAGTACAGTACGGTATCAAAAGTTTGGGGCCACCCCCGAGTTAGGGTATTCCCCATATTTTTGATGCGGTAGTGTACCCCATCTATCAAATTGTAACCTAAAATTCAGTCTGCGCATGCGTCATGTACTTAAATTCAGTCTGCGCATGCGTTAGGTTTGCATTCAAAAACTATGGCGGGTAATGGGTTAACACAAAACTAAATTGTGACGAAAATAGTGATGATGCATAATGGGTTAAGATAAATTAATTTGGTTGCTGGTGATGACTCATGTGTTTGGAATTTCAAGGCCAACAGTATGAGCGAGTGTTGGGGTCAAATGTCAACAACAAATTTTAAATACATGTACTCTGTACGTGCCGGGTCAAAGGTCAATTCATACACTAGGTACAGTAGGACCCCAAACTACACGGTTCTTAACACGGTCAAAAAAGTAGTCCGGATAATTGAGGTTTTACTGTGTCACAGAATCGGCCTAGCCATTCTACTTATGTAATTCTATTTCAATTTTGATGTTGCTTACAACGATAAACCAGTGTACCTCTACAAGATCTAAAGTACTAATAATTGTAATTAATGTTGAATTTCTACCTAATTTTACCATCGCATGGCACCAGGTACCTATGTTTATAAATCTTCGCAATGTACATGATATATTTATGTACCTACAACTAACTCTACGTGCTGAAAGTAATGGAACTAATTCTCGACAGTTTCTTCGTTCCATTTCTCCCTCGAATTCGACATTTACCGACATCGATAAAAATATCAGAACTGTCATAAATATTATACTCTTTGATTATTCATTATCTTGAGTTTCGAATATTTACGAATTTTCTCTCAGGTCATTGCAAAATTTTCAAGATAAACAAAATTCGCTAAGTGGACGTTGAACATGTACAAGCCAGGGTTCCCTAGTGGCTGGAGTTGAAAGAATATACTGGGCTTTTAAGTACATTTCTTATGATTGGTTATAAAATTAAAGAAATACATCATTCAACGTTACTAACGTTAAAATTTTCATTATTTTAATACAATTTTAATACATTTTTCAATATGTAAAAATAACAGCATGACCACTAAAAATCGCATTTTTGGCTCTGACATCCAAATGTAATTATTTGCTTCCACGGTTTTCCTGTAACTAACTCTAACTGACAACGAGAGAACACTAAATATGGATACTTGCTTGAATTTGGTGCGTTCTGGTGGCGTGATAGCGGGTACACCGTCTTACCTCTCCACCCGGTCTTGCTCCCTACTATTTTTCTTCAACTTTTGCAACTTTTAAAGTTAATGGTCGAAGTGGCTTGAAATAATTTCTAATTGAAAATTTTCATAGAGAAATATTAGGGACATGACGAAATTATAAAAGTTCCAAAATTTAATTTTTCGAAATCCTGCTATTAAAAGGAAATATGATGACCTAAGGATCGCAGTGCACATATTTATATCTCCAACCCAAATCAATCAGTCAACTTGGATTCGAAAAGTTTTTATTAAATTTTGGCTCCATAACACAGTTCATACCTTATGTTATCCGTATTTCGGCGATAACTCAAGGAGATAGTAATAATAAAATTTAAATTGGGTAAAAATTTAACATTTCTTTCTATACTTCATCCCCTAGTATTTCTACGCATACCTACGCATCATTTCTCTTACCACTCCTGAGCGTTAAATGTGAATCTCTCATTAACTATTGCAATTCCTTTATTCACTACTGTACAAAACAACTTACAATGGCTTACGAAGGATTAATACAAGAGACCATACGGCAAACAGAATTAGTCGGCGATACACAGCGCTAGAATACACTCCTATATGTATAATTGTATATGTATATTACGTACAATCGTACAAACCCCTTAGGTCATCATGTATTAATAGTATCATAGATACTACTAACAACTGGAACATCTAAACAGAAGTGTGATTTCCGGTCAAGAGACAACCGACTCACCGACCAAGCAATCTCTCAACATAACAACAACGGGCCGGGTTGAATTGCTATCGAGTTCATCGAATAAATCCGTTTAGTTTCCACCTCCAGATGTCTACGATAACAAGGATAAATTTATCTCTGATACTGACAGTATAGTAACGCGAGCCGAAACGTCAAAGAGGACGCACGCAGTTGAATTTGAATAATTAAAAATCCTTAGAGAGTCTGACAGAAATCTGATTTGATAGTGTCTGCTAATTTTCAAAATTATTTCCGATTCCTATCAACGAGTTAATTTAAAAAAATATGCCTATCGGAGCATTCTGTATAACATAGCGAATTTCCGTTTACAAAAATTAATTTTTATCGGAAACTAGTTTACATAGAATAACATTTCAAAAACCTCTTTTATGTGATTTTTTCTCCTCTTTCCAATGGTGTAAAAAATGTCGCAAAAACTTTCGAATTTGGAGAAACGTTGGCAAAAAACTAATTTTTTTCACGAAAAACGCCCCCACAAAACCATGTTTCGGGCTGCTTGTCTGAAAAACTCATCCAAGATTTTTATACCTCCAACGTTTCCACCAAATTTTGTAAAAATAAGATGTTTCGTTCGAAAGTTCTTGTGCGGACACATATCGTCAGCTGAGTATTGATTTATACCAAGTCAATTTTTTAAAAAATTTTTTCTGATAGTGGTTTTGGCTTTCTCAATGTCCAAAGCTAACAAAACAACTATCTAGAAAAAATGGTTAAAAAGATGATTTGGTACAAACCAATACTCAGCTGACGATATATATATATATATATATATATATATATATATATATATATATATATATATATATATATATATATATATATATATATATATATATATATATATATGTATAATTATACAGGATGGGCCATTTTAATATGACCTTTACAAAAGTTGTTAGGTACGAAAGGGGACATTAAATAGTGACCTTAAATTTGACCTTAACCTTCATTTTCAAGGTCATTTTGAGGTCAAGTCGTATTTTTCATATCGAATGAGCTATTTTTTATTTCGGATTCTGAAGCAGCGTGAAATTTCGCGTCGAAAATGCTATAAACGAATTTTTTTATTACTGGCCTTACTGGCCTTAAGAGGTGTAAAGGCCACCAAAGAACAATAAAAAAATTAGATTTTAAAGGGAAAACCTAACTTTATAGGGTCTGCATCCTGTGGAGACGTAAAATAGGAGCATCTGTTCGTTTTTAACGACCTTTGAAAGTCATTCTAAGGTCAAAATCCAGAAAAAAATGACACTAAAAAGTTATGAAAAATTAATTTTTCATAACTAATAAATTTCATAACTAAAAAATATAAAATTAAAAGTCAATAAAAAATTCGTTTATAACATTTTCGACGTGAAATTTCACGCTCTTTCAGAATCCGAAATAAAAAATAGGTCATTCCATTTGAAAAATACGACTTGACTTCAAAATGACCTTGAGAATGAAGGTCAAGGTCAAATTTAAGGACACTATTTAATGTCCCCCTTCGTACCTAGCAACTTTTGTAAAGGTCATTTTTTGATAGGTGGCACCTCTGGCGAGATATTTAGATGCATAGATTAAAATGGCCCACCCTGTATATAAATTTTAGTGGAAGTCATTTTCAGTTTCTAGGGACCTCAAAAAAAATTTTTATCATAATCCCGGACTCGAGTCACGTCATGACAGTGGCTGCAATAGCTGAATTTTCAATTCTAAAATTCACTAAAATATATTCATTTTTGCACCAGTGATATCACATTGTATTCAATAATGTTTTTTACAGATTGGTTCATGCGATCTGATGTAGCTCAGTTAGTTTGGCCTGGAAAAAATCACTAACTATATAGCATAAGCTATAATGTGACTGCCAGTTTATAGTTACAAAAAAGAAAGTTTTTTTCATAGTTCGCAAAGAGTTATGCATTAACATATAGGTATTTATGTAATAAGTATTTGAAATTAGAATAAGTATTTGTAATTTTTAAACAAAAACTGATATTGTTATATCACAATGTATTGATGTCGAACACAATTTAGGGCCTCGAACCAGCAAGAGAGCTAGTAAAACTTGATAAAAATGGATAATCAGAGTGTTTTTTTTTTTTTGTTCTTTACTTCTTTTAGGGGAAAAATTTTTAAGAAACTCATGGGGATTTATTTACAAAACTTAATTTTTGAAAAATCAAAGAAAGGTGCTTCGTAAAAGTCATGTTGCATACTTTCCATTTTAGTCATGCGCCGCCTCTGACCATAACAGTCGAATCATATATTTTACTCAAACATTTGTTTCGACGAAAATTTGTATGGTGTTACTGTTACAGCGAAGAGCCTTGCTGACGCATCCACAATTTCCTATGGTATAATTATTCTTATCATCATCGAAACACACACGTATTCTCAGTATCGTAATAATAAATGAATATCTGCTTAATACATCTCGTATATCAGTTTATTTGAAATGCTTCTGTGTAACCTAACTGACCAATGAAGTCCACGAATGAAATATGCCTGCTCCTGCCTGCTTCTGTTCCTACTTTTCTCCCACTTTCTCCCCCTCCGTCTGTGTGTGTGTGGTGTCCTTTTGTGTACGAATGTATTTGTTGTTACTTCCGGTTGTTACGTACGTTACAACAAAAGTCCAAAGCAGATTGTTTGTTACAATATTATTCTCATTGAAATTGTTGTCATATTACGTTTTAGCGAATAAAAAAATTTATTTCTTTGGCTCGTACTGTGAATTCAACTGAGCTGTCTTTATCTGATGCCTTTTTCTATACTCACAATATGTAAACAAATGGAATATGGTACTGTGAAATAAAAATATAGTACAATAGAAACGTTTAATATGAAATTAAAAAACCTTTAAGGTCTTTATTGAATATATCGTATTTTTTTCGATGCTTGAATGGTTGCACATTTAACAAAATTGGATTAGCAGCACTTTATGATACTCAAAATAAAAACATACAGTGTATAGTCAAGAGTATTTGGACAGTCATATAACAAACAAATTTTAATAGTTAAAACCAGGTGAACAGGGAAATTAGTAAAAATTTTGACTTGTGTTCTACATAAAATGATTTATTAACTATTTTTTTTACAAATTAATAAAAAAAAAACTAAATCCAATTCAGTTACTATTCAAAAATTAGCATTTTTTCACTTTAGAGTGTTTAGAGTAAATAATTAACACATATCAAAAGTATTTGGACGATACAATTTCCATTCTTTTAGCAGCAATAAAAAAAAAATTGTTTTAAGTATTTAGTATTTAGGAGCGTATTCCATTGCCTTAATCACTTTTTTAGTCGATTACGCATTGACTTCTCTAGTTTCGATGTCGTCTCAGGCCAAATTTTACTCCATTCTAATTCCAAAGTCTTAACTAAACTTTGTTGATTTGAAATGTGATGGCTTCGAATTTCTTTCCCCAAATGATGCCAAAGGATCACAATTGAACTGAATTCAAACGATTGAGGTGGTGTCTGTAATCTTTTGGGGGTATTATACAGAATGCATTGCCTTACAACGTATGCGGGACGCTTTGTATCGTTATTCTGTTAAAATAAAAACGATCCTCCAATTTAATTTTTTAACATTTTCATGTAAAGGAGGGAGTATAAAAACAGCCAATTTTTGCCCAATGAGCGGCAAGTAATATAATGATTTGTAATTAAAGTACTCATTCCACAAAATTCAAAAATATCAATTATAATCATTTTACTTCAAGGGAACATTTTAAAAACTATTACTCAACCACTTGTGACAATACCCATAATCAGCCAATTTCAACTATTTTATTGTTTATATCGCGACGGCATCCGGCCGTATGAGATTCGTTCGGACTTGTTTGTCGCCATAAAGCATCATTGATACTCTATATCAAAAATCAGATTATTTTATTAGGAGCTCTCTCACTAACTCTATTACAAAATAATATACAGGTGAACTTATCTTATTTGAATTAATCGTTACTCTATATAAACCAATAATTATTGTTACAAACATATTGGATCGTTAATTGTCTAGTGCTAGTTTTCAATTATTTTTCTTATATCAGTTTATTCTAGTGATTTTCCGTTTCTTAATATTTTTTTATTATATCTAATCGAGCAAATGCCGTTAAAGTGTATCGACTGCATGAAGTCTCTTGAAAAAAGAGCTCGTAATGAATATCATGAAACCGATGGTGAGTTCCGTTGTTTAAAATGTTACAAAATATTTACTCGTTCATCAAAAAATGTAGTATCAGTGGAGCCACAAAATCGAAAAGAACTCAACAGTGATCGCGCCAATCTTCTTATCGAACGAGCTTCATTTTCTCATAATCAATGTATTTTTAAATGTCTTAATAAAAATAGTGCACTTCGATTACTTACAAAAGAAGAGTGCCTTGAGATTTATATAAATACGAATGTGTACGTTAAGTATGGTTCTCGAGTTTGTAATTATCATGGATCTGGCAAATCTCTACAAGATATCTGGATAATATCCCTGGACAATATCTTCCAACAATTTTCACCAACTATTCGTCCGATGATGAAGATTCAGATAGTGATTAAATGCCTAAAAAATCGACCTCATTTTACCTTAAATCTTATAATAATTTGTTTTTGTAACACATTTTATATGTATCTCTGTGTTTTTTAATAAGAACTTTGGAATACAAGTAGTTGAAATTGGTAGTTTGTTCATGTTACCATTGGTATTACTACAAGTGGTTGAGCAATAATTTTTAAAATGTTCCCGTGAAGAAAAATGTTTATAACTGATGTTTTTGAATTCTGTAGAATGAGAACTTCAATTACAAATCATTATTTTACTTGCCGCTCATTGGGCAAAAATTGGGTGTTTTTATACTCCCTCCTTTTCTTTCAATATGTTCAAGTCAACATACTTATTCATTATTTCGTCTGTTATATGAAAATTTCCCACTCCACTTTGAAACATGCACCCCCAGACAGATTGTAAGTAGATATACCGTTTACCGATCTACCACCATATTTGACAGTAGGAATTAGTTTAATAATTTTTTCTTGAATTTTCCAGTCAATTCTTTCTAGTTTCTATTTTATGTCCTTTATGTAGAAAGGATTGACTGAAAAATTCAAGAAAAAATTGTTAAACTGTTAAATTGTTAATTATTTACTCTAAACACTCTAAAGTGAAGAAATGCTAATTTTTGAATAGTAACTGAATTGGATTTAGTTTTTTTTTTTTATTAATTTGTAAGAAAAATAGTTAATAAATCATTTTATGTAGAACACAAGTCAAAATTTTTACTAATTTCCATGTTCACCTGGTTTTAACTATTAAAATTTGTTTGTTATATGACTGTCCAAATACTTTTGACAATTAACAATTTAACAGTTTAACAATTTTTTCTTGAATTTTCCAGTCAATTCTTTCTAGTTTCTATTTTATGTCCTTTATGTAGAAGCCACTTTTAAAGAACCATTTAACAATTTTTTTTTCTACTCCTGTTGAAGAACACACTCATTATAATATATCCGTTAAGTGTTGAGAAAGTTAGGCATTATTCAAAGGTGTGGAGGAATGATCATTACTCAATTACCTTCCGACCAATGAAATCACCGTATTAACCCTTATTCAATGGGTTTGCGATTGTTTTGTGAATAATATATCTATAAGTTTTAATTTCATATATGTTGCGTAGTAACGTGTAAATAAACAAAGTAGTTTATATTTTGTTTTGATCGTTTCTATAGATACATTATACGAACGTTTAATAAAATTAGAAATAAATTAAAAAAGTTACTCTTTTGATTTCCCAACGGCAACATCTTTTTATTAGGTAACTCACTGCTCACTTTCAATGTTTTTCAAAAGCCTAAATACCAGTTTCCACGTTTCTAATTTCAAAAATGACGAACTTCCCATACGAACTTTCATTTCCTGTTTTAACCACTTAGGGAATGAATTTTCAGAAACGTTTACACAACGGAATTTTATTTATAAATAGTAATGCTTAAAGATTAATCTTCATATCTTCTGTGCTAAATTTCGTCCTTCTAAACCCAACAGTTTAGAAGGACGAAAAATGACGAATTTCCATAAAAATTTGCATTCCCTATTTAACCCACTTAGGAAGCGAATTGTCAAAAATCCTTTCTTAGTGGTCACCTACGTTACATAGGGAACTCCTATGCAAAATTTCATTCTTCTAAACCCTAGGGTTTAGGCTGTGCGTTGTCTGACAGTCAGTCAGTTAGTCAGTCAGTCAGTGTTAGAAATTTATTAAGTAGATTTTATTTAAATCAAAACGGAAAAAAATCGTAGAAAAAATATCGTATTCTACTCGCTGGCATTGGCTATTACTCACTCAGATGCATTACGACACTCGCCTCGTAAACACGGCTCGTGTCGCAATTTCATCTTCGTGAGTAATAGCTATCATTACCAGCTCGTTGAATAATATACTATTTTTGCGTAAGCGAATTGAAGATAAACATTTTTTTTAGTGGCGCATAATACGTGTAAAAGTGTGAGATAAAGAAAAACTAAAGAATAATACTAGAAATCATCAATCAGACACATGTTTCTAGATGAATAGTCCTAAGTGTCTTTTAAGTAAAATCAGCCCACATTAAAAGTATATAAGATGAATCTTCAAAAATTCTTTCTTAGTGGTCACCTAAATTAGATATAAAGTACAAAATTTCAAGGTTCTCAACCTACCGGCTTAGGCTGTGTATTGTTTTGTCTGTAAGTCAATCAGTATCAGAGTTTTATTAATTAGATATACATACTGTATATTAAATATTACGTGTAACCATACTGACATGAGTATTTCGAGTATTCCTGAACGTTTTCAAAACAAAAAAATTTTTATTTAAGTATCAAAAGAGAAAAATATTTATTGACATGTAAAGAGAAATTTTTTATTCACTAATTTTAATTAAAAATTATAATTATTGATATTAACTCGCCCACTATGCACACATGCACAAACAGAAAGTGAAGGATAATTATGAATTTTTGTATGAAAAATATTTGTATTTTCATTTTAAACTGTTTAATTTTCTCGTCCTGTATCGTTAATGAAAATTTTTCTGTCATCATACCTACAAGTGTAATATAATAATAATTATTGTATCTATGCCCTAAATAATTATTTTTTAAATATTTTTTTTAAGCCGACTGGAAATGAAATTCTTTTCTAATTAAACGACAAAAAGGACATAATTTAAAATAAAAGATATACCCATATATATATATATATATATATATATATATATATATATATATATATATATATATATATATATATATATAAAATTTATTTATTCAATAAATATCTCACATAAGATATTTACTCCATAAATATCTCACATGATATAATTAATTACAATTGAAATATTCATTAAGCGAATAAAATGTATTCGCCTAATGAATATATGTAATAACCTAAAAGTTACTTTTTCAGTCTTCATTTTTTTTAAAGGAAGACATTTTATGTTTTCTGGTAATGTATTATATATACTTATGATAGAATTAAATGGCTTTTCCCTGGTTTTGGTGATTTGTGACGGATCTATAAAATATTGATCTTTTTTTCGAGTGTCATAAACTCATAATCATGTTTAGCAAGATTACAGCTAAAAATTTCTGAATGCTCTTTTATGAATACCGCACATTCCAAAATATATAAATCGTATATAGTCAGAACTCTTAATTTATTGAACAATCTTTAACATGATTCTCTTGGTCTGACTTGATAAATTGTTCGGATACATCTTTTCTGAGTAATAAATAGATTATTGACATAAGATGAATTTCCCCATATTAGAAGCCCATAACGTAAATGAGATTCAAAGTATGCATAGTAAATATTCAATAGAATATCCTTAGTGACAGTTTTTTGTAAATATCTAATTAGATAAATATACCTGCAAATTTTATTGTTAATAATTTCAATATGTCTCCAACTAACGTCCTTATCAATATGTACACCCAAAAATTTAACCACGTCACGTAGTTGTACTGACCCCATCTGAGGAATACGTAAAATGTTCGTATCTGACAGTTCTCCATAATTTCCTAAGTGTATGTACAGGGTGGGGCAGGGAAACATCCCTACTTTCGAGGTGGCATTGTGTGTAGTGGGGACATGTTGGAGGAGTGGGGGTAGGTTCGAATGACGCTGTGGTCACGGAATTTTC
Organism: Brachynemurus nebulosus; assembly: GCA_035578155.1. Lineage (NCBI taxonomy): Eukaryota > Metazoa > Arthropoda > Insecta > Neuroptera > Myrmeleontidae > Brachynemurus > Brachynemurus nebulosus. The sequence continues at coordinate 153,408,173 of JAPWDM010000001.1, read as the reverse complement.
CGATAGTAGCGCTGTCAGTTGTAGACATGGCTTGGTCGAATGAGCAACGCGCTTTTGCTGTCGAGACGTATTTTTCTCAGAATAAGTCTATTGTTGCAGTGCAGCGTGCGCTGCGAACTCGTTATCGGATTCCCCCTCGCAACCCTGTTCCTGACCGCAAATCCATTTTGTTGTGGGTGGAAAACTTCCGTGCATGTGGTAGTGTAGTGAAAAAGAGAGTTGGGGCTCGGAGAACTGTCCGAACTCCAGAAAACATTGACCGTGTCAGAAGATCGATCTTGCAGTCTCCTAAGCGTTCTGCCCGCAAGCATGCATCCGCCCTTGCATTGTCTAATCGCACTGTGCGTCGTATTCTCCACGAAGAACTCCACTTCCATCCATACAAGATGGTCATCGTTCAAGAACTCACACAACGGGACTGACAACAACGAATACAGGCATGTGAAACTTTAATTGCTGACTTGCCTCATGATGCACGAGTTTTGTTTAGTGACGAAGCGCACTTCCACATTTCTGGAGTTGTTAATAAGCAGAATATGCGTTATTGGAGTGGTGCAAACCCTAGGGTAGTTCATGAGAGGCCTCTACACAGTGAAAAAGTGACTGTTTGGTGTGACTGGTACTGATCAGTGTGTTGACAATGAGGGACATCACTTGAATGATGTATTGTTTAAAACAAAGTAAGAATTAACTTCCATCTGTACCCTTTTGATGCCACAATAAAGTTTTGTTCTAACACTTTTCGTTTTTTTTAATTTACCTTCAAAGTTAGGGATACTTCCCTGCCCCACCCTGTATTATGTTTTATTTATGTTTAATTTTAAACTATTTTCGCCCGCCGGTTGATGTAGTCTTGTCAAGGATACATTGAGATCGTTTTCTAATGAAACTCGTTTCGGATTGACAGCTTATACGGTCGTATCGTCTGCAAACAACGTAAGATTTTTTTCTACTTTTACAAGATCGTTTATTTAAAATAAAAATAGTAGAGGACCTAAATTTGACCCTTGCGGAACGCCTCTTTTTATTGGTAACTCTTCCGAACTAGCTTTTCTTTCAGAGTCCTTATCAATTTGTTTCACTTCTACGAATTGACTTCTGTTTGTCATGTAAGATTCAAATAATTTCAAAGGAGTTCCTCTTATCCCATAATTGTAAAGTTTATTTAGTAAAATTTCACGATGTACACTGTCAAAGGCCTTGGAGAAATCATATAATGATGCTACACATAGCCATTTTTTATTCCAGGCATTCATGACAAAAACAAAGGCTCGTGTACGATGATATGTACACGTTTGGACTTGTCTCAAAATGTACTTAAAATCTTTCTGTCTCTTTCTCTCTGCAACTTTGAATTGTCGAGTGTTTGACGCCGATGAGTTCGAATTAACGCGTCGTTTTGTTACGTAGCAATGATTTTTTCGTTCGAATTACCAAGTGCATAAAAATGTATTGATTTAGTTCGAAATATAAAGAGATTTTGTAGGGAACTCGTAATACCTGAATTATAGAGAGGTTCGAATTATCGCAGGTTTGAATTAACGAGAGTCGACTGTATATTAATATTCTAATAAATAGTATCCATACAATACATACATGTTTCTCAATACATATTGGTTGTATTTTTTCAAGGCCTTTATAAATGAGATAGACCTCTGCTGTACCTCTGTAACCCAGAAACTCGGGTTGGTGAGAAACCTCCATAAGAGAAAAAAATAGATCGCGGTCCCTTGAACTCTCGCTTATCCAAAAGTTCGACTGTATATTAAAATTTCTAAATTTTTCGTAAAGCTTCTATATTCAGGCGGAGTAATTGATATATTTATATCACCAACTTTACACTAAAGTAACGTTGATTGTCTAACTGCATCAGTATTGCAAAAACTGAAGGAACACATCTAATTATTCTGTTAATATTTGGGCTATTTGCTGTGTACTAACCAACAAATGCACTAGTTTGTTTTTTTCAAATTTATTAAATTATTTTTTAATTTTTTATTAAAAAATGTTTATGAACGTCAACTTCAATTAACTACAAAATATGTTCTAACATTAGATAATTAATAATAATTGTTCCAGCATACAAAACATAATATTTTAATTAACTAAATACTAGGTAACTAGTTGTAGTAGGTAGCTAACAGAAATATTCTACCATACAACCAACATTAATTTAACTACCTGTCTTTGTTTGTAAAATTTTCACCGCTATAATTAAAATAATATGTAATAAAATATAAATAAACAAAAGACATAAAGGAAAACGAGAAACAAAGATAAGAACATATTACCTGCGTAACCAGCTAGAAATGGTTTTATTCTAAATACAGATTGTTAAAGTTTAACCATTCAAAATTTTTTTCTACCCAGTTTTATTGTTAGAAGTCATACTAAGTATGGAGAAGAACTTGTATAAATACATACATATATACAAAAGTACAAAATTTGGTGACAGTAATAACTTTACATCTGATTTTGCCCACTGCTGCAGTGATAGCGACCTTCACAGTGCCTGAAATCTAAAAAACCAAAAGGCCTATTAAACTAGAAGGTATTTCCCGTGCCATGAACCTCAGTCGAAGAAAAAAAGTTGAAATTTAACAAAATGGTGGAGTTTTAAAAAAAAGTTTCAAATTTTGCGCGAAAATTTGATGATTTTTGGTCTGCAAAAATTACATTTTTTATTCGATCGGAAAACTGGAGGTTCATGGCACGAAGAAACATATACAAAAGAAGCTGAAATAAGAATCAAATCGATCGGATGATTTGTCTTCGAGTTATAACTGCAGCAAATTTGAAAAATGTATTTTTTCTCTACTTTACCTTTTAGTTTTAATCACTGAGAATTTTTACTAAAATTATTTACAATGTACTCACTATCACGGTCATAGTAAAACTAGATGAGTCATTTAAATATGCCAGGGTCTAGCTTCTTCACAACATGTGACTGGCAGCAACATTTCTCAGTACTTCAAAGTTAACAATGAAAATCAAAATCCGCTCTTTGGATGGCTGTAACTCAAAAACTATTTGAGATATGCACTTGAAATTTTAGTATGTTATTTTTAAAGGTATAGACTATCGGAACATGCAAAAAAAATTTTCGAATTTTTTCAATATGTCACACTAGTGGTACCCCTTAATGATGTTCTATTTATCATTCATGTATCCGAAATTCATCGTTAAATACCAGGGCACAATAGTTTCCACTCAAAAACTCTCACTCTTTTAACCGTACACTTGCAATAAAGTTTATGTCAGTTGGTTTCTGCGCATGCAATTTTCCTGAGATACTGTTATTGTTATCAAAATTTGCTTTTGTATAGGTCTAAATATGTATATCTGAGTGAATATAAAATTAAATTATGTATGCATTTAAATAAGTAAATGAAACATGTAGTGTGAATCAAGTTAATTTTTCCTCTGAAAATATTTTATACCTACTTTTAAAACTCACTGCTCCGCTCTAGTGTGTTGTACATATAACATAATTAAGTTAATAAAATTTTATATTTATGTAATAAACGTTAAACCAACACGCTAAAGGGTAACGTTAGGCATAAAATAATTTATTCATAACTATTTAAAAATTCTGATTTAAAAATTGTTTTTTTTTAAAAGTTTTCGGACTTAAAACGTCCAATTACAGAGAGAAAGTGTCGTACCGTAAAATCCCCTAACTTTGCCTATTGAACCTGACTTTACCATACTACACTTTGTGTTATTAAAAAAATTAAAATTTCATGGCTTATAATACCAATAGCATTTTTTTAATGAGAGCTATTTCGAATAAAGTATTACGTGTTCTATAAATTTTTCGAACATTACCAGCCGCCGTTTCCTTAAATTACACAGGTCAACATTTGATCTACGCAGGAACGGCGGAAGCGGTCAGTTGCTCCTAGGGTTTTTGGGGTCGCTGATTACGATAAAGGGGTTGGCTAACCTCCATCACGTCAGGTTCAAGGTCATTTGAAGGTCAAATGGAGAAAAAACCTTTTAAAAAATTTGAAAAAAATCCCCACTTGACCTCCAAATGACCTCGAAACTGACCTCATGTAGGTTAACCAACCCCTTATTTCGATTCGCTAACGTTAAAAAAATAGGTATGTTTTTTTTCAAATTTTTTAAAAGGTTTTTTCTCCACTGGACCTTCAAATGACCTTGAACCTGACGTGATGGAGGTTAGCCAACCCCTTCATCGTAATCAGCGACCCCAAAAACCCTAGGAGCAACTGACCGCTTCCGGCGTTCCTGCGTAGATCAAATGTTGACCTGTGTTATTAATTTTTTTAAGTTTATATGGTACATTCATGTTTTCAGAAAGTATGCAAACTTTAGTTGATATTTCAGAAGCTATAAAACTTAGTTGATAATATTATCATACGAATTAGAAATAATTTTCACATTTATTTATTCACGCATTATCGAATAATTCTATTAAATAATGGTTACTATAGGTTTGGTAAAGTTAGGATCCTTTAACAATTCCTAATGCGGCTCATACACGGTTCAACTTGTTGTACTACCTAGTTGTACTACAAGTTGAACTGTTTGCCATACACTATTAAACTATTCATTCAACTTGTTGTCCAACTTCAGTTACTCACAATTTTTGAAAAAGAGAACTTCGTTAAAATTATGGATAAAATTCTTGCCTTAGCAGTAATTGCAGAAATTAGTAAAGAAAGTAAAAAAAATTTTCTAATGAAAAACTATTTAAAAAAAAAAACAGTGAATGTGAACCAGACGATTACAAAAATTATATGCGAATGAACGAAGAAATTTTTAATGATATTTTAGTAAAAATAACACCTTTAATAGGCAAAGAAGATACGTTTATGCGTGATACATTTTCTGCAAAAACATGCTTGGAAATTACATTAAGGTTTCTTCCAATGGGAAATTCTTTCGAAAATTTAAAATTTTCAAATGCGATATCACCGCAGGATATTGGAAATAACAAACAAAATCAAATATTTAAACTTTCCAATTTTGACCGCTGTAAATATTTTGTTGATTTACACCCTTTACACCACATATGTACTGGTTTTGTTGTTCAACTACCCCATACACAGTACAACATGTTCATAGACCATTTGCTCCGCCCACATAAAATCAAAATATTTTGATTTTACTTCAACCGTTTATGCAACCATCAAAATAGTTGACCAACTGCCCCACACACGATTCAACATGTTGTACAACTCAACCATGTTGTACAACAAGTTGAACCGTGTATGGGCCGCATAACAATACAAACGGTAAAAACATTTGCATTTTAATATTAATATATAACAATTTCACATATCGCTCATTTGCGAAAAGCTTGACATAACTCAAATAGAGCTGTTTTTCAGTACGATGATGTAAAATTTTAAAAATAAAAAGAGTACTTATGGCAGTCAATTGAAAGAGTGCGATAGAGTATAAAGTCATAACCTTTCTCGTTCTCTCATTTATGTATCTAGCGTGATGTCGTTTTGGTAGCAAAAAGAATTACATTTTCCGTAACCGCCTGTACCCTTAATTCAATAAGGATAATTTTTGAGTTATATCACGCTTCTCGCAAATGAGCGATATATTCTAGATATTACTTGTAATTAATAACAAAGTGGCAACAATACTTACAAGGAATGTTACGGAAGTGTACCCCTGCGATTTTGTTGATTTTAAAATATATTGTAGTACTTGACAAAGTAACAAACATATCTTAATTATACGTGCCCAATCCTATATTTCGGGGGTAAAACACCCCTTCAAAAATTTCTTGAAAAATCATATTTTGGTATTTTTCCCATACTAACCCTTAAGCAATTTTGATGAAAAATGGTCAATAGATTTAGACTGAGGTTACATTACTATAGAATTTTTTTCATTTGAGTCACTTAATTTTTAAGGGGTGAAACACCCCTAAGGGTGGGTTTTTAAAATTTTTTTAGGGAAATCACAGCTCAAATTCTTTAAAATCTGTAAAAAGACTACAAGCTATTAGTTAGTAAATAATGCGTGTTACCCACTGTAGTGGCGCGGCGTAACTGGGGGGCTATGGGGGGCTGTATACGAGAACGAAATTTTCAACAAAAATTAAATATTTTGGGTTTTCTTCACTATAAAATTTATAAAATAGCAAAAATAAGGTTAACTGGTAATTCCTTGACTTGAAATAGATAGTTTTGAAACACTGGAGTAGCTTGGTTAGAAGTAGTTTTATAAACAAATTATTGATACAAAAAAAAAGAAAAATTGTAAAACTAAAATGTAATAAGACAAAGAATATGTGTATTAAATAGTAAAATAACAACATAATAATAATAAAAATAAATAATAATAATTCAATCAAATTTTTTTCTCCGCTACAACCACTAGATGTATACGGATTCCGAACTTGGAAGAATTTTATCAAGCGGTTTTTGGATAGTATAATGCTACTCAATTATGATATCATTCTTCATTCCCGTAAAAACATAATAAAGCTGCAATCACTGATTTATAACCAATTTTCTCCTCCTCGATATCAAAACTTATTCCGTTATTCATGGTACAAAAGCGGATACATAAGTAAGAAACCAGAAAAATTTGAGAATCCAGTAGCAGTTGCTCTCCAAGAAAATTTGTCCCCCAAATGCGAAATTGAAGGTTGTGAAGAATTATCTATTATAAGATGTTCTTGGTGCAAGAAATCGCTCTGCTTAAAACACTTCTTTGAAGAATATCATTACTGCGAAAATTATCATCCATAATTCTAATTAACATTTTTTAATACTTCTATAATATTTTATAAATACATTGTAAAATACAGGCATACTGTATTTACTGTACTGAAGCACTTTAACGTCTGTTCATGTACCACTATTCAACATCTACTCAAAATAATAAATAAAACTTAATTTATATTTTTACTTGTATATCCATTCTTCCACTATTTCATAATCCATCACATTTAATTACAAGCCAAATTTTTTTTTCATAATGCTATTTTAGTGTTTCGGAACTATCTATTTCAAGTCAAAGAGTTTGCCAGTTAACCTTATTTTTGCTATTTTATAAATTTTATAGTGAGGAAAACCCAAAATATTTAATTTTTGTTAAAAATTTCGTTCTCCTATAGAGCCCCCCATAGCCGCCCAGTTACGCCGCGCCACTGCAGTGGGTAACACGTATTATTTATTAACTAATAACTTGTAGCTTTTTTACAGAATTTTAAAGAATTTGAGCAATGATTTCCCTAAAAAATTTTTTAAAAACCCACTCTTAGGGGTGTTTCACCCCTTAAAAATTAAGTGACTCCAATGAAAAAAATTCTATGGTAATGTAACCTCAATCTAAATCTTTTGACCACTTTTCATCAAAATTGCTTAAGGACTAGTATGGGAAAAACACCAAAATATGATTTTTTAAGAAATTTTTGAAGTGGTGTTTTACCCCCTAAGTATGCGATTGGGCACGTATAATTAAAATATGTTTGTTACTTTGTCTAGTACTACAATATATCTTAAGATGAACAAAATCGCAGGGGTACACTTCCGTAACATTCCTTGTTAGTGGAATATTTAACAGTTTTACAATATCTTTCATATTTCACCGAAAAACAGGGACTAGTAAAGGTAGGAATTCGTTGACATCTTAAGCCTATTACTTCTTTTTATTTAATTTTCGACTAGTACTTTTTCTAGTAAGTTTCTGGAAAATTTATTTATGAGTCAAATTAAAGATTTTGTTAGTTGGTTTCATTAAAACAGTTGAATATAGTATTAATTTCGTCGTTATTTTATTCAAATTTGAATCGAAAATTATGGTAAAGTTATCTGTATCTAGGGTACTTAAAAACACTATTATCGTTCCTTACAGTGATTCTATCTCAAAAAATTTTGTAAAGTTTCACCCTCACTTCCTAACTTAGATTATTATTTTTTCCTATCTTCAACTTAAGAGCTTTTGTAAGTAATTTTCAATTTTTTAGTTTAATCGATTAAATATTTCACCATAATTCTAATACATTTATTTTAAAAAAAAAAAAAAAAAGCTTAATATTTATTTATTTGTATTTGCTAACAAAAATTTAAAAGATTTGAAAAATTGGTGTTTTTAGCCAAATTTTTATTGAACAAAAGCATTTATAAAAATTAGGTATAGGTATGTTTTAACAGAAACGTCCTTATCAATGCTTTGAAATTTTGAAATAAGGAAAGACAATTGCGTATATACTGGTCATAAATATATAAAAAAAAATTACAAAATATTATAAATAAGTTTTAAAATAAACAATTTTCCTTACACTTTTAGATAAAATTTTACGCTATGACTTAGAATGAGATTCTTATATGAAAATCATATTTGATATTTGTTCCAATATCAGTTAAATTTCGTATGATATTTTTATGAGACAGCACGATAGTTACCGAAACATTGAGAGAGATAGCGATCGATTTTATTCGTATATAAAATTATAAGATTTTTATAGTCTGGTAAACATCTTTATACAAAATTTAATATAGGTTGAGTTTTTAATGTCAGTTTCTTTAATAAGTTTTTAGCCATATAAAATAGTAGACGAAAATTTTGTAATATTAATAACTTACTGTGTTAGATAATTAAAATTTTTTTATCTTTGTACTACTTAATTCTCTAGATCAGCGTTTCGCAAATTGTGTTCCATGAAACACTAGTGAACACTTATGAAAAACTGGGGTTAAAAAACAACACTGCATGCTTTTATGTGTTAATAACACTTAAAAGATATTTATGGAAAATAAACGGTTTTTTTTTTACACTTGAAACAGAACGGTTATCTGAAAATTTTTTATCCTGAAGCGATATCGACTCAAGCGCCCCCCTTTGAAAAATCCATTCCATCCCGCCCAAAACGTATGTAACTGACGAGCAGAAAACAGAAACGGAATATAATTTTATCATTTCCTTTTTTTCCCAACAAAAAATTAGTAATTACTTTCTTGCCTTGCTTCTATACTTTGCTTTATTATGTCCTAATTTTCTACAGAAAAGATCTTAAAATTGATACAATTAAATGAATACTCTTTCTTAGATTAATAAAAACTTTTAAGTTTAAAAACACAATAGCACGAATCACAGGAATTTATTTGTACTACCCTTAACACAAATTGAAACTCAAGTGGGTTATAATTTCTGAACAATTATAGTCAAATAGATTAAGTTTTTATAAAAAAATAAAATAAAATAAGATAGATGTTTTGGTTTATTTGTCACGTTTCGCTCTTATGTGAAATACTATTACTTTATTTCATTATTCATACTACCGTTATTTCATTTTCGTAAATTTCGTCACATATGACCGCAGTAACCTTACTACTTTTGGTACAGAACTACTGTGATTTTACTACTTTTGGTACCTACAGAACTGCTGTAATCTTACTAATTTTGGTGTATGTTTATAATTATATACTTTCTCTGTAAAATTACTTAAAAAGTAAAGCGATCTTGACTAATACTGGGTCCGAAGCACAGACCAATGAACACTATTATATTATACTATACTAGACAAAGCGTAAAGCCAGTTTGTAGGCAATTTTCTTGAAGCAGATAACGGAGTGAAACGAGTGAAATTTAAGGAATATAATGTACTGTCCATTTTTTATCAAATGGGACTATCATTATTGCAGGACGTAATTTGTATACGTACGTATTTTGAAAATAAAGCGAATACCACTTTTTTTTCTTTCAAAACTTTGCAATTTCTTTTCAAAAAAGTAAAATTTTATTAGCAAGATTATATTTTTACAATAATTATTTGAAAACGTTACTACGGATACTATCGATTATTGCATTGATTACTATATTACAGAATACTATTAAGTCGTATCGTGGTCGTATCTGGCTGCCTCAGTTATACGCTGGTATAATTAGTCTATATAATATAATATATAATATATTGATTGGTCTGCGGTCCAAAGCAATATTTTATTATCTCTAGTCTTGAAAAAGATCTTTCTATAGTTACAATCGTAATAGTTTAATTGATAAAGTTAATATAGTTTTCAGAATATTAACAAAATTTGGATGCTATTAAAATTTACTTAATAAATTTCTAACACTGACTAACTGACTGACTGACAGACAACGCACAGCCCAAGTTAGGTTTAGAAGGATGAAATTTTATACAGGAGTTCTTTATATAATGTAGGTGAGCATTAAGAAAGGATTTTTGAAAATTCGTTTCCTAAGTGGGTTAAATAGAGGATGAAAATTTGTATGAAAATTCGTCATTTTTGAAGTTAGAAATATATAAAAATATGTTACCACGGCTACTAAAATAAATAATACCTTATTTAAAATAAATCATTAACACTGACTGACAGACAACGCACAGCCTATACTGTTGGGTTTAGAAGGACGAAATTTAGCACAGGAGATACGAAAATTGGCGTTTAGGCTTCTATTTATAAGTAAAAGTCAGTTGTGTAAACGCGTCTGGAAATTTATTCCCTAAGGGGTTAAAACAGGAAATGAAATTTCGTATGGGAAATCCGTCATTTTTGAAGTTAGAAACGTGGATATTGATTTAGGCTTTTGAAAAACATTAAAATTGAGCAGAAAATGAGTACCTAATAAAAAGATGTTGTCAATGGGAAATCCCATCGGGTATACGGCTAGTAAATTACATATTTTTGTAATATACAGGGTGTTAGTGAATAAGTGCGAAAGATTTTAACAGGTGATTGCTGAGGTTCTTTTATGTAAAAAAGTTCATATAAACCCAGGTCCGAAAACGCTTAGTTTCCCAGGTAGAGAGAAGATGGGCTATTAGGTAGCCCATACCGGTTTTTTGGTACGAACAGTAACTGGAAATTATTTTTTATCTTGAAAAAGGCTACATAAGCGACAAAATACTAAGAGGGTATTTTTGCCAACAACTTGTGGGACATTTGAAAAAACATTTTCAAATTGGAAAAAATCATTGGCGTGCCTTTTTATTCTTCAAATATATTCCATCACATGGCTCTACGGACACTACTGGTTTGAGTGGAAATATTCTATCTACTTCAGAATATCGGTATTTTTCCTGTCATAGCGTGTTCTAAATTTTGTGTCAATATCTCAGAACGATTTTGAAATATTTAGAAAAATATTAAAAAAGACGAGAAACTGAACACCCTGTATCTTGGAAACTAAGCGTTTTCGGACCTGGGTTTATATGAACTTTTTTACACAAAAGAACCTCGGCAATCATCTGTTAAAGTCTTTCGCACTTATTCACTAACACCCTGTATATTTGTAAAATTGTGATCCTAGGACGCAAAACCCCACGACAAATTCTGATTTCATTAAATAAATCAATATTGCCTTTCAAAGGTCACATGTAAGTTTTGATTTTACGAAATTAGTCAGCCGCGCACGACATTTAGAAACAAGGGGCCTGGTGCGGTGCACCATTTACACCAGCCTCAGGTCGGCTATGCTTATATACTGTGCGTTCAATTCACAATATTCATGTGGATATTTATTGAATAATTGACAAACCAAACTATACCAAAATTTTCAAGCAATATCACTAAATTCTCACTCTTTATTTTGCACACTACACTATAGTTGTATTTTAGAATCAAAATTCATAAATAAGAACAACCAATATATTACCTGTTAAAATGTCAAAACGTTCAATAGAATCAATCTGTAATCGATGATTAATACTTTATCGAACAATTCAATATTATGACTGATGAACTATAGGACTAGACGATATGTCCGTCCTCTTATCCGCCTATTTGCAGTATATATGTCTGTCTCTTTTTTCTTCACATATATATTTATTATTAATATCGTATAGGTAGAGAGATATATTCGTTTTCTCATTTGTCATCATCATTGCTCGCATACTAGATATACGATTGAACGTAGCTTTAAATTTTCAGGGTTGACCAAATTTATAAATGGGCATATAGGTAAAATGTATAATTCGAGAAGAAATTTTAAATTTAATATTCGTTGCTATTTAGATTTTTACTATAATTTACTATACCTATCTTCCACCATTCATTCTTCAATTTATTTTAACCCTATAATCATACGTACTCGTAAAACTGACGACCAAACTTCTCTATCTGCTCCAATACTACAAGTTGCAGTTTCCTGCCTGCTCTGAAACTTCTGTTATCTAATTTATTTGTTATGAGAACACACAAGATGTATCAATTTTGTTTATAGTTGCTGTCGTTATGTTTATATTAAAATAGTACTCGTAAATTTGACGACGATGTATGATTAACGTATGTTTTCTTAAAGATTTTGTACTTTACATATAAAAGTTTTCCTAATTTTTCTAAAATTTATTAACGATATGGATGTTATAATTAATTTATTCGGTGATAATGATAATGTAAAAGATGATAACAGCTCTTTGACTTATACAGACGACATAATACTGAAGTTTTAATATACTGAATCGAAAACCAAACAATGCGTTTCAAGTGACTTAATAAAAGATTAACAATTTATTCTGTAGGAAAATATTTTAATTTTTATTATTTTTTGAAATCTTATTCCAAAAATTACTAACAAATTTTAGAAAATTTAGAAATGTGCCTAATGAGGAAATAACTACATATCTACGGGACGGAGAAATTTCACATTCTGAAAAGTCACACATGTCCACCGACTCAGAATATAAATTAATATAAGTTCATAAATTAATTATTTGAAAAACATGTCATATGATGCAATCGATGTATTTATCTATTTTTTAATTTTTATAATGAAAATATGCTTTGATAAAAAGATTAGAGAAATTAATAAATATTTATATTAAAAATTTTTTCCAAATACAATTTTTTTTTAAATATTTTGTTCGCTTTTGTAGTATTGTTATGATGTTTTTTGCAAATAAACTCTAAAATTCTCCGTAAAAAGTCCATTCGTCAAATTGACGACAATATATGATTAACATTTCGCGTAGATCAACGAATGAATCTAGAGTTAAACAAGTTAAAATTTTTGAAAGTTTCATGAATATTTTGTCATTATTTACACACCAAAAATGATCAAAAAATTGCCGCAATTAAGCGACTAGGCAACTAAAATAATTAATTTCTTCTTGGAGCAAACTTTTGTGGTATTTTCTATTGTCGACACAACGTTGTACCGCGTCAACAATTCTATATAGGTACAGTGTAATTTTTTCAAAATAGTGTACCAGTTGGGCGTTTTGTCATTATAAGTTATAACCGTCAACGTGTTAATAAATACCCTACGTACATCAAATCTTATACTTTCATTTATCGTCAGCTCTTTCTTAAAACCTTCTGCTGCTTTATGAAAAAGATCAATCTTTTTCCCAATCTATAAAATCCCACAATGAAACATCAAGTTTCCTGTCGTTCCCTAACTATTTATATTTGACTGGACTACTGAATTCCAGTAGTCCACAATTTCTTAACTATTCAAATTATCGCATACCTATTTTAAAAATTGCTTCTAGTCTTCCAATACTTTAATCTTGATAACTAAACTTACAAACTTTTCCACAGTTACCGGCTTACTCTTACCCAGCCCTGACTGATCGCTAATATGTTATAATATATTTGACTTTAATATTTCTGTAATAGCTAAATAATTTCCTTTCGACATCGTCTACTTTACTTGCGTTACAAACAAACGTTAATAGTGAACACAAAAAGTCAAAATATCAAACAAAATATCAAAATGTACAGAATATAACTTTACTAGTATCACTTTGTATTCAGACAGAAGAAATGTTTGAATATATGTTTTTCTAACATTTAGTGATATATAGATATATATGTAGCTATCCGTCACTTGGGGCGGCGCCTGTCATAAAGTAATAAGTAGTTAATATAGTACATACATTGCAGTCGTTGTATTTACGGAGTGATGTCTCTCGACTCTCACGACTCACGAGCAAGAAGAGCAAATAAGTATGTGTGTACACGTATATATAAATATAAGTTGAGACACAGAGACATTGAGTTAAAAAATTCATACGTTGCACATTTCCAATGTTGAAAAATTCATGAATCAAAATGTGCAAACTGAAGCATAAACTGAACTTACTGCTGTCAAATAATTTTAAAAAATTAGCTATAGCGTAAAGAAACTAAAATAGAGATATATTTCCTAATCAATAAATGCACTGCAACAGTAAAAATATATTATTAAAATGTCTGGATGGGAGGCTGGTATAAGCATATAAGCAATCAAAACAAAAATAGTTGAGTTTAAACGAAAGAACCAGTAACAGCTCCAACCCAAATTTTATTGATATTAAAATATGTTGCAAAGAGCACGATTTTAAACACTTTAAAGTAAGGTGGATGGACCACGGAAGGCCATTCTAAGGCCAATGAATGAAACAAATTATTAAGTAATACTTCGTTTTATTGTATACCATATAAATCAATATTTTTAGCCTAGCTTTAATCACTATTTATTAAACTTAAGTTTTCTTAAGCTCTTACAAAGGGCCTTGCAAGGAACACGGCTCCAAACAAGCCCAATATTATACATCAGTCGTTCAACTTAAAAATAGAGTTGTAACAATTAATATATCCGCTTTTACTAAAACTACATAAGTAGATAGGCTATGACAGAGCGACTCCACCGGTTGTCTCAAAAGTTTGGGTACATGCTGATGCAACATGTACCCACTACATCCTGACGCAAGATGTACCCAAATTTTTGAGACACTCTGTACCTAGTGTATGAATCGACCTTTGACCCGGCACGTACCAGGTACATGTATTTAAAATTTGTTGTTGACATTTGACCCCACACGCGCTCATACTGTTAGCCTTGAAATTCATAAGAGATGAGTCATTACCCGCAACCAAATTAATTTATCTTAACCCATTATGCGTCATCACAATTTACTTATGACAATTTGGTTTTGTGTTAACCCATTACCCGCCATAGTTTTTGAATGCAAACCTAACGCATGCGCAGACTGAATTTAAGTACACGACGCATGCGCAGAGTGAATTTTAGGTTACAATTTGATAGATGGGGTACACTACCGCGTCAAAAATGTGGAGTTACCCTAATTCGGGGGTGGCCCCAAACTTTTGACACCGTACTGTACTTAAATTTTTGGTACACTACCGTGTCAAAAGTGTGGACCCCCCCTGGCCAAAAAGGTATCCTATCACTTTTTGAAGCGTACTGTACGCGCAAACCTTGACCCCAACACGCGCTTGCCTTAATTGCGTCATTTTAAACGAAAGGTACATTACCAAGTCAAAAATGTGGGGAATACCCTAACCCAGGGTGACCCCAAACTTTTGACGCCGTACTGTACTTAAATTTTTGGTACACTGCCATGTCAAAAGTGCGGGCCCCCCTGGCCAAAAAGGTATCCGAACACTTTTTGAAGCGTACTGTACGTGCAAACCTTAACCCCAACACGCGCTTGCCTTAATTGCGTCATTTTAAACGAAAGGTACATTACCAAGTCAAAAATGTGGGGAATACCCTAACCCAAGGGGTGGCCGCTAAATTTTGCGGGGCACTGTACCAAGCGCTAGATTTTAAAACCAGACTCCGGGGTCCAGATTTCTGACCGCTACTGTACTGCCGGAAATCGAGTGTTAACTGTACCTTATGGGGATTTTTGGTATATTTAACCTTGGAAAATTCCAGGAATTTTTATCAGTTTTAAAATAAACAAACAACTAATAATTAAATGTTTATTTTAGCTGAATTATGATCATATGACTCATATATGGAGTTTTTTTGGTATAAGAAAGATGACGTCATGGAATATTAATGAGTTAAAAAATTGTTTAGTAAAAAATATCACCCATTGTAGGCCTCAAGCAAGAAATTATTTTTATCAGTTTTAATACTTTAACATTTAACTTACAGTGACCAATTTTTTAGTTAACTAACAAAAATTCTTGAAATTTTAACAAGTTACAAAAAATATTACTTCTTATGGTGCACAACACTTTTGAATTTGACTGTAGCACAAAACTGTTTCTATATCAAACGAAAATTATCTGAAATAATTCAGTATGTACATATGTATAGACTCTATATATTAAAGATATTTTATGTATACACTCTGTATATTGAGAATAAGAAAGAAAATTTGTATATAATTTTAATTTTTATGAATGCTAGTAAACGAATTGTATAGCCATTTATGAATAAGTATTAAATCTAATTATAAAATAATTTATAAATATTGCAAAAAATTTGTTTAATCAGCAAAATCAATGTATATCATTTTAATACTGATACATATTTATATTAGGGTATAATAGTATTGTATTTAACATTTTTAAACAGAATAAAAGTTCAATTTTTGGTTTTAAATTACTATAAACACGTCGCTTAATATAAAAATGATAACAGCATTGAGTTTTACTAAATTTTTAAGTCTGTAAAATCAAAATTTTTATAGACTAGAACATTTTGAATTTGATACTTTATCAATCATTAACATATATATAATATCATGTATATATAACTGGTGTATATTTAGTATTTTTAATAAATATTTTAGTATACAGGGTGTATCATGAAATATGCTTTTCAATTAGAATAATAAATTTCATAAGATTTTTGTTAATACTCTTATTGGTTAACGAAAGAAACTGTTTGCTGTAAAAAAATAGGGGAATTCCGGGTAATAATTAAATAAAACGCACATATTTTTCTTTTTTTTAAAATTTTATTTATAGAATATGTATACAAAAAATTAAATTGCTTAAATGTATATATTACTAAAAATCTATTTATTTTTCATATAAAATTTTTTTAAAAGAATATAGTTTTCTAATGAGCAAATTTTATCTGAATGGATCATACAGCGTCTTGAATAATATTCATCTCGCAGATTGGAAATCTTCGATACATCAAATATTTCCTCCAAATTCAAAATCCACGACCGGTGTTCGGTGTCATCAAACAAATTTGAAATCCATTTCTTCTTTTCACCGCCCTTGAAACTTCTTTAATATAGGTTTCAATATGGAATGAAGTTTTTTGTACGGAATAAATCCATATGACCAAGGTATCCCATGCCAATTTCGGCAAAGCTAACGTGCAGCAACCCGTTCATATTTCTTCGGCAACTCGTTGAAATCAAACGGTGCATCGAATATAAGATGTAATATTTCATCCGAATTTTCCGCAACGATACCAACTTCTTTAAAATAAAAAAGCTCCTTGATAGCCTTGTATATCAAGAAACGCTATTTTTTATCGCCGCTGTAGAACTGAATTTACTCACACAATCCACAACTTTATATAAAATAATTAAAATTGGTGAGGATAGTTAATTTGTGGGATGTATCCGCCGAAAATGGATACTAATAGCTATTACTAGTTGACCTTCAAATTACAAACTGTTAATAATATTTAGCACATTACTGAGTACCATGTTCTTTTGACTTTAAGACCTAGTGATTTAAGGAATGCTAAATTTTCGGGTGAAATGTGTTGTCGCTTAAAAGTTTTACGTTTAATGATCTTAGGTTTCGAAAGTCCTTTGCTAGGTTGTCTAGTGGTGGACTGCTCTGAATTGTAAATTATCATGGTTCGAAATGCAATTGTTATACCACGAAATTGTTTTTTCAGCGAAAGAGATGTTAACTCTTTGACAACCACCGGTTAATTTGACAATATTTTGTGTAAGTTTAACTATTTTATACCCTTTAACCATGATAATGTGTATGAGCAATGTTTAACAAGTTACAAAAAATATTACTTCTTATGGTGCACAACACTTTTGAATTTGACTGTAGCACAAAACTGTTTCTATATCAAACGAAAATTATCTGAAATAATTCAGTATGTACATATGTATAGACTCTATATATTAAAGATATTTTATGTATACACTCTGTATATTGAGAATAAGAAAGAAAATTTGTATATAATTTTAATTTTTATGAATGCTAGTAAACGAATTGTATAGCCATTTATGAATAAGTATTAAATCTAATTATAAAATAATTTATAAATATTGCAAAAAATTTGTTTAATCAGCAAAATCAATGTATATCATTTTAATACTGATACATATTTATATTAGGGTATAATAGTATTGTATTTAACATTTTTAAACAGAATAAAAGTTCAATTTTTGGTTTTAAATTACTATAAACACGTCGCTTAATATAAAAATGATAACAGCATTGAGTTTTACTAAATTTTTAAGTCTGTAAAATCAAAATTTTTATAGACTAGAACATTTTGAATTTGATACTTTATCAATCATTAACATATATATAATATCATGTATATATAACTGGTGTATATTTAGTATTTTTAATAAATATTTTAGTATACAGGGTGTATCATGAAATATGCTTTTCAATTAGAATAATAAATTTCATAAGATTTTTGTTAATACTCTTATTGGTTAACGAAAGAAACTGTTTGCTGTAAAAAAATAGGGGAATTCCGGGTAATAATTAAATAAAACGCACATATTTTTCTTTTTTTTAAAATTTTATTTATAGAATATGTATACAAAAAATTAAATTGCTTAAATGTATATATTACTAAAAATCTATTTATTTTTCATATAAAATTTTTTTTAAAAGAATACAGTTTTCTAATGAGCAAATTTTATCTGAATGGATCATACAGCGTCTTGAATAATATTCATCTCGCAGATTGGAAATCTTCGATACATCAAATATTTCCTCCAAATTCAAAATCCACGACCGGTGTTCGGTGTCATCAAACAAATTTGAAATCCATTTCTTCTTTTCACCGCCCTTGAAACTTCTTTAATATAGGTTTCAATATGGAATGAAGTTTTTTGTACGGAATAAATCCATATGACCAAGGTATCCCATGCCAATTTCGGCAAAGCTAACGTGCAGCAACCCGTTCATATTTCTTCGGCAACTCGTTGAAATCAAACGGTGCATCGAATATAAGATGTAATATTTCATCCGAATTTTCCGCAACGATACCAACTTCTTTAAAATAAAAAAGCTCCTTGATAGCCTTGTATATCAAGAAACGCTATTTTTTATCGCCGCTGTAGAACTGAATTTACTCACACAATCCACAACTTTATATAAAATAATTAAAATTGGTGAGGATAGTTAATTTGTGGGATGTATCCGAAAATGGATACTAATAGCTATTACTAGTTGACCTTCAAATTACAAACTGTTAATAATATTTAGCACATTACTGAGTACCATGTTCTTTTGACTTTAAGACCTAGTGATTTAAGGAATGCTAAATTTTCGGGTGAAATGTGTTGTCGCTTAAAAGTTTTACGTTTAATGATCTTAGGTTTCGAAAGTCCTTTGCTAGGTTGTCTAGTGGTGGACTGCTCTGAATTGTAAATTATCATGGTTCGAAATGCAATTGTTATACCACGAAATTGTTTTTTCAGCGAAAGAGATGTTAACTCTTTGACAACCACCGGTTAATTTGACAATATTTTGTGTAAGTTTAACTATTTTATACCCTTTAACCATGATAATGTGTATGAGCCCTTTAACCATGATAAGCTGTATGAGCTCTTTAACTATGATAAGGTGTATGAGTCACTCCGGGGGCAAAATAAGTCACCCCGGGAGCAAAATGAGTCACTCCGGGAGCTAAATGAGTCACTCCGGGAGCAAAATGAGTCACTCCGGGAGCTAAATGAGTCACTCCGGGAGCAAAATGAGTCACTCCGGGAGCTAAATGAGTCACTCCGGGAGCAAAATGAGTCACTCCGGGAGCTAAATGAGTCACTCCGGGAGCAAAATGAGTCACCCCGGGAGCAAAATGAGTCACTCCGGGAGCTAAATGAGTCACCCCGGGAGCAAAATGAGTCACCCCGGGAGCTAAATGAGTCACCCCGGGAGCAAAATGAGTCACCTCGGGAGCAAAATGAGTCACTCCGGGAGCTAAATGAGTCACTCCGGGAGCAAAATGAGTCACTCCGGGGTAAAATGAGTAACTCCGGGAGCAAAATGAGTCACTCCGGGAGCAAAATGAGTCACTCCGAGAGCAAAATGAGTCACTCCGGGAGCAAAATGAGTCACTCCGGGAGCATATTGAGTAACTCCGGGAGCAAAATGAGTCACTCCGGGAGCAAAATGAGTCACTCCGGGAGCAAAATGAGTAACTCCGGGAGCAAAATGAGTCACTCCGGCAGCAAAATGAGTCACTCCGGGAGCAAAATGAGTCACTCCGGGAGCAAAATGAGACACTCCGGGAGCATGTGAGTCACTCGTTGGAGTCAAATGAGTCGCTCGGTGAAGCAAATGAGCTAAGTATATATAAGTAGAGAAGCAATAAATCTTTGAACAGTTATTCATTTACTAGCGAACGCTTCAGACCTCCCGCTGAACGATGTATAATTGTGATTTTTGTGGTAAAGCATTTACGCGAAAGTCTAATCTTTCTAGACACTTAAATGCTCAACATAATTCGTTAAGCAATATTAATGATGGTACGATTGGAAAGAATGATAACTCACCAAGCAAATTCATATCATATGATGCTAATAATAATAAAACACCTGCTGATATCTCTATATCTAGATTTGATGATAATGATGATGAAAATACATCTCAACTACAGCATGATATTGATTACTCTGAAGCAATCTTGAATCCGTTTGACCAAAAAAGGATAGATGCTGCAACTGAAGCTATTCAAACCAAATTTAACTCTTTGAAAAGAGGAGAAAACCGTCATCAATCTGAAAACGAGAAAGATAGTTGGTCTAATGAAAGTAAGCAAGTAAATCACTTAACAGCAATTAATAACAATTGCAATGAAACAACCTCCTCTTCACAACTAACTAAACTTTTAGGAACTGCTTTAGATATTATAATGTTAAAAGAGGTTCGAAACGTTGACTCGGAAAATGAAGCGAAAATTGTCAATCAGGTTAAACCAATAAGCTTAAAACGTCATATAGCTTCAAATGAAAATGTCGAAAACGGGGCCTTAGCTAAGCATTTTAAGCAAGACAACTTGAGAGAGTGTAGAAATGTTAACATACAATCGAAAAAAATAAAATACTGGCATAATCCTAATACTTTAATAGATGAATTACAACGTTTATACGAGACTTCAGAGACTGGTGAAAAAATACTCAATATTATTCGAAGTTTAGAGGAAAATAAAAATATGTTGTTGTTTAACGTTTACGATCGAGAAGATTTAATCAAAGAGTTAAATGCTTTAAAAGAAACTACTGTTGGTCGAGAAATATTCTCTATACTTCGCGAACTTCAAAAGGCTGATGTTATTGAACCACTAGGTGATTATCTGGATAAAACTGATAAAGAAGATGCTAGCGATTATGATGATGATGATGATGATGATTAATTGATTATCCACACTAATAATTTACTGAATTTTGAAGAACACCACCGTATAAGAAGCAGCAGTTATCCCTCATTGAAGTGTATATTTTATTTTTATATTTTTTAACCCTGTAAGATAAAAAGGTTTTTTTTTTTCAAATAAATAACACATATATGTAAATAATTATTGTTCTTTATTTTTAAAAAATAAGTATGAATACAAAATATTTTCACAATAAATGTATATGTAATATTTTTTACAACAAATGTATATGAAATATTTTTTACAATAAATAAATATTAAAAATTGTATGATTTGTTTATATATTCAATAACACCCGAACGTAACTGTTTCATGTTTTCAGGTAACTGATCCCATACTTGACAAATTCGTTGTGCATATTCGGGTATCATATATGCATACAGATGTTGCACCCAAATATCATATTTCAATAGTTGTTTTGTTAAGTATAATAACATATCGAAATTTCTGACTTTTGTATACAAATAAGGATGAGTCAGAAATATGTCTTCAACGTGTGAAATCCGTGTTGCAGATGTCAATGGTTCACCAACGGACGGTTGAAAGTTTTCCTCCATTTTCACGCCATTCTTGCACATTTCACAGCGAATTTTCAAACCAGGTGGTCCATCAATATGATCTTGTTGCCAGGGTCGATTATAATATTCAAAACATGGTTCACATTCTTGAAACATGGCTTGATAATCGGCTGGTAACCAAATCCAGGCGCGTTGTATGATTTTCGCACCATAACTTTTCAGCACATTCAAACTGATTCACTTGTAGATTTAAAGAAATGTTTCCAAAGTCAGTTCGTTCAGCAGCATTGGTTCACGTTCGAAAAATACACCAATTGAAACATCTATTTTATCCCAGTCCATTGATTCCGGTTCAGACAATTTCATATATATACTTAGCTCATTTGCTTCACCGAGCGACTCATTTGACTCCAACGAGTGACTCACATGCTCCCGGAGTGTCTCATTTTGCTCCCGGAGTGACTCATTTTGCTCCCGGAGTGACTCATTTTGCTGCCGGAGTGACTCATTTTGCTCCCGGAGTTACTCATTTTGCTCCCGGAGTGACTCATTTTGCTCCCGGAGTGACTCATTTTGCTCCCGGAGTTACTCAATATGCTCCAGGAGTTACTCATTTTGCTCCCGGAGTGACTCATTTTGCTCTCGGAGTGACTCATTTTCCTCCCGGAGTGACTCATTTTGCTCCCGGAGTGACTCATTTAGCTCCCGGAGTGACTCATTTTGCTCCCGAGGTGACTC
The DNA here is from genome assembly GCA_035578155.1 of Brachynemurus nebulosus. Lineage (NCBI taxonomy): Eukaryota > Metazoa > Arthropoda > Insecta > Neuroptera > Myrmeleontidae > Brachynemurus > Brachynemurus nebulosus. Next base: position 153,385,605 of record JAPWDM010000001.1, on the reverse strand, counting down.
ATTTTGCTCCCGGGGTGACTCATTTAGCTCCCGGAGTGACTCATTTTGCTCCCGGGGTGACTCATTTTGCTCCCGGAGTGACTCATTTAGCTCCCGGAGTGACTCATTTTGCTCCCGGAGTGACTCATTTAGCTCCCGGAGTGACTCATTTTGCTCCCGGAGTGACTCATTTAGCTCCCGGAGTGACTCATTTTGCTCCCGGGGTGACTTATTTTGCCCCCGGAGTGACTCATACACCTTATCATAGTTAAAGAGCTCATACAGCTTATCATGGTTAAAGGGCTCATACACATTATCATGGTTAAAGGGTATAAAATAGTTAAACTTACACAAAATATTGTCAAATTAACCGGTGGTTGTCAAAGAGTTAACATCTCTTTCGCTGAAAAAACAATTTCGTGGTATAACAATTGCATTTCGAACCATGATAATTTACAATTCAGAGCAGTCCACCACTAGACAACCTAGCAAAGGACTTTCGAAACCTAAGATCATTAAACGTAAAACTTTTAAGCGACAACACATTTCACCCGAAAATTTAGCATTCCTTAAATCACTAGGTCTTAAAGTCAAAAGAACATGGTACTCAGTAATGTGCTAAATATTATTAACAGTTTGTAATTTGAAGGTCAACTAGTAATAGCTATTAGTATCCATTTTCGGCGGATACATCCCACAAATTAACTATCCTCACCAATTTTAATTATTTTATATAAAGTTGTGGATTGTGTGAGTAAATTCAGTTCTACAGCGGCGATAAAAAATAGCGTTTCTTGATATACAAGGCTATCAAGGAGCTTTTTTATTTTAAAGAAGTTGGTATCGTTGCGGAAAATTCGGATGAAATATTACATCTTATATTCGATGCACCGTTTGATTTCAACGAGTTGCCGAAGAAATATGAACGGGTTGCTGCACGTTAGCTTTGCCGAAATTGGCATGGGATACCTTGGTCATATGGATTTATTCCGTACAAAAAACTTCATTCCATATTGAAACCTATATTAAAGAAGTTTCAAGGGCGGTGAAAAGAAGAAATGGATTTCAAATTTGTTTGATGACACCGAACACCGGTCGTGGATTTTGAATTTGGAGGAAATATTTGATGTATCGAAGATTTCCAATCTGCGAGATGAATATTATTCAAGACGCTGTATGATCCATTCAGATAAAATTTGCTCATTAGAAAACTGTATTCTTTTAAAAAAATTTTATATGAAAAATAAATAGATTTTTAGTAATATATACATTTAAGCAATTTAATTTTTTGTATACATATTCTATAAATAAAATTTTAAAAAAAAGAAAAATATGTGCGTTTTATTTAATTATTACCCGGAATTCCCCTATTTTTTTACAGCAAACAGTTTCTTTCGTTAACCAATAAGAGTATTAACAAAAATCTTATGAAATTTATTATTCTAATTGAAAAGCATATTTCATGATACACCCTGTATACTAAAATATTTATTAAAAATACTAAATATACACCAGTTATATATACATGATATTATATATATGTTAATGATTGATAAAGTATCAAATTCAAAATGTTCTAGTCTATAAAAATTTTGATTTTACAGACTTAAAAATTTAGTAAAACTCAATGCTGTTATCATTTTTATATTAAGCGACGTGTTTATAGTAATTTAAAACCAAAAATTGAACTTTTATTCTGTTTAAAAATGTTAAATACAATACTATTATACCCTAATATAAATATGTATCAGTATTAAAATGATATACATTGATTTTGCTGATTAAACAAATTTTTTGCAATATTTATAAATTATTTTATAATTAGATTTAATACTTATTCATAAATGGCTATACAATTCGTTTACTAGCATTCATAAAAATTAAAATTATATACAAATTTTCTTTCTTATTCTCAATATACAGAGTGTATACATAAAATATCTTTAATATATAGAGTCTATACATATGTACATACTGAATTATTTCAGATAATTTTCGTTTGATATAGAAACAGTTTTGTGCTACAGTCAAATTCAAAAGTGTTGTGCACCATAAGAAGTAATATTTTTTGTAACTTGTTAAACATTGCTCATACACATTATCATGGTTAAAGGGTATAAAATAGTTAAACTTACACAAAATATTGTCAAATTAACCGGTGGTTGTCAAAGAGTTAACATCTCTTTCGCTGAAAAAACAATTTCGTGGTATAACAATTGCATTTCGAACCATGATAATTTACAATTCAGAGCAGTCCACCACTAGACAACCTAGCAAAGGACTTTCGAAACCTAAGATCATTAAACGTAAAACTTTTAAGCGACAACACATTTCACCCGAAAATTTAGCATTCCTTAAATCACTAGGTCTTAAAGTCAAAAGAACATGGTACTCAGTAATGTGCTAAATATTATTAACAGTTTGTAATTTGAAGGTCAACTAGTAATAGCTATTAGTATCCATTTTCGGATACATCCCACAAATTAACTATCCTCACCAATTTTAATTATTTTATATAAAGTTGTGGATTGTGTGAGTAAATTCAGTTCTACAGCGGCGATAAAAAATAGCGTTTCTTGATATACAAGGCTATCAAGGAGCTTTTTTATTTTAAAGAAGTTGGTATCGTTGCGGAAAATTCGGATGAAATATTACATCTTATATTCGATGCACCGTTTGATTTCAACGAGTTGCCGAAGAAATATGAACGGGTTGCTGCACGTTAGCTTTGCCGAAATTGGCATGGGATACCTTGGTCATATGGATTTATTCCGTACAAAAAACTTCATTCCATATTGAAACCTATATTAAAGAAGTTTCAAGGGCGGTGAAAAGAAGAAATGGATTTCAAATTTGTTTGATGACACCGAACACCGGTCGTGGATTTTGAATTTGGAGGAAATATTTGATGTATCGAAGATTTCCAATCTGCGAGATGAATATTATTCAAGACGCTGTATGATCCATTCAGATAAAATTTGCTCATTAGAAAACTGTATTCTTTTAAAAAAATTTTATATGAAAAATAAATAGATTTTTAGTAATATATACATTTAAGCAATTTAATTTTTTGTATACATATTCTATAAATAAAATTTTAAAAAAAAGAAAAATATGTGCGTTTTATTTAATTATTACCCGGAATTCCCCTATTTTTTTACAGCAAACAGTTTCTTTCGTTAACCAATAAGAGTATTAACAAAAATCTTATGAAATTTATTATTCTAATTGAAAAGCATATTTCATGATACACCCTGTATACTAAAATATTTATTAAAAATACTAAATATACACCAGTTATATATACATGATATTATATATATGTTAATGATTGATAAAGTATCAAATTCAAAATGTTCTAGTCTATAAAAATTTTGATTTTACAGACTTAAAAATTTAGTAAAACTCAATGCTGTTATCATTTTTATATTAAGCGACGTGTTTATAGTAATTTAAAACCAAAAATTGAACTTTTATTCTGTTTAAAAATGTTAAATACAATACTATTATACCCTAATATAAATATGTATCAGTATTAAAATGATATACATTGATTTTGCTGATTAAACAAATTTTTTGCAATATTTATAAATTATTTTATAATTAGATTTAATACTTATTCATAAATGGCTATACAATTCGTTTACTAGCATTCATAAAAATTAAAATTATATACAAATTTTCTTTCTTATTCTCAATATACAGAGTGTATACATAAAATATCTTTAATATATAGAGTCTATACATATGTACATACTGAATTATTTCAGATAATTTTCGTTTGATATAGAAACAGTTTTGTGCTACAGTCAAATTCAAAAGTGTTGTGCACCATAAGAAGTAATATTTTTTGTAACTTGTTAAAATTTCAAGAATTTTTGTTAGTTAACTAAAAAATTGGTCACTGTAAGTTAAATGTTAAAGTATTAAAACTGATAAAAATAATTTCTTGCTTGAGGCCTACAATGGGTGATATTTTTTACTAAACAATTTTTTAACTCATTAATATTCCATGACGTCATCTTTCTTATACCAAAAAAACTCCATATATGAGTCATATGATCATAATTCAGCTAAAATAAACATTTAATTATTAGTTGTTTGTTTATTTTAAAACTGATAAAAATTCCTGGAATTTTCCAAGGTTAAATATACCAAAAATCCCCATAAGGTACAGTTAACACTCGATTTCCGGCAGTACAGTAGCGGTCAGAAATCTGGACCCCGGAGTCTGGTTTTAAAATCTAGCGCTTGGTACAGTGCCCCGCAAAATTTAGCGGCCACCCCTTGGGTTAGGGTATTCCCCACATTTTTGACTTGGTAATGTACCTTTCGTTTAAAATGACGCAATTAAGGCAAGCGCGTGTTGGGGTTAAGGTTTGCACGTACAGTACGCTTCAAAAAGTGTTCGGATACCTTTTTGGCCAGGGGGGCCCGCACTTTTGACATGGCAGTGTACCAAAAATTTAAGTACAGTACGGCGTCAAAAGTTTGGGGTCACCCTGGGTTAGGGTATTCCCCACATTTTTGACTTGGTAATGTACCTTTCGTTTAAAATGACGCAATTAAGGCAAGCGCGTGTTGGGGTCAAGGTTTGCGCGTACAGTACGCTTCAAAAAGTGATAGGATACCTTTTTGGCCAGGGGGGGTCCACACTTTTGACACGGTAGTGTACCAAAAATTTAAGTACAGTACGGTGTCAAAAGTTTGGGGCCACCCCCGAATTAGGGTAACTCCACATTTTTGACGCGGTAGTGTACCCCATCTATCAAATTGTAACCTAAAATTCACTCTGCGCATGCGTCGTGTACTTAAATTCAGTCTGCGCATGCGTTAGGTTTGCATTCAAAAACTATGGCGGGTAATGGGTTAACACAAAACCAAATTGTCATAAGTAAATTGTGATGACGCATAATGGGTTAAGATAAATTAATTTGGTTGCGGGTAATGACTCATCTCTTATGAATTTCAAGGCTAACAGTATGAGCGCGTGTGGGGTCAAATGTCAACAACAAATTTTAAATACATGTACCTGGTACGTGCCGGGTCAAAGGTCGATTCATACACTAGGTACAGAGTGTCTCAAAAATTTGGGTACATCTTGCGTCAGGATGTAGTGGGTACATGTTGCATCAGCATGTACCCAAACTTTTGAGACAACCGGTGGAGTCGCTCTGTCATAGCCTATCTACTTACATAATAAGCTCTTTTATTTGAGTGAAACATTAAGTGCTCAATATATTTTTATCATCTATAAAAAACTTAACGAACATTACTTAAACACCATGGTATAACTAGGAATATATTAATGGAAATTATTTAAAAATAGTAGTAATGAGCATTATATTGATATCAAAGTACTTGCCAACGCGTTTTATAATGAAATTAAAAACTTTTTTTTACCTAAAATGGCCTTCTTATGGGTCTGTTATTTGTAAGGCCGCAATGTTCCTAAGAAGGTCAAACTAACAATTATCTATGACTTTTTGATATTAATTATAATAAAATAATAGACACGACAGACTGAGTACTGTAATTATCACAAACTTATCATGGCACACAGTCAGTCTTCTAGTCAGGAATGTTCATATGTTTATGGTTTATAGGAACACTAGCAATATTTTAACTTAAATCGAGGCAAAACTACTTTTTTTCCTTTAGTACCATAAACATATCCTTATACGACAATTTACAGTACAAAAATATGAGATAATAATAGGTTATTTAGCTAAAAACTTACGTTTTGCTCTGCGCGCGAATAACAGTTGTAACGTCGACGACCGAAGTCTACGAAGCGTGAGATCGCACTGTCGTAATAGCGGCGCGAACGACTCGCCACCGCGTCTGTGGTCTTGAGTTTGATGGATCTTAGTGTATGTAGAAGAAATTTGCCTTTACATTTCAATAACTACGACTTTTTAATAGTTGGCCTTCTAAGGAGCATGGCCTTCCATGGTCCACCCACCTTACACATATGATTAGCGATTAAAACATCTTTATCAAAAGTTTTACACCCACGTAAAATTAAAATTTTATGTTGCGACTTTTCTCTTTCATTTTCATAATATATTGGGATTTGCAAATAAGCGGAGCCTTGGAAAAATGGCTGACGAAAAAGCGCATTAATATTAGTTTCATATATAGTAATCATTGCTATATTAAGAAAAAATGACAAATAGTAGAACAATTTGAGGTCCTAACTGACTTCATCAAAGAAGCGGGCCTCTTATGCATAACTGATGCGCATGGGCTGACAAGAACCCCCCCCCACCCGTAGGAAGAAGAAGAAGACGAATAATTTGGTTTTTGGTTGACACAAATCCGAAGAAAAGATATTTTGTCGAAGAAGAGAAAATTTTACATCTGTAAAATACTTAAAATATGGTAAAAATATGGAAAAATGCACGAAACTGAGGAATTGTAAATGAATGGAAAAGTCAAATCAATTGTATAAACATGGAGATCTACAAGATTTAACTCAGAAATAACTCAAATGCAAATGCTCTTTAAAAATAGTATGATTTTTCAATACCAGATGTCCTACCGTCATTCGACAGGTCCCAGTAGGTAATGGGCCGATTCGTATCGGTGTAAACCAAAGCCGCTTGCTCTTGGTTTAAATCAACTTGCACTTGTTTTGAATCACACTTGGCTTGCTTTTGACATTTTTGTATATTCCTGTCTCACTTTCCATGTTCTAGAGAGAAGAGTCAAGTATTATAGCGTTTGGAATACATCGTATATAGTATACATACGATATGAAGCGCGGGGCGGTTACCTCGCCATGCTCTTTACGCATGACGGTATAACCGTGGAGTTGCGGCTCCAGTTTCCTACATTCTCAGAAATTATCTTAAATAACAGTACTTTTCTTGATTTAAATACTTTTATGAAGCATTGTAATATGATTTATAATTAATGACATGACTTGTACTTTTATTCAATATTTCAAAATAAAAAATAAAAAACTTTCTAATAATGGCGTCAACAATTTGATAATCATTGAAATTTATTATATTCTTTCAAAATATCCTTAACCAAACAAAAGGTTTTTCTAATTTAATAAAAATCAACCAAAACCTACCTATTGAACTTTTTATCTTCCTGGACCCATAAGGGTAATCTGAAACTAACTAAACAAAATAACAACAATAAAATATATTCTAATGTATAAATTTTAAGTCAGTTTATCTCAAATTCACGCAACCATATGCAAAATTTGGGTCCTAACCATATCAGAAAAAATTAAACTTTTCTATTAGTTGCTGTATTTTGCCAGGACTAATCCAAGTACTGTAATGGAACTCGTCTCAACTCCCGACGGCCCTGACTGCACTTTAACAAAATACAGATACATAATAATATAAGACATATTTTTCTTATACGGCAGCTAGCAAAAATACTTTTTTCGGAAAAAAAGTTATTGTTAAAATTAGTAAATAAGAATAAGAAGCTATGAATTATATTTAGAAATATTTTTATCTTCTTTTTACGATAGAAAATGTACGGAAAAATTCATGTTTCAAAACTTTTGCTCCAATTTGCACCGAATCCGGCTATAATATTTATGTATGTAATGGAATCTCTACTAGTATTAAACAAAGAAAACCAAAGTCGAATGAAAATAAGAGTGTCCTTTTTTGTACAAACCCAAAATTGTCATCTAAATACTGAATATTTAATAAATCTCTTCCTTTTTGAATTAATCCTGCGACTTCAAACTTCATCTATTTTAGGAAATAGACTCATCGCCTTCAAAAAGGTACCTATTTTTAAATCATCAAGTCTTGTTGAAATAAATTATATTTTGAAATATAATAATAGATAAATATTATTGTGAAATTGTGATTATTGTTAAAATTTCTATAATTCTTGGAAAATAATATCTAAAAATTGAAAAATTTCAATTTTATAAATGTCTACCATTGAGATTAAAGTTGTCAAAAATGAATTAAAACATTTTTCCTTTCTACACGTTCGTATGTATCCAAATCTATATGAGACTGTACAACGTTTATATATTATTTGTCTGCGACTGATGCATTATATATTATATGTAAGAGGATTTTCCTCTAATCCTATTCATCATGTTTTCGTTCCACAGACGGATCCTGATGGAAACAAGACAACCAGTATCCTCACATTTGTTCCAACAATTGACGATGGTGGAAAATATCTTTCATGCCGTGGTGAACAGCCATTGATCCATGATAGTGGTATCGAAGACGGCTGGAAATTGGACATTTATCGTAAGTATTGTTATAATGTGCTATATTTCCAGTAATTTTTATTTTTTATTTTTATTAAAACTATATTTTATTTGTCTATATTTGAAATCATCTCTGATGTCTAATATATTGACGTAAGACGTAAGGAGTATTGTGCCATCTAATGATCCTGGATTGAAATTTAGAATATTAAAACAATTATTCATTGTGAGAAAACCTTTGTCGTTACTTTTAATTTTGATTAGTTTTACAAGGCTGCGCAATAATAATACTCCTTACACAAATCCAGACCTCCATAAAACCAGCTGTCCCCAAGAATTTAAAAAACCAAAGAAAAAAAAATTAAACATAGTTGCTCTGAGATAGTCAGGTACAAAAGTATATCTCAAAGATATTAATATTCTTCAGTGATTATATTTGTATACCACTTGTTTTTTTAATTTCCGCGCACTTATGTTGTAGCAATATAAAAACATTGTTGAAAAAGCGTTGTAAAAACGTTGTAAATGATGTTTATAAATTATATTTCAAAAGCGGCGTGGTAAATATTTTTTATTTATTAAATATGGTTTGTAACTTTGTATTTTATAACATATTAAATTTTTATCAAATTCCTTTGACACGTTTTCATTTTATTCAAAAAAAAAAATAAAATACCCCTGTCGCAGCATCCTGCATAACATAGCGAGTTTCCGATTATAAAAATTAGTTTTTCTCGGTAACCAGTTTATACACAATGATGGTTTAAAATCTTTTTTATCTGATTTTTCTCATCTTTCTAATGGTGTAAAAAAATGTTGCAAAAATTTTTGAAATTGGGAAAATTTTAGCAAAAAGAAATTTTTTTCACGAAAAATGCTCAAAAAAACATGCTTACGGCATCAGACGTGTCTGACTAACGAATTTCCAACATTTTCACCAAATTTCGTAAAAATAGGACATTTCATTCGAAAGTTATCGTGCGAAAATATATATATATATATATATATATATATATATATATATATATATATATATATATATATATATGTATATATATATATATATACATATGTATATATATACATATATATATATATACATATATATGTACATATATATACATATATATATATATATATTAGTGAATATTATTTTCGATTTCTAGGGACCTCAAAATAAATTTTTGCCATAGTCCCGGACTCAAGTCGCGTCATCACAGTGGCTGTAATAGCTGAATTCCATTTTGGAAATTCTCCAAAAATCTTGCCATAAATGCGATGCTCGGAACATGGTTTTTTGGGCATTGTTCGTGAAAAAAATTAAATTTTGCAAAAATTTCCCCAAATTCAAAAATTTTTGTAACATTTTTTTACACCATTGAAAAAATCACATAAAAAAGGTTTTTGAACAATAATTATTCTATCAACTAATTTCCGACAAAAACTAATTTTTGTAAACGGAAATTCGTTATGTTATGCAGGATGCTGCGACAGAGGTATTTTATATGCTACATATTACATTAAATCTATAATAATCACTGCTTGTACGGAACACTATTGGCGCAAGTACAACTTGCACTTGGCGGCTTTTTTAATTCGTAATTATGTACATGCCATAGATATATGAATAGTATTCATATATCAATGGTACATGCATAGGTCTTTGAGGAATATGTACATATATAGTATCTTACTACATACATATTGGTATGTACATACTAACTCTATAAGTCGTTATTTGACTTCAGTAACGAAATATAGTATATGGATAATCCATATCAAATATCTCCTTATTGAAAAACCATGTTCCTGACGTCAGACACGTCTGGCCGAAGAACTCATCCAAGATTTTTGGACTTCCAACGTTCTCACCAAATTTCGTAATCCTAGGACATTTCGTTCGAGAGTTATCGTTCGAGAGTTATATATATATATATATATATATATATATATATATATATATATATATATATATATATATATATATATATATATATATATATATATATATAAATACATATATATATACATATATATATATATATATATATATATATATATATATATAAATTTTAGTGAAGGTTATTTTCGGGTTCTAGGGACCTCAAAACAAATTTCTGCCATAGTCCCGGGCTCAGGTCGCGTTATGACAGCGGCTGAAATAGCGTGTATCCATTCTGGAAACTCGCTAAAAAAAATAAAGTTTTCCCATAAGAGCCCGTGTTAAAATTACAAAACTTTGAAATCGTTTTTCTCAAAATTGGGGTGGTCAATTTTTTTCGGTAAGGGCTCGTATTATTGGTATATTGAATTAAATAAATATCTAGAGAAGTTTCGTTAAAATTTTTTGAAAAAATCGTTTTATCGACCAACTTAACAAAAAATAAGTGTATTTTACGAATTATTTAGTCGTGTTAATAAAAAAATTAGGTGTCTTTACCGTTTTCCAGAAAACATGAAAAACGAAAAGCACGGCTAGGCTTATGCAAACCTATAAGTTAATAAAAACTGTCTTTGATTATTTAAAATAGGGAGAATTAGGTGTAAATTAGATATTTTTCGATCCTGCTGATAACAAACATCTTATAGAATGAAGATTTTAAGAAAGTTTCGTAAAATATTTTAAATCATGGGAGCGCTGTGAACAACGTTTAAAAATGTTGTACACAGTGCTAAATCCACTGTTTGTTTGGATATTATATAAATTTTGCTATGTAATTAAATAGAAAGAAGTTAAATGTCTTTATAACGTTCCCAGCGCCTCCACTAGTCCTATAATATTACTGTTATAAATGTGCGATAACTTGTTATAAATTTAATTTATCATGTACTATGTAAATATAAACCGTAAACATTTAACTCAAGTTTTCAACTTACAATTAGTTTACAAAAATCCAGCCAACTCTAGTTTATTCGATAGTACCTACCTTAACCTGTTAACCGGGGAATTAGCTATTGCTCAACTCGTTTCAGAATGAGGACTTTGGGGACATTTCAGAATGGGGACTCAGAATGGGGAAAAATGTCGTCATGTCCATTGCAGTAGGCTTTTATGTATGACGAAATATTTCCTCATACCCAGTTAACAGGTTAAACTTTCATTGAAAATGTGTGTAATACCGTAATTTTCGTAAATCATATTTCAGTTAAATTAAATATATACTTACTAGAGATGCAACTAAAATGCTATAAAGTGCATTTTGGACCACGCATAATTAAGCGTTTATTATTACGCAAACCGTAATATGTAAATATATTTAATTTTTGTAAGTTATGTATTTTATCCCGGAAATTGTGAAAGATTCTAGCCATTGATTACGGAATCCTTATTTAATCCATGTGCAATATGCATTTGAAAAATTTTTTAATTTTAAAACTTTTAAATTATTTAAAATACAACACCGTCTATTAAATGGCTTAAAATACGGCACTGCCTATTGAAGACTAGGCGAGTGCATGTCAAACCACGCAAAACGATCACAGACGTGACGAAACCAACAACACTCAAAATGGGTTATTTTGACAATTAAAACGATCCATATCTCTAAAATCTCAAAATTAATATCTCCTGAAAGACTATTTGTCTTTTTTGAAATGAAAGATTGTACTCTTTCTTTCATCTCTGTTTCTTAAAATTTATATCCAGGTGTTAAGATTGAGAAGCCAAACCTCCAGGTTATCGATTTTCTATTTCCACAAAATTTTTATTATAAAAACTGCAGAAATGGAACCAGAAATCATCAAATTTGAGTACCTAAATGCTGATTAGGGAATTTTTGGCAACGATTTAAAACTATTTCTGTTATGATATAAGAATTTTGAGTAACAACTTTTTCTCAACCTCATTATTTGCAAAAGCCACCATTCAGACATCAGTTTTTCCCCTTTACTCTGGGTAAAACAACCATTAAAATTATATTACGTAATTACCTAATTTAATTGTTATAAATATTTACATATATAAATTTTAACTTAAAATTATTTTTTCATTTTTTCTAGATGTTCCCGTTGTTACCTTAGAATTAGGAAGTAATTTAAATGGAAGTACAATACGCGAAGGTGTTGACGTCTATTTCGAATGTAACATCAAATCAAATCCTTGGGTGTATAAAGTTTCCTGGAGGCATAATGTGAGTAACTTTTAATACAAAAGTCCACATCCCACACATTGAAGATTCATTTCCATAAATGTCTCACTATGCAAACTTTATATTCATTAAAATAACATTTTGTATATAAACTAACTACTCTTATTTTTATACAGGGCAAGATTTTATATAACAACATTGAACAAGGAACAATCGTTAGTAATCAAAGTCTAGTCCTTCAAGGTGTCACAAGAGCACGTGCAGGATTATACACTTGTGTCGGAAGCAATCATGAAGGCGATGGTGAGAGTAATCCAGTTCATCTTGACGTTAAATGTAAGTGACATTTTTCGATTAGGAATATAACTTATTTTATTGAAAATTTATCACAAAATCGAATACTTACCTACTATTCCTTATATTTCGTAATAACAGAAATATCTTAATATTTATTTGATATTTTATCACTTTTTATCACACACGAGGTGATCATATTTTTTCGAATAAATTTGTGTTTATCTAACAAAAATTTGCAATGATTTGAAATAAGGAAAGTTACATTCCTAGTCTAATTTATGGCTAGTGAAAAACTTACAAGAGAACGGCCGAGCCTTCGGGTCGCCGATTTAGCTGACATTTTTTTTTTTAGTGATAGAGTAGACTTAATATGTTAATATCCTAAAATAATAGCACGCGCTATTCAGAAAATCCTGTAAAAAAAAAATTAGAAATTTTAATGCAGCTAGTGTACTAACTTGATAAGCTTAAAAAAGATTGTTGTATGTAAGATGCGAAGTAGATCAGAGGTAAGGTTCTTGCCTCCCAATAGAACGGTCCTACGTTCGAAACTGACTCTATTCAACAAAACTTTTTCTGTATTAATTTTTTTTTATCAACCAAAATCTTATTTATTTATAAAACATTAAAAGTTTTTTCCAATTAAAATATGATTATAGTACCACCTCGTATGTTTGCCGCTTGCGCCGCCATATTGGAAAAATGGCGTCGAAAAGCAGTTTTTGACGATATCTCTTTTCTGAGTCATTTTACGAGGAAAATATCTATATACAAAATTAAACTAGAGAAAATTTTTTACAATTTATGTCTTAAGAATTTTTTTCGTAAAATCAATAGTTTCGGCGTACGAGCGCCGCAAAGTGTTACTTAATACGCGTTTTCGCGGAATGACTCGTTTCCACACCACCTTGAGGTAGAGTAAGCTACGTGTTTTTTTAATGTGGTTTGCCCAGTAGGCCTAATCTCCTTGTCATGTATAGTTTGGAAATTTAGCATAATCTTCTTCGTTTAAATTTTCTTGATGGGCCAGGTGTTACAGGTTCATCGTCTTCAGTAGCGATTGTGACGTCACTGACTGAAATCTCTTGGTTTCCTGCGACGTCATCATCAAATTCTTCTTGAAATTCTTCATTTTCAATATCATCATAAAATACTGACGAATATTGAGCTAGTGGACGGACAGTAGACATATTATTTCGGACGAACGACAAACGTGCGTAATCGTCTGAATCAAATATCGCAGTTGTCCGCAACCAATGGACGTCTAGCCTAATAGTGTGCTACGCTCACTATATCTCAAGGTGGTGTGGAAACGAGTTATTCCGCGAAAATGCGTATTAAGTAACACTTTATGGCGCTCGTACGCCGAAACTATTGATTTTACGAAAAAAATTCTTAAGACATAAATTGTAGGAAATATATTTTCTAATTTAATTTTGTATATAGATATTTTCCTCGCAAAATGACTCGGAAGGGAGATATAAGTCAAAAAACTTCTTTTCGACGCAATTTTTCCAATATGGCGGCGCGAGCGACAAAGATACGAGGTGGCAATATGGAAATTCGAAAAGAGCACGTTAAAATCTATAAAATCACCCATTTTCAATACTCCCGGAAAACTTTCCAGGTAACCCCTTTTATTTGAACCAAATGACTATACTATTATGAAAGATTGTAAAAATATATATCAATAAATTATAAATAAAAAGTATTGAAAAAACTGAAGTTATAATGATTTTGTATTTAAAAATTTGTTACAAATACATATTTTAAATAAAATGTTTTATATATAAATAAAATTTTTGTAAATAAAAAGAAAAATCAATACAGAAAAAGATTTATTGAACAGAGTCGGTTTCGAACGTAAGACCATTCTGTTTTGAGGCAAGATTCTTACCACCGATCTACTTCTCATCTTACGTACAACAATCTTTTTTAAGCTTATTAAGTACACTTACTAAGTAGACTGCATTAAAATTTTTAAATATTTTTTTACAGGTTTTTCTGAATAGTTTTCGCTATTATTTTAGGGTATTAACATACTAAGTGTACTTTATCACCAAAAAGAAAATTCAGCTAAATCGGCGACCCCAAGGCTGTGCCGTCGCGTTGTTAATCCAGCTAGAATCTACGTAACTTATAGAATAGAGTCGCAAACTCTAAATATCTTTTTTTTTCGTTAAGCAAGAAGCCTTTTTGCAATTTTATTAATTTAATATTCTTATTCGTATAGTTGCCCCGGTGTGTCGGCCAGGACAAACCCGAGTCTACGGTGTTGCCAGGCAAGAAACAGCACGAATCACGTGTGAACTGGAAGCGAATCCACCCGACGTCCAATTTATATGGAAATTTAATAACACAGCAGAGGCAGTTGATATTGCACAGTCGCATGTTTTTATTGACAAAGCACGCAGTCAAGCCGTGTATACGCCGATGACAGAATTGGACTATGGTACACTAATGTGCTGGGGTAAAAATGAAATTGGCGCTCAAAAAGAACCCTGTGTTTTTTATATCAATCCAGCTGGTGAGTTTTCAATAAAAAACGCAGATGTAGCAAAATTTATTAGGGTAATTCTAGGAGAGTTGGACCACACTTTTAGAAAAGTAAATATTATCTTCTTATTTGGAAACATAAAATAAATTTCATTCTATTAAACATTACATTAGACCTTTAGCTTCGATATAACATACAGTAATCTTCAAATTATAGACTAGAGAAATCACAAATAAAAGACAAATTCAATAGTATGAAAAGTCCAACTCTCCTACACTTCGGGGGAGAGTTAGACCTTTTTGAGAGGTCAGATAGACCAGTACAAAAACAGTATTTTTTATTCCTTGTAATTTCTTTTTGAGACGTATTTCATGTAGCCAACGTAGCTTCAGAAATATCGTCACTAGAAATTTCGTTAAATATTGAATTTCCCGATTCCACAAACAATGATGAAATAGATTTTCGTAACTTTATCTTCAGCTAAAGTTGAATCTGGCTCAAAGCGAGCGACTTTTTTAACGTTGTTATTCCTTTAATCGTCATTTTAATATAACTCTAGGTATGTTTTAGTATTACGCAGCTTGATTTACTCTCATTTATTATTTCTCACACACTTTTAAAAGAATTTTCTCGATTTTGGGTAGTTCATGTATCTCTTAGAGTCTGTCCGCTTTTTTCTGGTATACCGTTGCCATGACTGACAAAAGTAAAACATGTAAAAATTTAAGACCAACTATCCTCTTTGAAACTGGCTTAACTGTCCTCATTTATGAGGTGAGATGGACCTGTTTGTTATTTCATATACAAGGTGTGTTCAAAAAGTATGATGACTTTATATTTTTATCAAAGACCTTTTATTTATTCATGAATATTCATCTTCTTCCCTTTAAAGTAATCCCCCTCAGATACAATACACTTGTGCCAACGCATTTTCTAATCCTCGAAGCACTTCTGATATGCACTTTTTGGTATAGCCTTGAGCTCTTCCAGCGATGCAGTTTTTATCTCCTTAACCTGTTAACCGGGGAATTAGGTATTGCTCAACTCGTTTCAGAATGGGGACTTTGGAGACATTTCAGAATGGGGACTCAGAATGGGGAAAAATGTCGTCATGCCCATTGCAGTAGGCTTTTATGTATGACGAAATATTTCGTCATACCCAGTTAACAGGTTTTTCCATGACGAAAAATGTCGTCATGCCCATTGCAGTAGGCTTTTATGTATGACGAAATATTTCGTCATACCCAGTTAACAGGTTAATCGTTGTAAATCTCCGTCCTTTCATGGGTCTCTTCAGTTTTGGAAACAGAAAAAAGTCGCAGGGGGCTAAATCCGGTGAATATGGTAGCTGAGGCATGATTTTGGTATTGTTTTTGGGCAAAACATCATGCACAAGCAACGATAAGTGAGCAAGTGCATTATCGTGATGAAAAAGCCATGAATTGTTTTCTCACAATTCCGGACATTTTTTTTCGTATCGCTTCTCGCAAAAGGTGCGCGACTTCAAGTTAATACTCAGCAGCTTCTCTAATGGTGATTCGACGATTTCCCAATACCATTTTCCTCACTTTTTCAACGTTTTCATCAGTTCTTGACGTGCTGGGGCGTCCAGAACGAGGTTCGTCATTGACATCTTCTCAGCCTTCTTGGAAGAGCTTGTAATACTTATAAACATTTTTTTACTCAGAGTAGACTCACCGTATGCCACTGTTAACATTTCGAGTATTTTGGAGCACTTAATTCCATTTTTCACACAAAATTTGATGTAAATCCTTTGATCCATTTTTTTCGACAGCAGAAAATCGCCGAGCACACCAAACACGTCTAACCTTTATGCCTCTCACAAACGAAACAAGAATGCTATACAGCTGAAACTTTAAAAATATGTTCGGGACGAGTCTACTAACGCAACAAAATCAAAAAATCGAAAAGCGAATGTACGTAACCCGAGAAATTTAAAAAGTCACCTTACTTTTTGAACACACCTCGTATGTATAATGAACGTAATTTAATATTTTTAGGTTAAATACATTTTATTGCAACTCAACAAGAAACTGATAAAAAAAAGACTTACTTTTTTGTTTTCACCGTCAAGTACACTAATTAGTCTTAAAATTATGAGCACTACAAAAACAATTAATTACCTATATCTTTCAAAAACGTTAAAAATTGTAGAATATTTGAAACCCTCGTATCACTTTTCAAGTTATATAAAATTCGTCAAGTGCGTGTTTTTTGACACGCACTAAGTTAGGCCTTCTCAGAGGACTTGACGAATTTTTTTCATTATTTTAAAATATTTTGTTACCCTAAATCATAGATACCAGCGAAACACAATTCGATATCGATAATGGAAAGGCTGGGAAACTTTTAAAATTTGACAAAATTCAATTTTTTCACATTTTTTTTTATCATTTTGTGTGTCTGCGTTTGTATGAACTTTTGAGTGCATATTTCGATAAAATAGACCAAAATAAACACTTTTTAAAGAATAAAAAAATCGATATCTCACTTCGTTTCGAGATATCGAACGCGAAAATTAGAAAAATTGGCTTAATTTTAACAACTACGATTACCCCAACGCCGTAATTTGAGTGCATATTCTGGTAAAATCGCATAGGTGTAAACACTGCATGACGTAAAAATTATTACATCATCGGTACGGCAACGCGGCTTCGGACTCAGTCGGCAGTAACATACGGGGGGGGGGGTCTAAATTTCGTAAACGGTACGGTAACGATAGCGGGAAAATCAGGGCGCCATGCATTCTATTGACTTCAGCTTTACCCCAGAATGCAAGACGGGTAAAACCACTTCTGAAACGAGAGTAAAGGGCGTTAAGTAATTCGTCACTACGGTTAAATTAAGTTTATTAATAAACTAAATACATACAGGACCGAAAGTTGAGTTAGACGGAAGTTAATAATGTGTACTTGAACCTTATAATATTTTCACCAATAAGTAATTTCAGATCTTTTAATACAAATTTTCAGGTAAATAAATTTAAGAACGTTCTTGAATTTTCACAATGTTTTTGACATCATAAAGTTCGGTAATATTAATAATAATACAAGTTAAGTATTCTCAAAAAAAAAAATAAATAAATCTTCAAAAATGCTTTATAAATTGAAGCATAACGGTAAATGTAATGTTACTCATACAATTAATGTTTCTTTTAATAAAAAGACGCTTAAGTGTCGGAAAACTTAAATTTTGTTACCTCCCTTTGTTATGGGTGATTTACTTGTATTTTATACGGAATTCATCTCGAAACATTGGAGTCCGGATGTACTAAAGATGCGGTAATTCAGTTATGCGGTACCAGTTTCCAACCAAAACGATCAATCGGTTCGTTGCAGGCCACAACCTGTCGGCTACACGTGGATCCACGGGAAGTTAAGCGGAATCCTCGGGAATAGATCAGTGTTTCAAATTGATAATTCGGCAGCGTTAACCAAAACGATGCAGAATACAACTTTATTGGCGGTAAATAATCGGTAATCCAGTATATAAATCAATGATTCCAAATCAGCGTTAAATCCAATCCATGAAAGGCGAAATCGAATCGAAAAATTGTAGAAAATGCGGTAAGATTCCAAAAGATCAAAATGTAGAAAATCTCGGAGAGATAAAAATAATAATCTCGAAAAATGCTCGAAAATCCAAAATAGAATGAATGAAGAAAAAGAAGAAAGATAAAGAAAAAAAATGATGTCCTCTGAAAGAAACACGAGTATTTTAGTTTACGAAATATAACAATAAGAAAATAAACTCACCAGCGGAGAACATATAGAGATCGGCAATTAATCATGCAGGCTTTAAACAATCAGCCTGTAACTCGGCAGTGATGATATTAAAAAATGAACGAGAAAATCAAGAAATAATTCTGTATCGAAATGCATTTTTAAAAGTTTCGATTTGAAGATAGCAAATGATTTTCTTTAATACAGTGGTTTTCAAACAAACACTATCGGCAATTGACACTATTCGAAAGTCGAGAAAAACACTCAAACTACACGGAAAGCACTTCAAAATGTATTTAGAAGAAGAGTAACTCGATAAAACCTTGATTTACTACACAAAACGATAATTTTATTCGGCAATTAACTAACCAAACTTTACTTAAAACGTCAATTTAGGTTTGAATGGGTTTGACAAACACTGACAACAACACTGCTGGACCTGTTGGACATCATATAATATAGGTACAAAATGTATTTAGTGCAACGCGTGCAACGGTACAATATAAAGCCGCTGCTACACGATGCTACGAACACCTTCCAACATTCGACGTTGGATGGTTCATAGCATCGTGTAGTCGTTGTTCGAACCTACGAGTGTCCAATGTCGAGCGTCAAACGTTCGCATTTGGTCGTGTCCCGTTCGATGTCGGTATTCTTGCACCGAGTCAAAGGGATGCTTCGAACGTTTGAAGGTCAATGTTGGTTGTGTTCGTTGGTTGCGCACGACTCGTTCATGTGAAGAGAGACAACATCAGTGTATAACATTAGAGATAACATCAGATAGATAACAGCGTTGTCCACTGAGTACCAACACATTATCAGTCGTATTGGATCAAACATTCGACTCACCGTGTAGCAGATACATTCGTCGCACCAACTATCGAACTTAATTGCCTCAAACGTTCGATCGAATGTTGGAAGGAACGTTCGTAGCATCGTGTAGAACCCGCTTAAGTACGGTATGTGGGTCGATATGCGTGTATTCAATGGAACGCATGTGAGGCTCGTTCCAACAGCGATACTACGGGAAATAAATGGGTTGGTTCAGGTCAACGATAGAAATTAGCCAAAAAAATAAAAGTTTCGTAACAACTGCGATAAATTTTTAAATCGGTTTGACATTTTTTCATACACTCGCAGAAGAGAGATAGATTCATGGTACATAATTAAATGTACATAATTACCAACATATTTTTTAGAATTTTACTTTATGGTATAGAAATGAATTACATCACAACAAAGTTGATAACTTTTGTTTCCATTCAATATAAAAATGTTAATTGATAAATATTATCTAAATTATACTAAGTGTTGAGAAGTTTTTATTTAATTGTATACGACGTTTTTTATAGATTGGAGGATAAAGAAAGAATTATAATTTTTTTTTTTAAATTCCCCGCCTAAAATTTATCATTTTGTACATAGTACACTTGTGAATTTGTCAATACAGAAAAATAACTAAATAACATTCTACAATATTTATGATTTTATTTCATTCGCAAGTGTTTAAAAAATAATTTTATTACAAGTTTATTACACTTTTTTCATGTGTATCATATACATATGTTACTTGACATATTGTCATTTTAAGGTTATTCACTGGGAAGGTTATCGATTAAAATTCGATTTTCGTGTGAACAGCTCAGACACATGTTGCGTACATTTATGTACAGACACTATCCAGACACAAAAAATTTGTTGAAGTGTGAACAGTAAAGAAATTTATGTCTGACATTTGTGTCGACATTTTGGTGTCTCGTGTATCCCGGGCCTTAGACAATATTTCTTGAACACTTTTAATTTCCATTTCCACAATTTTCACGATCTACACTAGTAATATTATTATAGAGAATCTCATTAAACAACTTTTAAAGCCACTCCAAGATTATTAAACGCCTTAAAACTTATTAAAATATTTAAATAAAATTTAATCTCAAAGAGTACGTGTCCGCTCCTTGTTAGACACAAGTACCAACCAAGTGCACGTATACAAAATATAGTCTATCTCTAAAGCCGCTGCTACACGATGCTACGAACACCTTCCAACATTCGACGTTGGATGGTTCATAGCATCGTGTAGCCGTTGTTCGAACCTACGAGTGTCCAATGTCGAGCGTCAAAGGTTCGCATTTGGTCGTGTCCCGTTCGATGTCGGTATTCTTGCACCGAGTCAAAGGGATGCTTCGAACGTTTGAAGGTCAGTGTTGGTTGCGTTCGTTGGTTGCGCACGACTCGTTCATGTGAAGAGAGACAACATCAGTGTATAACATTAGAGATAACATCAGACAGATAACAGCGTTGTCCACTGAGTACCAACACATTATCATTCGTATTGGATCAAACATTCGACTCACCGTGTAGCAGATACATTCGTCGCACCAACTATCGAACTTAATTGCCTCAAACGTTCGATCGAATGTTGGAAGGAACGTTCGTAGCATCGTGTAGAACCCGCTTTACATGTTACACTGGTTCCAGTAGTGTAGAGATAGATATGTTGTCTCTATTACTCTATGGTAGTATCTCTATACTACTGAAACCAGTGTAACGCCAAAGGACAGAAAGTACCGCACCACTATGTCATATATGTGCACGCGGAGTGTGTATGGGTGTATTGCATGTGGCATGCATCATGTACGTGAGGTACGTATACCACGTACACCGTGTATAACAATATGACAACAATTGAAACAAACCCATTGATAGCTACTAAGTGAATGGCAACATAGTTCTGTAAAATGCACATACCTGCCCATAAGTGATTGCAGAAAAGAGATAGTTGTATTCCTTCTTATGTTCTATGGTTCAAACCAATAAGTATGTATGGTTTGTATGTATCAAATCAATAAGTATGTATGTACACACTACCACACACTACCAACAACAACACAATTCTTTTAAAAAAATAATTAAGTATGTACGTTTAATTTACGTATCAAAGCTATGGTTATGATTTTGTATGATAATGCATGTAGGTACATACTTAAAAAAATTCTTAATTCTGAACACAGAACACTTTTATTATTATCACACAGAATATTTATACACTTACATAAGTATTGTTACATTCTCGCATTAATTTTTAATAAAAATATTTCAATTTAATTAAATTTCTTCAAAACGTTAATTTTAATATACAGTACAATGTGTCCCATTTTACTGTAATCCGAGTTATTCGTACATACGGTGTTTCCTCGCCTAGTTATAAAATGGTCGTGTTCCATTACGGACACACTAGGGATGTCGTTTTTTTAAAAAAAAATCGATTTTTGAATCGATTTGTAATTGCCAACAAAAGAATCGATACTTAAATTATCGATTGTATTCAAAATCGATTCTAAGAGATCGATTCAAATTTGCTGTTGCAAAAGTTGCGGTAATTTTTAAGTAAAAATTTATAATTCAGAAAGATGAACTTTCAAAGTCTTTTAAGAAGAAAAATATTAACACTATGAGGCCCGAGCACTTTCACAGTAAACTTCCCCGGAAGCCGACAATATTTTTCAACAAATTTTATGTAAACAAGTACATAAAATGATTCCACAGAACACTAAATGATTCAACATGTATGTGTTAGACAGGTCCAAATATGAGTACATAGTTATTAATTTATTATTATTTTGATAAAATACATATATATGTGTACATACAAACATACAATACACACATACATACATATGTGGATATAAATATTATTTATAAAGAAAAGATGCAGCCTAGATATTTTGATAATAAAACATGTTATGTAATTTATATGTAAAAAAATGAAAAGTGTCCGGTACATAGTAATAAATTATTTTTATTAGAATAACATAAAATCTTTTTTATAAATATTTTTAAGTATTGTGTTTATTATTCTAAATATTGATCGCGGTCGGCCTCTGAGGATGTTTTGTTTGGTTTCGGATGCCGAAGCCATGGGACTGAAAGTGTTAAGCGTGTACAACTGTACATACTTAATTACCAACATTTTTTTAGAATTTTATTCTATGGTATAGAGATGAATCACATCACAGCAAAGTTGACAATTTTTATTTTCATATATAAAAATGCTAATTGTATAAATATTATCTAAATTGTACTAAATGTTGAGAAGTTTTTTTTTATTTAATTGCATACAAAGTTTTTTTTATAGATTAAGGGATAAAAAAAGAATTATAATTTCTTTTTTTAAATTTCCCGCTTAAACTTTGTTTTGTACATGGTACAGTTGTCAATTTTGACAATTTGATTTGATGCATAGAGATTTGATTATATGCATTTGATGCGTGTGATGCCTAAAATTTAGTAATCGTTGTACCGATAATAGATTTAAATTTAAATTAATAAATAAATAGCAACGTATAAATAAAAAAGCAATTTATGTTTTAAAAAAAAAATCGTTTCGCGATTTCCATAAAATAAAAATCGATGTGTGAATCGATCTCAAAATCAATAATCGATTAAAAATCGGTTTTCATACTTCCGATTAATCGATTTCTCGATTAAAAAACGACATCCCTAGGACACACGACACTGTGTAACACAATGCATTTCTTTTTTACAATTTTATGCAAGACTAACCTTTTAATTGCATTTAAAAGCATTTAAAATGTTAGTATTGCAAGAAAATTTTTTAAAAAAGTAGTTTTTTTGTGAAAGCATTTTGAAAAAAAAGCTGTGAAATTACAGCATTTTGAAAAAAAATATGGTTAAATATATGGTTAAATAATAATACTTACAGCGTTTTGAAAACTAATGAATACAAGTAAATATTAGATCAGAAGATAGGGAGGGGCGTATACATTAACATTAACATGCAGCATTTTGAAAAAAAAAACACCTAATATATTTAAAGAAAATAAATGTGAAATACAACGTTTTGTTTAATATTACTTTACCAAACTATAGAAATTTAATTCAAGTATGTGGAGATCTATTTTACTAAAAAAAAAAAGATTTAGCATTTACAGCGTTTTGAAAAAAAGCTCCACATTTTAGGTTATGGTGAAAATTGTTAAAATTATGAAGTACATGGTCCACAAAATCATAACCTAAAATTTTCACATCACAATTTTCACCATAACCTAAAATTTACAATAGAATTAGAAAACAATAATCAACTAACATTTCTCGATACACTTATTTTCAAAAAACAAAATCTTCTTTCTTCAATGTGGTATAGAAAGCCTTATGTTTCCTCCCGTATCCTAAATTATCACTCAGTTCACACTTCACAATTAAAATACAACGTAGCTTCAAATTTGATAAATAGATCCCTCAGATTGAGTCACCATCTTCACCGTCCCCGTGCGCTGAAAAATGCTCAACATATTTTAACGCTTAATAACTACCCCAGAAAATTAATACTGAATATTACCAAAAAATTGACTCATAGACTTTTCAATAATTGTTCCGAAAACTCCATTATGCAGAACACGCTCAACAAACATTATTTTTCTCTTCCTTTTACCGGACAGCACCCGGACAGAAAATATTAAAAAAATCTTGAAACCTTTTAGTCTCCACCCAGCTTTCCAATATTCCACAAACCTAAAAAATTTTTATTCAAATTTAAAACCCTCAACCTCCACAAGCAACCGTCAAAATGTGGTTTATATGATCCGTTGTCGGGATTGTGATGCGGCCTATGTGGGTAACACCAAACAAAAACTATCGCACAGACTTGATCAGCATCGTCGGAATGTCCAACGTGGCGACACTAGCTCCGGCCTAGCACAACATTCATGGCACAACAACCATCGTTTTGATTTTGAAAACCCCACAGTAATACAAACAGAAGCACATTCTAGAAAAAGATTCTTTCTAGAACATTGCTGGATATGTTCCATACATCCCAACGCCAACCTTGCCACGGACTCGTCTGAACTTGACAGCCAATACAGTCACACCTTCAACAAATTCGCGCCCAATACCTTGCCGAAACATATATAAACCGCCAACTTTTTTCGCACGTTGTCATTTTGTTTGCCAACACTGTAACTGAATTTTATATTTTTTTCTAAAAAAATTAATTCACAATGTAATTATCGAACAAATAATTTTTCTTTTATACAACAATGTTTTTAAGTTTTTAATTTTAAATTTTAATTTCATAAAAAATACCTTTTTGTGATATTATTTTATAATTTTTTTCCATGTAAGTAATTGCATGTTTTTTGACAACTATTTGTTTACTATTAATTTCATAAATATGCACTGTATTTTTATATATTGTTTTTATTTTTATTAAAGGAATACGCCTGAAGACGGAAGCACTAGCTCTTCCGAAACCGGTTGCGCAATTTTTAAATTAAATTAATCTTTCATTTTATTTTTTCCTGATGACTTCCACTCCTAATGTTTCCATTATTTCAATATTATAGTCATCTAAACCTTTATATTTATATTTATATTTACATTAAGTTTACGTTAAAATCTTCTGTAATTTCATCTTCTCTGTCATCATCAACTGAAAATAAAATAAAAATTCATTAAAATAAATTTAAAAAATCATATCTATTTAGTCTACTTACTTGAGTCAAGATCCATTATTTCTACAACGGTTTTTGTTTCAGTTATTTTAGGCATTTTGAAACTATTTTTCTCTATTTTAAAGAAAATATTACTGAAATTTTCACCTTTCACAGAACTAATTTTATTAAGGTTATGTTGTTATTTGTTAACTTGACATTTGTTTACATAATAACACCGTAGGTATGGTAGGTATTAACTTTAAATACGATGTGACATTACCGACAGAACGTCGATAGAGCTAATATACAACAAAAAAACTAACGTAGAGCACAATATAATTGATGCCAAAAAAAAATAGCTTTCTTTTATGAAAACGCAAAATTGCTGTAGTCATTTTTTCTTTAAGTATTCGTCACATATAACGGTGAAAGTGTTAATTTATGATTTTTGGCTGGTTTTTATTTATTTATTTTTTTTTAAGGACAGTGACCCCTCTAGTATATGCATGTGCAACTCATTAATTATTTTTTTAAATTTTATTATTATTATTACCGATTCCCCCTCTTTTTCAAATTTTTATGATAGACCAAAATTATAAGGCTCTTCTTCGAAGGCCTAAAAAGCAGTAAAAACAATTCTGCTATCTGTTGATTAGTTTTTGAATTATGTGAAGTGGACCATCTCACCTATTGGTCCAACTCTCCTAGAATTATTCTAATATTTTTCAGTCAATTAAAATTACTAGAAAACTTTAATTTCTATTTTCAGGCAAACCAGATCCACTACACAATTGCACTCTATTAAATCAAACGTTTGACTCACTACAAGTGGAATGTATCGAAGGTTTCAATGGTGGACTCACACAAGAGTTCGTGATGGAAGTATACGATACACAAACACGTAAATTGGTTACAAATATTACATCAAGGACACCATATTTTGCCGTCGGTGGACTTGAGTCTGGCTTGAGTTTCGACATTGTTTTATTTGCGACAAATAAAAAGGGTCGTAGTGAATTTACACTTTTACAAGCGTACACGTTACAATCGGCAGAGAAACACACTGGTAAATATTTTAAAGACTTTTTATTATGTGTTTCTGTTATTAAAATTTTTTTAATTTTGATTTTTTTTTTATTATTTGTTTTGTAGTAGTTTTGTTTTCTTCTGTTTTGTTGTTCTCACTTTACAAAATTCTTTTTTTTTTTAAGGATTCATTAATTCTTCATTTTAGAATTCAATATTTTCTTTTGATGTATTTAAAGTTCTTATGCTTTCCTTGTAGATTCTTCAGTTTTCAAATGTAATAAATAGTAAATGTGTAGACACTGTACCTTGAACGATTAAATGAAGCCGTTGATATTTGAAAAACGTGTTCATATTTTTTTCTAATATCTAATGTAATTAATATTATTGTCGTAAGTAAATATTACTGAACCATCTCAAACTTAAATTCGCTATAGTTTCATATTTCAGTTTGGTAATTTTCAAAAAATTTGAGTCCTTGTTCAAGTACTTATTCAAAAACTGAATTTGGAAGTCAATACTTACAGCATCTAGGTACCATGTATAATAATTACAGTCGATTATAGTCAAAACTATGGACTTGTAACCTTTTTGATGAACATATCGCGCGTGCAAGAAACGAAGGTAGAGATGAAGAGCATTGTCTTGCACTTATATAGTTATGTCTATAGTAACTTAAGTTTAATGAAGTAATTAAAATTTTATTTACAAGGGGAGTATCAAACATGGGAATCACGGATTTGGGAGAAATTAGTGGAATATATTTCTCTGAGTATTGTAGTGATAATAATTTAGGCCAATGCGACTTTATTTAAAAATTAAACGCACGAAAAATTTCGAATAACATATCGTGTTTGATATGTGTCAGTTAGTTGGTACTGTCTGCAAGAAGGGCCGCTGGTGGTGTGACTAGAGTCTGCTCTCATGTTTGTAACTTTTTTTAATATACAGACGGAAAGGTTCTATGTTCGAATCTATGCCTTGCCAACATAAATAATTCTCTTTTCAATTTTTTTTTAATTTTTTCAATATTGTACAATGGTCAATTACATTGACGATGCTATAATTCTTTTTTTAAATGGAGATGTGGTATTCTTTTTTATGTCATTATTATGCTATAATTATTTTCTGAAAAAGGAGATATAATATTTTTTGTACATGTTGTCATTATATGTAACAGTAATTTTATCTTTTATAATAATGACATAAAAAAGAATACCATATCTCCTTTTAAAAAAAAATTATAGCATCCTCAATGTAATTAATTGACCCATTGTACTATATTGAAAAAGTTAAAAAAAATTGAAAAAAGAATTATTTATGTTGGAAAGGCATAGATTCGAAAACAGAACCTTTCCGTCTGTAAATTAAAAAAAGTTACATACATGAGAGCAGACACTAACCACACCACCAGCGGCCCTTGTTGCAGACAATACCAACTAACTGGTACATATCAAACACGATATGTTATTCGCAATTTTTCCTGCGTTTAATTTCTAAATAAAGTCGCATTGCAGAGGCGTAGCGACGGGGGTGCAAGGGGGTCTATCATGCACCGGACGCGACTTGCAGAAGGGCGCCAAATGTGTACCAAAGAGGTGCCAAATATTAACTATACGTGTTTCTGGTAGGAATGGGGGGGCGCCAATAAAGTGTCGTGCCCCGGGCGCCAGTTATGTTCACTACGCCACTGTCGCATTGGCCTAAATTATTATCACTACAGTAGTCAGAGAAATATATTCCACAACATATATTAATTTCTCCCAAATCTGTGATTCCCATGTTTGATACTCCCCTTGTTAGAAAAGTGAAACGAATTAAATTCACTCTTGTGAACCAACTTGTCATATAGGTACGTGATGACACCTGTCCAAGATTCTCCGGTAATATTTACCTACAGGAAAATTGATTTTATCACATTTCCAAAATTTCGTTTCTGTCAATACTTTTATGTTTTCTAAATTATTTTGTATTTTTTGTAAATACGGCTTCAATTTTTCTCTAACTTTGTAGCTTTACTTAAAATTTCTAATTCCAATTTGAAAAATATCCCCACCAAACAATTAATTTTGAGACATTCCCTGTGTTTGTCCCGTACATATGTATGTAAATGTTAAATGATTATAAATTTATCTCTAATTATAAATTCACTCACTCTCACTGCTATTACTCTCTGAAAAGGTAATTCTGAAAAACCTGAACCGCCACAAAACTGTACCGTAATACAACATAGCATAAAAAGTGTGCATGTAAGCTGTATTATGACGCCATCATCATCTACTTCCACCGATCAAATACAAAAATACGTTATGCAAGTGTACGATGCCGATAGCCGCCATTTGCTAGGTAGCACGACGTCATTAAGTGCAGAAAATCTACATATAACGGACCTACCACCGGAACAAAGTGGTGGTAGCCTATTATTGTCAATAAGATCGTTCTCATCACGGGCAACCAGCGATGCAACTGTACTTTATTCGGCTCCGATGATGTCACACGAACATCACCGTGGCGGTAAGCCGTTTATTCGGCCACATTTCATAATATTTTTCTAATATCATTTTTTTATACTCATATTATATTATACCATAAAATGGATTGTCTTTAATACTATTTATATAGCCTTTTTAATAAATTAATGGTTGTGGAGCATGGACATTTTGTTCTGGTGGAGGATCTTGTCGTGGCCACTTTTGTTCTTATCTAGCATGTGATCCATAAAAAAATTATACCATTGTAAATTTCATTTTATTATATAGAAATGTGTTCACCTGATTTTTTTTGTTATCACTTTTTTTTGGTTTTTGTTTTTATTAACGTTATTTTTCTTTTTAAAATATTTTTTTTAATGATGCTTTTTATATAAAATTTTTGTATTTTGAATGCATTAATTTTCAAAATTATTTTTTTTTTAATTTTATTTATTTTAAAGCTTTTATTATCTTTTCATTTGAAATTTTACATTTATTTTGTTGGTTTTCTGTTTTTTAAGCTTATATAATCGTACAAAATATAGAAAACTGTAAATATTAAAAATAGCTTTTAAGTATATTTTATTAAATTTTCAATTTGATATTTTTGGTTATTTGTTTTAGAAAATCAAATTGTACAAAATTTTATGTAACAATAACAATACCTTTTCTCGTGACATTTTTAACTATTCTCTTTATTACTATTCAAAAAATAATTAGCAATAACAAAAGTGAAATTTGATTTTCTATAACAAGCAATATAGTTTTCCCAGCTAAATTTTTAAATATCAGAAATACTATTTAAGAATCAAATAAATTAGTATTGTTTTTGTGATCAAATGCCGACCAAAGTTTAGCTGGTATAACTCATAATTCAACTTAACATTTTGTAGGCAAGCTTAAACAAAATTTTGTTATTAAATTTCACTTCCCAACAAATCCAATATGTAATATATTCCAAAAATTGTAATTTGGACAATGTTATCTTTTATAAATTCTCAACTAACATGTACTAATTAAAATTAGTAAAATGTTAAAGTTAAATTGAACAAACTTTAAAAGTTGACTTTAAGAGCTAAGGCACACTTTATCAGAACGACTAACCTCACCATACTTGATAATTACTATTTCTTTCCGAAATTTCGCCACTGGAATGGAATGTTTTCCGGGGATAAAAGCTGTCTGTAAAAGTTGATTGGTTAAACTTTTGAGACATGAAAGTAAGTCAAACAAACAAACTCACTTTCGCATTTATAATATTAGTAAAGAGAGCTTGTAGTTAATAGCTCGATCAAAATTTGATGCAAGAAAATAAAGCCGACCACGCAATTTTTTGATTATACAATAATAGGGGGAACTTTATTGTTTCTGTTTTTGTTCTAAAAATTAACTAATTTTAAACTGTTTGAAAACATAAAAACAAAAGGAAATTTAAAATTTGGGAAAAGAAATGATTTTATAATGATGATAAACATGCAATTAGCCACGGATTTACATGCATATTATAAATTAATTAAATTAATAATTCAATAGCCAACCTGTGACAATAAATACGAATAATTACCTATAGAAATTTAATTGGTACATGTTAGTTTTTACGGTATAGTAATTAAAAATTTGTTTATTGCTTGTTAATTATTATCCATAAAACTGTACATATTAAGTGTTATTTGTAAACCCTTATATACATTTTAATATATCCGTTTAATAATGTTTATTGCGCATTTCTTTAAGCTCCAAAAAACAAAACTATTTTTGAAAATCTTTTACCATTTAAGATAAATTAATATGTTCTTGCTAGGTCCGTAGAGAAACCGCGACAACAACATTTAAAACTAGAATCTAGATTTATCAGAAAAGTTTGGTAGCCAACGGAAAGGAAGACTTCGCGTAAAAAAAAATTTAATTTTGTTATTAGATGTTAGTTTTCAGGACTTGTTAAATTATTACTGTGAAACCCAACTTAAGTCTTTACGGTCCTAATTATTCTTGCTAACTCTACAAAACTTACGTAAGAATTTATAAATGTAAAATCAAAAAAAAAAAAAAAATAACCTAGGCATTCTTAAATAAATAAACCCTAAAGTTTTATGTTTTTATAATTATACTGTGTACTGATTCTGATTATCTAAACCAGAGTTTCTTAGAGTTACGTAAACCAATTAAGTATGCTGAACTTCCCAGTTATCATGTAAAATAGTTAATTTCCCTTTACCGTTATATCTCTGTGAGAGTAGATTTTCAAATGTCAGTAAAAGCCAATAATTACAACTAAAATCAGCTAAAACATAATAATTATTTAATTATATATTAGGTAATGCTGATATTAATATGCTTAATGTTATCAAATGTTATACTAAACATAAATCATATAAAAAACAACCATCAACTACAAAATTTATAATTACAACCTGGTCCAGACCAATGGTATAAACTGGTGGAACCATCCCTGCCTTGGGCGTCCTACATCTCTCTTTCTTACTAACTGGTTTATATTTCCTGACATTTTTATTTGTTCTATAAAAAGACATTACTTTCAAATTTCTTATCACATATTTTTTGAAAAGGAGGGGGTATTGATGAGCTAAAAAAATTAACTTCTAATATAACAAAAAATTTAATTATATTATTTTTTCATTATTTTAGTAAAATATACAGGACACCAACTTAAGGCTACAACAGTTTAAAAGTAAAAGTGACTACTTACGTTTTCTCTGCAAGAAAAAACGGCAAATTGTGGTCAAAGTAACTTTTTTTGGAAAAATGTACCTTTTTAACTCTATCGAGTTTTTTTTTTAAATATGAGCGCATTTTTTTAGCATTATAATTTTTTATATATTGTTTTTTTAAACGTCAACAAATATAAAAATACAAAAATTAAAATGTTAAAAAATGCGCTATTGTCTAAAACAACTCGATATAGTAAAAAAGAGGCGATTTTCCAAAAACAGCCATTTTGACCACAGTTTATCGATTTTTCTTGTGAAGAAAATGTAGTTATTTTTACTTTTAAATTATTGTAGCGTTAAGTTAGGGTCCTGTATTTTACTAAAATAATGAGAAATATAAAAAAAAATATAGTTTAAATTGTTTGTCATATTAGAGGTTTATTTTTTTAGCTTATTGATACTTCTCCTTTTTATGAAAGAGAATGCGACTTTGTGTTCAGAGAAAAACAGTAGTATGCGAGAAAAAAAAATTGAAGACTCCTTATCAAAACTTTTCGGCAGTCTAATGTAAGCATTTTGAGATAGTATACTTCTGTTATCGTTACGACTTTTATCAGCAGATACTTTTAAATATATTAGGAGCATTTGGAATCAGTTTTAGAATTAACACGTTGATTTAACTCCTTAAGATTTTAAGAAGATTTGAATAGAAGATCTCAAATTTTGTGCCTCACTAGCTTCAGCCTTGTATATAGTTTAGTCAGTCCAGGAATTAATTCTCGTTTAACTTTGTATATCACGCATTGCGCAATAAACATTTTATTTAAATGGATAAATTAATATTTAATATTTAAACGTATGTAAATGTATGTTAATGATGCCCTTTCTCACCCCCATATGTTCCCGCCATTAACATTCTCTCACCCTTCTGTCCACCCATTTCCCTTTTTAAACCCATCGAAACATTATTTTCATTTTATTTTAACATCACATTTCTATATAATATTTGAAACTCCAAAATCAAACAATTACATATCAAAAACCTACAAATACATACATATTTAATGTTTTTGTATCATCCGTCGCGTCATCTCCTTTTGATCCATTTGATCCGTTGTATATTGTGTTCTTTGTCACATGAAAACATGTGTGTATACATATACAAACGTACTGTAAACAAAAATATTGAACATTGGGAAAATTTAATAAAGAAAATGGCAAATTAAAACAAAACGCGATTTTTTTTAGGAAAAGTATGTCTAGCAATAAATAACAAAAGATGTATCCAACTTGCGCATAAGCACAGATTCCCAACTTATTTTTTCGCAGACTTCAATGGTGTCAAATTTCGAATGAATGTTTTAGTTCCTCTAGTAGAATCAAATAGTAAATATCCCAGTGCAA
Organism: Brachynemurus nebulosus; assembly: GCA_035578155.1. Lineage (NCBI taxonomy): Eukaryota > Metazoa > Arthropoda > Insecta > Neuroptera > Myrmeleontidae > Brachynemurus > Brachynemurus nebulosus. Next base: position 153,352,767 of record JAPWDM010000001.1, on the reverse strand, counting down.
GCAGTATTTCAGTTATAACTGAAATTTTTCTCAATACGATTTAAAAATAATATTCTTTAATCTATAATTTCTTCATAAATCTGACAATAAAAACCTTCCACAACCTGCAAAAAAAAATTTATATAAACAAAAATAAATTTTGGTGATTTAAAACATATTTAAAACTTTTAGATTAAGAAATGAAAGTCTCCTTATTTATCAAAAATACCCTAATATAATTAAGAACTGAAAATAGAGGTCGAAATCTTAATGATTTTCAATATCAATTTTTGCCGTCTGTACTACGTTTCTTACCGTTTTCGAAATTTTTTACCGTTTACGGACCCCCGTATTAGTGACGGAACTCGACTTATGTTCAACTTGAGTCACTTGAGTCAAATGCAAATCAAGTGAAATTTTTTATAACTCGAATTGTAATATTTAAGTAACATCTTTTAGTGTTGTTAATGATAAACAATTATTACAATAAAAAGAAAAAAAAAGCATTTTACATTTTATAATCAATTCTAAATATAATCTATTTCACTTAAATTTAATCGTGATTCATCACTTACGAATTTAAGGAATTCGCGTTTTCTTAGCTTTATCTCTTTCATTGTTGCAAATGCGTAAATTTTAAATTTTCAGTTTGCTTTTAGAAAAGAATAGAAGACTGATTTGTTCCGAATATAAGCAGTATTTAATTTTTTAACAATGACTTGTGCTCAATTGTATTTGAGACGGGGTATAACTATCTCCAATCTTCTGTTTTAAATATATTTAATAAAAATATTTTAGTTTTTGCATTTTAAATGCACTTCTAAAGCTTCTAACATTCAAAACTTTACTGCTTGCCGTATCACGGATATATTCCTGATGTATACGAAAAAACCAAAAAAAAGACACCAACAACAATGAGAAATGAAAATTAAATCATAATTTTCATTAATTCACAAAAAATGTCTCCATTAGATTTTCCACATGTTCCATAGGATCGTTCACCCATTGTATATATTGTATTCTACTCCTCCAACACACATATTACGAAAAAATGTTTTTTGGTGAATGAGAAAATTATTTGCAAATAAAATAAATAGCTGCACTAATGACTGAGTGTGTTCATTCATACATATAATGACAATTGAATACCTACCTATGTACATTAAAATTTTGTTTTGTATATTGATCTCTCTCATATACATTATAAACACCATCAACACATTTCATTCTGTATACAAATCTACATATTTATCAAAACCAAATCAGTGAAAACTCATCACTGGCAGTTAGAGCCCATTTTATATATATTTTCCAAATAGCTAACAAAAAAATTATTATACAAAGCATGCAAATAACGAATATATATTATAATTATACTACATATTAATCAATCATAATTGTGCGTTTTTTCCTATTTAATTTTTTTTACCGTTTTATGTCATTAAACTATTTATAAAATCATTTTACTCTGTTAAATGCTTTTTTTACTTGAATAATTATGTTATAAATTATCCATATTTATTGTAAATATATCTCCATTTACTGTAAATACATCACAAAAAATTAATTATAATTATTATACATTTTTTTTCTCAGTGAGTAATATTTGAATTGCGCGAATTTATTTAAATGGTATAATTTCGCACAACTCATGTGTTCCATTTTCAATTTTCATTCAACAAAAATAGAATCATTAAAGTGATAAATTTTAAAATTCAAAGATTAAACTAAATTTTCTAGATTAAACGAGACAGAAACTTTTTTACTACCCATTACAGCTCTACTGTTATTTCGTTTTCTTCAGTATATTTCAAGAAGAATTCAATCTTTAAAGTTAAAATTTTCACTTAAAAAAGCCCTATTTTAAACAACATAATTTTTCTTTATTTGTGCAGCCTAGATTTCATATAAGTATTTTTAAGAAAATACAAAATTTTTATCCTAAAGCTATAAATTATCTCATCAAGCAAATTTCATCAAAACTGCTTCTGTCATCCTTCTTAAGCTTCATCATTTGATTGACTTAATTTATTTAAGCTTACTTACTTTAATCAATTAATTTTAATTATTACTTTTAGAAAACTGTTTTACATTCTCCTCAGAAATTCTGTATATTTCAACAAAATTTTACTAAAAAAAATTATTTTTATGATTTATCATATATTTCAAGAAACGTGCCAAAAATATTATATGACTAATTGAAATTATGTTTTCTTGCAGCTTCCACTCCTGTCTTTTTAAAAATTACGCCAATATTGGGTGCCTTAATAGGTGTAATAACAGCTTTATTAATGGTAACAATTGTAATTGTATTTATAATTCGGATGCGCCGTCGCAGCAATCGTGACGATAAGGACAATGACGAAGTGGGCATGAGCCATGATCGGCGAAGTATAAATGCGGGTAGCGATAAGGCCAGCACCGAGCCACTGAATAAAGAACTTGGTGATAGTATAGATAGCTTCGAGGAGAAAAATCCAGATATAATACCACAGGGTAACGGGGAGGATGATTATCAAGATGAAGAGAAAGCTTTTGAACGATTAAATAATGCTGCGCCTACGAATCGGATATACTCAAGACTGCAATCACCGAATAATCTTGTTAGATCAAATAGTCCATATGATACTACAACTTTTAATATAGGAAAAAATGTAAGTAATCCGTTTTTGGTCAATAAATATGAAACATGCAGGAAAAAGTGGCTCTTAGACAAATTTTACTCACAAAATATGTATTGAAATTAAATTAATTATTGAAACCGATATCTATTGCTAGTTACTAACCGATATTTATTGAAATATTCGTTTTCATGCAGCCAGACAGTTCTATATATCAATAATGACAGGGTTTAACGTCCATTTTTCAAACAATTTATAACAGACACCATCCAGATAATTATTTTGGTAACTTTAGTTATACAATTATATACAATACGATACATTACATTTTGATGAGTGACAATGAAAGTACCTGGAACGCTAGGACTTAATAGGATATTGGAAGAGAAACTGTATTCACAAATATAAATGGCCGATTGAAAGTCTTATGAAATATATTTGAAAACATAATATAATATAATTCGATCACATTTGGCTCGAATTTTTTTTATTTTCTGACCTTATTTTCTGAACTTTTTAAATTTTCTATTTGAAATGAAGATCGTATGAAATAGCAGGGTGACGATCGACCTGGAAAACCTGGAAAAGTCAGGAAATTTCAGCCGTAGTGAGGGATTTTTACAGTTTTCGCCCCGGCGAGAGCGTCGACTGATAGTTTTTTTTTTTTGCTATATTTTTGCCACTGACGAGCAAAAAAAAAAGGTCGTCAAAAAACTTTATTATTAGAAATTAGGTACTTTATTTTTAAACAATATTTTTTTCGGAGTAGGTCCTGAAATTTTATTCAGAGTCAGGGAGAAGTCAGGGAAAAGTCAAGGAATTATGAAATTGGATTTCAATCGTCACCCTAAATAGGATTTCAGGATACCAAAAATTATACGTAAGTCACTACATAAATTTTGTCGCATATAAAATAAATATAAAATATTATAACGTTGAAGTCGATTTATAAAAGATACGGTAAATTTTTAGTAATTTCTTAAAAATTAAACATGATAATCAAGCTAGAGTGAAATTATTGGAACATCTTCCTTATAATCCAGACTTAGCGGCATTTAACTTTGCCGTAAGATCCGATAATTTTACCTATTGTAGACAGTTTGACAAAACCACATTTTATGTTAACAAATTAAAATTTCATGATTTTATTAATGATACTATTTAGTTCATATTGTACGTTGCAGTTTTCAACTAGCGTAATTAGAAGAAGTCGTGGCTCCCAGTGTTTAAAATATTTATATAATATTTTGGTGAAATTTTCTTATATAAAAATTGTTGGATTTGACGGTATATTTTAAAACGATAATGAGCTTACCGGTATATTTGAAAAAATATACGGTAGTGTTCCAAAAGGATTTTGGAATAAAGTATTTAATCATGGTTTGTACGTATGAGGATATGTATTAATGTCAATGGACATTAATCCGAAAATGAATAATGTTTGAACAAGTGCAACAAAATTTATATAGTGACATAACCTACGCATAAATGCATAGATATGCTGCATTATTCCTACAGCAATCTCTCCCTCTCTGTATCAACCTTATTGAAAATGAATATAGAGCAGCTGTGGTGAAGACTAAAGTATCGATATATTTTCATTGATTTGTTTCAGAATGAAGAAATAACATATGCCGAATTATCATTATCCAACAAAACGTTGCCTTCGTTACCGCACGTTGTCTATTCAAATCACCAAACGATGCCAGTGGCGTTAATACGTCGAAATGAACCGACTGTTTATGCACAAATTGATACCACACAAAAACTACCCAATCCACGTTTCCCGTTGCATCCACAGATTAGCATGTCATCCCAAACCCATTCGTCCAATATCCATCAACGTGGTGGTGTTCCTGTATTACCAACAACAACCATTCAAACTCTATCACCACCGTTACAAAGCTCTTTACTTCAACACCGTAGCACAACTTTACATCCCGCTTATCTCACTACGCCTCGGCAACATCAGCAACAACAATCTTCCGCACATCAGCACCATAATAGCCACGATGACAGTATGCACATCACCGCGGAAACTCCGCTTATTAATCCACGTGAAAGCACGGTATAGAATATAATAAATGTTCACTTCCGTTTTCCTTTTTGTTGTTATATAACACAAATTATATTTTTGACAAATAGAACTCAGGTTAAGAAATTTTTCGTGTGCTGATACTTAATCGACCTTCCATTAATTTGTGTGTGTACATATATAGTAATATTAAATCGTCGGTCACTTTCAAGTCTTCGCGATTTTAAAAATACAACTTTTATTTTACTTAATCTTCCAAAATAACAAAATCTACGATATAACTTAGGAGCCTCAAACAATTCTGTCAGTTAAATTGCTAACTTAACTCATAAATTCAATTAAAATGCCTTCCAAAAGTGACCGGTGAAACTTTTAAGGTTGGTTATGTATCACAACTTGTACTCTATTCATAAGTAATGAAGTCTTTTTCCTGAAGTTTTCAAAAGTTTAATTAATTACAAATAGACAATAAAAAAAAGTCAATTATTAAGAATGATTTCAATATCATAAGATAATTTTTAATTGTAATACTAAATTCATTCAAATTTTTTAATTTTTATGTTCTTATAACCTTATAACCGTATTCAATACAGTCCCAAAAAAATAGAGTCCCAATTTTCCTTTCATTGTGAATCCAATCAGAAATTACTACAATAAACATTGCTTTGTAGTCTAACCCTGCTAATATGAATCTTATATTAATATTAGGTCTACCGAGAAAGTCTGCCCATTTTCTAATATTAAAAACAACATCGTTTTCATCTAATAGCCTCTCCACAGTAAGATTATAATTTGTAGAATCCATTTTTGCAAAATCACTCATCTTTATATGAAACAACTAAATTTGTGCATGTTTCTGTATGATTTCTACCATGTCAAAATTCATATAGTATATCATTCCACTGTTTCAACAAATTTAAAATATATATGTACATAAAAAACAATTGCAGGAATCGATAACCATATTGGGTTTCAATGGCTTCAAAACTAACACACTTATAAGTTATCAGTGGTTTCCAAAAAATTTGGAAAATCTTTTTTATAGTTGTGTGATTCTAACTTTCAAAAAAATTATTAATATTTTTATAATAATTAAAGGCTAATTTAATATTAAATTTACCAACAAAATCTGCTACTATTGGCGACGCAAAGATTCTCACTCGCGCCTTTAGTAGCAAAATTAGAAGCTGTATCAAGTAAAAATATAAATATGTATACGTTTAATTGAGGGTATAAAATCTAACTTGGACATTAATTGTATAATATATATTGCTATGCCAATTTAGCGTATACGTACAACTTTTAATTGATACTGCTTTCAATACTAACGAGAGAGACGCGCGCGTAATCTTTACGCCGCCAATAGTATAATTTGCTGCAATTCATTTTTCAAAGCCAAGAAATCTAAAATGAACCACAACACTTATCGCACATGTTAAAATTTGAGATAACATTTACTAGACAGAACTTTTCGGTAGATCCAATATCATTTTAAAATGCTTTAACCGTACTGCTTAATATATTTTTTTTTTTTAAATTTAATTAAAAAAGAACTTAGACTTCATTCGATAGTTCACTCTCACCAGTTCATCACAAACCAAATCTGAGTTCTAGTATTACCTTTTTTCTTAATACAAAAAAAGAACTTTTTTGTTTGTATATAATTATTAACAAAATTTATTCACATCACTGCCTTTTAAAACAGGTACCAACTTTGCAACCACTGCTTGAAGCAAACGCTTCACGTTCCCTAAATGCTCAACAACCACGTTCGGTAACTGCAACCCGATTTTGACCTCCCGGACAAAATCAAGAAAACATTGTCCAGTAAAACCAGCCGTGCCAATTAAAATAATAAAACTAATTACGTAAATAAAAATATATACTTAATTCAAAATTGTTATTTAAAAAAAAAAAATAAATAAATAAATGAAAATCTAAATTCAAAAATGAGAATAAAAAAAATGAAATTTTAAAAATAACGAAATTAATAGAGACTGTTTTTATTAAATAAATCATAAATCTAATAAATCAATTTATTAATCTTTGTTTAGATAAAAAAAAAAAGAACTTATAGAATTTATAATTACTGTAAATATTATTAAAAGAAAAAATTATATATAAATATATAAATATGGAATTTATTATTAAATAAAACAACCAACTAAAAAAGAATTTGTATAAATTTTTATTTAAATTTATTTGAAAAGTGGTGATTTTAAAGAAATACCTATATTGTATATTAGTGATGACAAGAAGAACATTTCGAGTATGGATTCTAAATTTTTTAAATATTTACAAAAAAAAATTCCAGTTGTAAATAAAATACCAGTAATATAATTGTAATACCTAATTGATAAGACGAAAAACAGTGTGTGTAAAAAAGTAAGAATTTTTTGTATTATAATGGTGCAATTTTAAAAATAATAAATGAATAAAATTAAAAAAAAAAAAATATAAGAAATATTGTATGTCATGTTAATAATTATTAATTATATATTATTACAAAAATTGTGAAAAATAATTATATTAATTATTCTATATGTATACAAAACAAAAACTGTAATAAAGACTTAAAATTGTTTTTAAAAAAATTTATTTATTTAATTTTTTTATTCACTAGGTTCATATTGTGATAAAATAAGGTAAGGCAAACAATGCAGCAAAGATGAGATTCCAGTTAACGAAATGAATCATTAATTAACTTTTTTGTACAAATTCGCACAAAGTAGGGAAGTAATGGATATCCGTAACCACAACCGAATATACGAAATAAAAGTTTTAGATATGTTTCGTATAAGTACAGACAATTACCATTAGAAAACGTAGTTTAAATCGAATAAAGTTCTTGCTATATGTATTTGTTTTGATAGATTTTCGTTAATTCCTATTTAGCATTCACTTTTTTTTTGGTGCAATTTTCCTCTTTGCTCAAAAAAATGTCCAGTATAAACAATTATTCGTAACTATAATCGAATTTCCGAAACATTATCCGAAATTAATACATATGCGTAACCGAAACCAAAACCGAAATAGTTATTTATACAACAAGTTGCAAAGTAAAAGTTTTTATTTCACGAAACGTGGGTTTGTCAAATGAGGCCGCAGTTCGAATTGGACAATTGCGACGAGTGAAAACACTTTGCACGTGTTGCATACAATGCTTTTTATAGTTCTGGATTAATATAAAAAAAAAAAAATAACGAAAAATGGAAAAATGGAAAAATAATCTCAAATTGAAAGTTTGGTAACTACATTAAAAAGATTATTTTAAGACCGGTGTGAACCTGGCGCCCGACTTTCGAAAATTTAAAAATAAATAATACAGCTCGCTTGTACTTCGTTTGTACCCGTTTGTACCGCATTTTATTTTGTTTGTACCTCGAAGGGTAAACACCTAGAAATAATTTAAAAAATGACCAGCGCCCAACTTTTAGACATTTTAATTTTATTAGTGTCATTCGACAGAGGTTCGTTTGTACCCGTTTGTACCTTTTTTCTTTTCGTTTGTACCTCAAAGGGTTCGGAGATACATGATATTCGAAACATTCTAGGTCGAATTAAATTTGTGTTTTAGAGACACTGAAAATATGAAGACGGCATTTTATAGAGGTTCGTTTCTACACGTTTGTACCTTTTTTCTTTTCGTTTGTACCTCAAAGGGTTCGGAGATACATGGTATTCGAAATATTCTAGGTCGAATTAAATTTGTGTTTTTAGAGACATTGAAAATATGAATACGGCATTTTATAGAGGTTCGCCTGTACACGTTTGTACCTTTTTTGTTTTCGTTTGTACCTCAAAGGGTTCGGAGATACATGGTATTCGAAACATTCTAGGTCGAATTATTTTTGTGTTTTTAAAGGCATTGAAAATATGAAGACGGCATTTTATAGAGGTTCGTCTGTAGACGTTTGTACCTTTTTTCTTTTCGTTTGTACCTCCAAGGGTTCGGAGATACATGGTATTCGAAACGTTCTAGGTCGAATTAAATTTGTCTTTTTAGAGACACTGAAAATATTAAGACGGCATTTTATAGAGGTTCGTTTGTACACGTTTGTACCTTTTTTCTTTTCGTTTGTACCTCCAAGGGTTCGGAGATACATGATATTCGAAACATTCTAGGTCGAATTAAATTTGTGTTTTTAGAGACACTGAAAATATGAAGACGGCATTTTATAGAGGTTCGTTTGTACACGTTTGTACCTTTTTTCTTTTCGTTTGTACCTCCAAGGGTTCGGAGATACATGGTATCCGAAACATTCTAGGTCGAATTATTTTTGTGTTTTTAAAGGCATTGAAAATATGAAGACGGCATTTTATAGAGGTTCGTCTGTAGACGTTTGTACCTTTTTTCTTTTCGTTTGTACCTCCAAGGGTTCGGAGATACATGGTATTCGAAACATTCTAGGTCGAATTAAATTTGTCTTTTTAGAGACACTGAAAATATGAAGACGGCATTTTACAGAGGTTCGTACGTTTCTGCCTTTTTTCTTTCGATTGTACCTCAAAGGGTTCGGAGATACATGGTATTCGAAATATTCTAGGTCGAATTAAATTTGTGTTTTTAGAGACATTGAAAATATGAAGACGGCATTTTATAGAGGTTCGTTTGTACACGTTTGTACCTTTTTTCTTTTCGTTTGTACCTCCAAGGGTTCGGAGATACATGATATTCGAAACATTCTAGGTCGAATTAAATTTGTGTTTTTAGAGACACTGAAAATATGAAGACGGCATTTTATAGAGGTTCGTTTGTACACGTTTGTACCTTTTTTCTTTTCGTTTGTACCTCCAAGGGTTCGGAGATACATGGTATCCGAAACATTCTAGGTCGAATTATTTTTGTGTTTTTAAAGGCATTGAAAATATGAAGACGGCATTTTATAGAGGTTCGTCTGTAGACGTTTGTACCTTTTTTCTTTTCGTTTGTACCTCCAAGGGTTCGGAGATACATGGTATTCGAAACATTCTAGGTCGAATTAAATTTGTCTTTTTAGAGACACTGAAAATATGAAGACGGCATTTTACAGAGGTTCGTACGTTTGTGCCTTTTTTCTTTCGATTGTACCTCAAAGGGTTCGGAGATACATGGTATTCGAAATATTCTAGGTCGAATTAAATTTGTGTTTTTAGAGACATTGAAAATATGAAGACGGCATTTTATAGAGGTTCGTTTGTACACGTTTGTACCTTTTTTCTTTTCGTTTGTACCTCAATGGGTTCGGAGATTCATGGTATTCGAAACATTCTAGGTCGAATTAAATTTGTGTTTTTAGAGACATTGAAAATATGAATACGGCATTTTATAGAGGTTCGTTTGTACACGTTTGTACCTTTTTTCTGTTCGTTTGTACCTCAAAAGGTTCGGAGATACATGGTATTCGAAACATTCTAGGTCGAATTATTTTTGTGTTTTTAAAGACATTGAAAATATGAAGACGGCATTTTATAGAGGTTCGTCTGTAGACGTTTGTACCTTTTTCTTTTCGTTTGTACCTCCAAGGGTTCGGAGATACATGATATTCGAAACATTCTAGGTCGAATTAAATTTGTCTTTTTAGAGACACTGAAACTATGAAGACGGCATTTTACAGAGGTTCGTACGTTTGTGCCTTTTTTCTTTCGTTTGTATCTCAAAGGGTTCGGAGATACATGGTATCCGAAATATTCTAGGTCGAATTAAATTTCTGTTTTTAGAGACATTGAAAATATGAATACGGCATTTTATAGAGGTTCGTTTGTACACGTCTGTAACTTTTTTCTTTTCGTTTGTACCTCAAAGGTTTCGGAGATACATGGTATTCGAAACATTCTAGGTCGAATTATTCTTGTGTTTTTCGAGACATTGAAAATATGAAAACGGCATTTTATAGAGGTTCGTTTATACACGTTTGCACCTTTTTTCTTTTCGTTTGTACCTCCAAGGGTTCGGAGATACATGATATTCGAAACATTCTAGGTCGAATTAAATTTGTCTTTTTAGAGACACTGAAAATATGAAGACGGCATTTTATAGAGGTTCGTTTGTACACGTTTGTACCTTTTTTCTTTTCGTTTGTACCTCAATGGGTTCGGAGATTCATGGTATTCGAAACATCTAGGTCGAATTAAATTTGTGTTTGTAGAGACATTGAAAATATGAATACGTCATTTTATAGAGGTTCGTTTGTACACGTTTGCAACTTTTTTCTTTTCGTTTGTACCTCAAAGGGTTCGGAGATACATGGTATTCGAAACATTCTAGGTCGAATTATACTTGTGTTTTTCGAGACATTGAAAATATGAAGACGGCATTTTATAGAGGTTCGTTTGTACACGTTTGTACCATTTTTCCTTTCGTTTGTACCTCAAAGGGTTCGGAGATACATGCTATTCGAAACATTCTAGGTCGAATTAAATTTGTGTTTTTCGAGACGTTGAAAATATGAAGACGGCATTTAAGAGAGCTTCATTTACGTACGTTTTCGTACTTTCCGTACTTTCCGTACGTCTTCATACTTTCAATGTCTCCAAAAACACAAATTTAATTTGACCTAGAATGATTAGAATGCCATGTATCTCCGGACCCTTTGGGGTACAAACGAAAAGGAAAAAGGTACAAACTTGTGGAAATAGAGCTCTCTTAAATCCCGTCTTCAGATTTTCAATGTCTCTAAAAACACAAATTTTCTTCGACCTAGAATGTTTCCAATGCCATCTCTCTCCGAACCCGGTGAGGTACAAACGAAAAGAAAAAAGGTACAAACGTGTACAAACGAACCTCTGTAAAATGCCGTCTTCATATTTTCAATGTCTCTAAAGACACAAACTTAATTCGACCTAGAATTTTTCGAATACCATGTATCTCCGAACACTTTGGGGTAAAAACGAAAATAAAAAAGGTAAAAACGTGTACAAACGAACCTCTATAAAATGCCGTCTTCATATTTTCAGTGTTAATAAAAAAACAAATTTAATTCGACCTAGAATGTTTCGAATATCATGTATCTCCGAACCCTTTGAGGAACAAACGAAAAGAAAAAAGGTACAAACGTGTACAAACGAACCTCTATAAAATGCCGCCTTCATATTTTCAATGTCTCTAGAAACACAAATTTAATTCGACCTAGAATGTTAGGAATACCATGTATCTCCGAACCCTTTGAGGTACAAATGAAAAGGAAAAAGGTACAAACGTGTACTAACGAACCTCCATAAAATGCCGTCTTCATATCTTCAATGTCTCTAAAAACACGAAAATAATTCGACCTAGAATGTTTCCAATACCATGTATCTCCGAACACTTTGAGGTACAAACGAAAAGAAAAAAGGTACAAACGTGTACAAGCAAACCTCTATAAAATGCCGTCTTCATATTTTCAATGTCTCTAAAAACACAAATTTAATTCGACCTAGAATGCTTCGAATATCATGTATCTCCGAACCCTTTGAGGTACAAACGAAAAGAAAAAAGGTACAAACGTCTACAAACGAACCTCTATAAAATGCGGTCTTCATATTTTCAGTGTCGCTAAAAACACAAATTTAATTCGACCTAGAATGTTTCGAATACCATGTATCTCCGAACCCTTTGAGGTACAAACGAAAACAAAGAAAGTAAAAACGTGTACAGACGAATATTTTCAATGTCTCTAAAAACACAAAAATAATTCGACCTAGAATGTTTCGAATACCATGTATCTCCGAACCCTTTGCGGTACAAACGAAAACAAAAAAGGTACAAACGTGTACAGACGGACCTCTATAAAATGCCGTCTTCATATTTTCAATGTCTCTAAAAACACAAAAATAATTCGACCTAGAATGTTTCGAATACCATGTATCTCCGAACCCTTTGAGGTACAAACGAAAAGAAAAAAGGTACAAACGTGTACAAGCAAACCTCTATAAAATGCCGTCTTCATATTTTCAATGTCTCTAAAAACACAAAAATAATTCGACCTAGAATGTTTCGAATACTATGTATCTCCGACCCTTTGAGGTACAAACGAAAACAAAAAAGGTACAAACGTGTACAAACAAACCTCTATAAAATGCCGTCTTCATATTTTCAATGTCTCTAAAAACACAAATTTAATTCGACCTAGAATGTTTCGAATACCATGTATCTCCGGACCCTTTGAGGTACAAACGAAAAGAAAATAGGTACAAACGTGTACAAACAAACCTCTATAAAATGCCGTCTTCATATTTTCAATGTCTCTAAAACCACAAATTTAATTCGACCTAGAATGTTTCGAATACCATGTATCTCCGAACCCTTTGAGGTACAAACGAAAAGAAAAAAGGTACAAACGTGTACAAACAAACCTCTATAAAATGCCGTCTTCATATTTTCAATGTCTCTAAAACCACAAATTTAATTCGACCTAGAATGTTTCGAATACCATGTATCTCCGAACCCTTTGAGGTACAAACGAAAAGAAAGAAGGTACAAACGTGCACAAACAAACCTCTATAAAATGCCGTCTTCATATTTTCAATGTCTCTAAAAACACAAATTTAATTCGACCTAGAATGTTTCGAATACCATGTATCTCCGAACCCTTTGAGGTACAAACGAAAAGAAAATAGGTACAAACGTGTACAAACGAACCTCTATAAAATGCCGTCTTCATATATTCAATGTCTCTAAAAACACAAAATTAATTCGACCTAGAATGTTTCGAATACCATGCATCTCCGAACCCTTTGAGGTACAAACGAAAAGAAAAAAGGTACAAACGTGTACAAACAAGCCTCTATAAAATGCCGTCTTCATATTTTCAATGTCTCTAAAACCACAAATTTAATTCGACCTAGAATGTTTCGAATACCATGTATCTCCGAACCCTTTGAGGTACAAACGAAAAGAAAAAAGGTACAAACGTGTACAAACAAACCTCTATAAAATGCCGTCTTCATATTTTCAATGTCTCTAAAAACACAAATTTAATTCGACCTAGAATGTTTCGAATACCATGTATCTCCGGACCCTTTGAGGTACAAACGAAAAGAAAATAGGTACAAACGTGTACAAACAAACCTCTATAAAATGCCGTCTTCATATTTTCAATGTCTCTAAAACCACAAATTTAATTCGACCTAGAATGTTTCGAATACCATGTATCTCCGAACCCTTTGAGGTACAAACGAAAAGAAAAAAGGTACAAACGTGTACAAACAAACCTCTATAAAATGCCGTCTTCATATTTTCAATGTCTCTAAAAACACAAATTTAATTCGACCTAGAATGTTTCGAATACCATGTATCTCCGGACCCTTTGAGGTACAAACGAAAAGAAAATAGGTACAAACGTGTACAAACGAACCTCTATAAAATGCCGTCTTCATATTTTCAGTGTCTCTAAAAACACAAATTTAATTCGACCTAGAATGTTTCGAATACCATGTATCTCCGAACCCTTTGAGGTACAAACGAAAAGAAAGAAGGTACAAACGTGCACAAACAAACCTCTATAAAATGCCGTCTTCATATTTTCAATGTCTCTAAAAACACAAATTTAATTCGACCTAGAATGTTTCGAATACCATGTATCTCCGAACCCTTTGAGGTACAAACGAAAAGAAAATAGGTACAAACGTGTACAAACGAACCTCTATAAAATGCCGTCTTCATATTTTCAGTGTCTCTAAAAACACAAATTTAATTCGACCTAGAATGTTTCGAATATCATGTATCTCCGAACCCTTTGAGGTACAAACGAAAAGAAAATAGGTACAAACGTGTACAAACGAACCTCTATAAAATGCCGTCTTCATATTTTCAGTGTCTCTAAAAACACAAATTTAATTCGACCTAGAATGTTTCGAATATCATGTATCTCCGAACCCTTTGAGATACAAACGAAAAGAAAAAAGGTACAAACGTGTACAAACGAACCTCTATAAAATGCCGTCTTCATATTTTCAATGTCTCTAAAAACACAAAAATAATTCGACCTAGAATGTTTCGAATACCATGTATCTCCGAACCCTTTGCGGTACAAACGAAAACAAAAAAGGTACAAACGTGTACAGACGGACCTCTATAAAATGCCGTCTTCATATTTTCAATGTCTCTAAAAACACAAAAATAATTCGACCTAGAATGTTTCGAATACCATGTATCTCCGAACCCTTTGAGGTACAAACGAAAACAAAAAAGGTACAAACGAAAACAAAAAAGGTACAAACGTGTACAGACGAACCTCTATAAAATGCCGTCTTCATATTTTCAATGTCTCTAAAAACACAAAAATAATTCGACCTAGAATGTTTCGAATACCATGTATCTCCGAACCCTTTGAGGTACAAACGAAAACAAAAAAGGTACAAACGTGTACAGGCGAACCTCTATAAAATGCCGTCTTCATATTTTCAATGTCTCTAAAAACACAAAATTAATTCGACCTAGAATGTTTCGAATACCATGTATCTCCGAACCCTTTGAGGTACAAACGAAAACAAAAAAGGTACAAACGTGTACAGACGAACCTCTATAAAATGCCGTCTTCATATTTTCAATGTCTCTAAAAACACAAAAATAATTCGACCTAGAATGTTTCGAATACCATGTATCTCCGAACCCTTTGAGGTACAAACGAAAAGAAAAAAGGTACAAACGTGTACAAACAAACCTCTATAAAATGCCGTCTTCATATTTTCAATGTCTCTAAAACCACAAATTTAATTCGACCTAGAATGTTTCGAATACCATGTATCTCCGAACCCTTTGAGGTACAAACGAAAAGAAAGAAGGTACAAACGTGCACAAACAAACCTCTATAAAATGCCGTCTTCATATTTTCAATGTCTCTAAAAACACAAATTTAATTCGACCTAGAATGTTTCGAATACCATGTATCTCCGAACCCTTTGAGGTACAAACGAAAAGAAAATAGGTACAAACGTGTACAAACGAACCTCTATAAAATGCCGTCTTCATATTTTCAGTGTCTCTAAAAACACAAATTTAATTCGACCTAGAATGTTTCGAATATCATGTATCTCCGAACCCTT
Source organism: Brachynemurus nebulosus (assembly GCA_035578155.1). Taxonomy (NCBI): domain Eukaryota; kingdom Metazoa; phylum Arthropoda; class Insecta; order Neuroptera; family Myrmeleontidae; genus Brachynemurus; species Brachynemurus nebulosus. The sequence continues at coordinate 153,337,128 of JAPWDM010000001.1, read as the reverse complement.
TGAGATACAAACGAAAAGAATAAAGGTACAAAGGTCTACAAACCAACCTCTATAAAATGCCGTCTTCATATTTTCAGTGTCTCTAAAAACACAAATTTAATTCGACCTAGAATGTTTTGAATATCATGTATCTCCGAACCCTTTGAGGTACAGACGAAAAGGAAAAAGGTACAAACGTGTACAAACGAACCTCTATAAAATGCCGTCTTCATATTTTCAATGTCTCTAAAAACACAAAAATAATTCGACCTAGAATGTTTCGACTACCATGTATCTCCGAACCCTTTGAGGTACAAACGAAAACAAAGAAGGTACAAACGTGTACAGACGAACCTCTATAAAATGTCGTCTTTATATTTTCAATTTCTCTAAAAACACAAAAATAATTCGACCTAGAATGTTTCGAATACCATGTATCTCCGAACCCTTTGAGGTACAAACGAAAACAAAAAAGGTACAAACGTGTACAGACGAACCTCTATAAAATGCCGTCTTCATATTTTAAATGTCTCTAAAAACACAAATTTAATTCCACCTAGAATGTTTCGAATATCATGTATCTCCGAACCCTTTGAGGTACAAACGAAAAGAAAAAAGGTACAAACGTGTACAAACGAACCTCTATAAAATGCCGTCTTGATATTTCCAATGTCTCTAAAAACACAAAAATAATTCGACCTAGAATGTTTCGAATACCATGTATCTCCGAACCCTTTGAGGTACAAACGAAAAGAAAAAAGGTACAAACGGGTACAAACGAACCTCTGTCGAATGACACTAATAAAATTAAAATGTCTAAAAGTTGGGCGCTGGTCATTTTTTAAATTTTTTCTAGGTGTTTACACTTCGAGGTACAAACAAAATAAAATGCGGTACAAACGGGTACAAACGAAGTACAAACGAGCTGTATTATTTATTTTTAAATTTTCGAAAGTCGGGCGCCAGGTTCACACCGGTTATTTTAAGGTATTTGTTTTGAATTATTCATGCATGGTTATAGCTCTTGGCTTGTATTGTATCGTTTCCTATACTATTATCGTATTGTGTCCTATTATATTCGTATTGTATCGTTTCCTAATTTTTCCTTTAATATTTTTTATTTTTCTTAACTTAGTTATAATTTTAGCATAATGTCTCATTTTATTTTTTAACAATTCTTATATATAAAACTAAAGCTACTAAATAGAAAAGAAATAATTAAAGAAAGATGTCAAAATAAAGAGAGGAATATAATTCCCGTGTGTTTTAAAAGATGACAGCCGTGGTTCTACGTCACTAATAATACTTGGTGGTCCCAAAATGCTGTCAACAAATTCAGTAGACCGTATACGTACAAGACATAGGTATATGAAATTTATGTTTACTAATATATCAAATATCCAAAATACGAATAGAACATATGTGCCACTTATCACTATTCGAAATATTTGAAGGATAGAAACATACTTGGTATTTAATGTAATTATGTACTTATGTAACATTATAGAAAGTTCTTAAAAAAATTAACATGTGTTTTTAAAAATATCTTAAATTAATCTAATATTATTTTTGATTATGTAAGAATTAAATGTGTATCAGTTACATTTTCCCTAGACAATATTATCAAAGTTTAATAATAATCGCCACATCTCAAAGTATCCATACTTAAAAAATAAAAACTAACCCAAACAAACATAATTACAGACCAGAATCGAATTAACTAATGGATAAAAAGACAACATCTAGGGCACAAAAAAACTGCACAAACTATAATAATGGAAAAGACAGTTTCGTTCAAAGGTTACAAAGAGGTCACAATTTTTTAGGGATAAGTGCTGGCATTTAATGAAAATTGTCGAGGACAAAGTTGTTGCAAATTAAAATTTCTAAAAATTATTGTTTATAAAATTTTTTTGAAATTTTGTATCTAGTTCCTTCCACAAGAGAAAGATTATATTTCAAGTGACCCGCACCGACTGCCACGTCATTTTGAAAAAATGCTGTAAAATTTCCAACTTTTTCAACACTGACAATAAGGAAGGCAAGGGTCTTTAGAGAAAAATATCAAAATTCTCTCACATAATAATAAATAATTTATGACAAAATAATGGAAACCTTTGATACCATCTTCCATCCAGATTTCCTCTAATTTCGTAAACGAGGTCTGGAGAAATAATATTCACATACTTTCCCTTCTTATAAATATAGTTTTTCTATAGTCTATATGGTCGGGCAAAAATAATAAGTAAATAAAAAATTTCCTAAAACTTCCTGAAAAAATATCTAGTAGATATCTAGTTAATCTCAGGAATAAATACTTTCCTAAAGATATCAAAAAACAGAAAAATTAAATATCTTAAATGTTTCTTCTACCTTTTTCTTCTTGCCGGACCGCTTCTCTCTCCTACAAGAAATAGAGCGCACAAAAAATATATCTTAAAATATCTTATTTACAAATCTTTTCAAAGTAGACAGTTAGTGCCGGATTAGCCTATAAGCAAATTAATCAATTGCTTAGGGCATCACGTGTTGGGGGCACCAGAAACAGCACAAAAAAAAAATATTTGCTAGCACATGAAAGGTAAGGCTGCTTGAAAATCCGCGCGATTGGTTTTTTTCTGTATGTAATACCTACTCCACGTATCTCTTTTATCCTTCATACATATTCTAATGTAATGATCTATCTCGTTGTATAAAATACGTAATATTTTTTTAAAGACCGATACTAGTTTATTTATGGATAGAGGGCCCACAGGTATGGATTGCTTAGGGCATCAAATAATCTTAATCCGGCATTGTAGACAGTTTGACCGAGCCCTAGACATTTTCTCATTTATGTCTATGCAATGATCCGATCCTGTTTCGGGGGTTATTATTTATTTCTTGAAGGAATTAAAAATAGACTCTGGACCGTGCACATTGTTCCTCCTTGACTGATACGATAAATGGTACTCTAGTGTGATTTTTGTCTGGAGCCCACTAGAAGCCTACCTTGCTACCGTTAGTAATGTTTCTAAGAAGCGAATATTCCTATAAGTATATAATTATAGCGTCATGGATTGCACTATAAGGGCTAGCGATTTCGAACCCTACCATTGTTATCTTTGGCTCTTTGATAAAGTTTATTCAATAAATATTTCTTCCATTCTTTGTCCACCGATCCCTAGTAAGTAACTACTAAAAAATTAAGGATGATGAGAGTCAAGCATAGTGTTTCCCAGATTACTGAACTTCGTCAGCAAAAAATACTCTTAATTTAAAGAAATCAAATCCATTTTGGAAGTTGGATCTAGAATCTGGGACGTAAAATAACTCACCGAAAATTTTTCTATTGCCAAGAAATGTAGAATAACATATACAGTAACGGTCTAACGGACAAATCTATTAAATTTATTGTGTTATTAAAACGAATGATTTTTATAAAAAAATTCAAATCTCGCAAACAAGATTTCGCTTATTTATTATAACATATTGTTGACGCCTTGTCTTTAAATTGTTAGAACGTGTTTTTACCAACTTTTGTACTTTTGCAAATATATATTTTTATTTCCTCAAGTTACTTTTAAATTGTATTAAAATATTCCATTAAAGAAAAATATAAAAAAATAATTTTTTTTTACAACAAAAAATTCATGTATTATTTTCTTCGACTTTTTTATAAATGAAAACTATAAAATATAAGATGCCAGTATTTAAAATATAACATCCACTGAAAAAATCTTTTGAAGTTTTATTTTAGTCTTGGCCGCCATACTATCTGTCACAAACAATTACAATAGTTGTACATTGGCTGTCTTTGTAAGACACCTAGTGTAGGTAAACATCCTCCTGAATATTGACTAGAGCGCTTGTTGCACACTATTCCCGCTGTTCCCGATGTTCTGTATCGGTATGTCGATGTCGAACGTACATGTACGTAATTATTATTATCCTCCCAACAATCCCGTCTTATATGTTGTTCTGCTTGCTTGCTGCTACGGTTACGTTGCGGCTGATGCTAATACAAAATATTTTCTTCAGTTTCATAAAATTTATCGTTGTCATCCGTCAAATCAATTACATATTTTATTTTTAATTGTAACATAGAAATATCAGAAATATATTCCGATGACATTTATCCGCATGCAAAAATATTATAGTCTTGTCAGTGCATTTTTCCTGAAAAAGTTATTTTTTATTTGAAAATTTGTTATTAGTATTTATTTTTATTCGGTAATTGCCAAAATTTAATGTAGGTGCGTAATAATATAATCCTAAAATTACTAGTAACAAAATATAGTTATTTAAAATCGTTGAAAACAGAACCAGGTTTCAGGCAAAAAGAGAGCTTCGAGCCAGTCTCATCTTTACCCAAGACGCATACCTACTAATAGTTATGAGCTCAGAACCCCCCAACTCCAGAGGGATCCAGGGTCATGGCCATAAAACATAGTAAAACCGCAATTGGATATTATATACGAGTATACTCTTGGAGATAGGCTTACCAATTACAAAGAAGCAATTTTCGAGATTTTCTAATTCGATATCCGAAATTTAGACCTATGTGGCGAGACACATTTTGATACTATTATTAACTAGAAGGTGCGAAAGCGTTAGTAACATCTATTCAGATACAGATTAAATTTGTGGGAAAGCTTTACCTTTATGACTTTCATCAGCTTAAAATAGGTACTCAATGACTGTGTAGTAATAACAAGTTTCACAAACTCATCATGAAAAAAGTCTAAAAAGTTCCAAATAATAATTCCTGAAATTTCGAGAATTCCAAATTTCATTATAATTTAGAATAAGGCAATTTTCTCCCATTGTTTGTAACATTAAACTACAATATACATGGCAAGACATGTACGACGGATGGTATTCTAAATTATAATGAAATTTGGAATTTCAGAAATTTTTATTTGAAACTTTTTAGAGCTTTTTCGTCGTGGGTTTTTAAAACAATTTCAATAAATGAAAACTTTTTAAAAATTAACTTTATTTATCCTGTTAATTTTATCCTGAAAATCCAAGAATATCCTAGAATATTTTAAAAGTCTGGAGCTACATACATAAAGATTCAAAATTTTATAGCTCTACTATGTAAAACTTTTAAACACTATAACCCTATACTATGTACGCTTTCAAACCCAATAGCCATGAGAAAAGCTATTATACACTATAGCCCCGTAAAGTGAACTTTGCAACCCTGTATAGCTTTTTTCCACTTTCCCTTAATAACTTCATTCCTACTGTTAGAGGTAAGTACACTAAATACTAACATGGACTAACTAACAATACTAACATTAGACCATAAAACCGTCAACAACGTCTACTTTTAAACCTTTTGCACCTTACAAACGACACTAAACGTGGAACTTTTAATTTCGTCAGTGTCTTATTGTTACTATCCTTTCTCTTTGAATTTCTTTTAAATTAGAACAACACGATGATTTTTCTCGGTAAAATTTCAAATTACAGTGCACAACTTACTACAATGTTGAACGAGATACAAATTCATGTTAAAAGAACCAATAAATCATTTTTATTTGCATATATTTCTTTAAATATATATCAATTAAGATGAAACATTGTTAAATGCCAGATTCAATGGGGCGCATCACCTAAAATAAATTATGCAGTTTAATTTATTCTAATTAAATATTGCTTAACCAATTTAATTAATTAAGTCAAAATATTTGGCTTAATTCTTTTTCTATTTATCTTTTACACTTTTACATATAAACGTCAATGCAAATGTGATATCGAATCTAATGTAAAAATGTTGGTTCAAAAGTTTATTCGATTTGGATGCTATTCAAATTAAAAGAAATTACTCACCTATTAATTCAAGAAAAACACTACTGGTTATAACACCTAATTAACTATTTATTTACTTTATAGATATACACAAAAATATTATTGTTACAAAAATATTATTATCGAGCACTGTTATGTAATTATACAATCTAATCATACTAGTATTAACTAATTGTATTAACATTAAATGTATCAGTACAGATGCTAATGACCTTTAGATGTCGATGCATCGATAAAATTTTAAATAAAAAAAAAAAAAATTAAAAGAAATTGTAGGATCTTATATTAACCCATATTAAAGTATTATAAATAGCACAGTGGAAAAATCAAATTTCTAAGCTGTGAATTTTATATTGAAATTTAAATATGTGGAATACAATTATAATGGAATCTTTCTTTATATTCTTTTCTTTTTTTTCTAGGTAAATTTCATTAAAATATTTCAGTCTGAATTTTAATAGAAGCTTAAAAATGATCTACTCCGAGTTAGTAATTCAGCACAATTTAATACAAACAAGTCGTCAAGTGCAAGTTGTACTTGCGTTAACAGTGTTCTGTACAATTAGTTGTTTTTATGTATGAATTTTTTGTAACGGGATATGAAAGTGGATGAAATATCTTTAGTAATGAATTAATTTTATTCCTAAAATAAACCATGTTTTTCAATTTCAAAACGATTGTATATCTTGGTCTGTTTACGTTTACCAGAAACGAACCGTGATCTAACAAGGAAGGTTCCGAACTGTCAATTCACAATTTTTATGAAACTTCGTATACGTTTAGTGCAAGAAAAAATAACGGACATGTATTTTCTTTTATCTGCCACAGTCGCCATTTAAGTGGTGATATCACCCCTCAAAGTTAGAGTAAAATTTCATTATTGCTTGATTATATGAAAACTTCGCAGATAGAGAAAAACTGACACAACATTTTATTTTTAGAGAGCTTTCTACTGATGTATAGAAAGCCAGGGTCGGATCTACTGCAGGGGCTGTTTAGGTAAAATTGGGGGTAAATTTTGAAATAGGGTGGATATGCTTTGATATATTAAAATCGACATAGCATATATGAAATCTGCATGAAAAATACCAATATACATGTGTCAAAGTCGTAATTTAGAGCCTAAAGTCTCAAAACTGGACGGCTAATTAGAGGTGTATATTATCAGCTATTACTTACTTCTTCTTTAAATTAAAAAACTCACTGTAAAAAAAAATTACCAAAACACCAGTTTAACATAATAGTAATACATTATTATTAATTAACAACATTTTGATCAAAGCAAAATACATATGTCATCGACTTTTCTTTTTACATACTAAGGAGGCTGTGCAAGGAAATTCAGGTTTGATAATTTTCGCTCAATCTACACCCCATTCTTAATGTTCGTGAATTTTTTCAGATTTTTCTGAATAATCCTTCTGGTAACAAAGACCGGGGACAGCAATTTTTATGACGTTTTACCAAAAAAAAAAAATTTAGGGGACAGGTCTACCCACACTGTCAACTTCCCATTGGATGTCCTTAAAGACTAGAGACTACTGTACATAAGTAATTCTTTTTCCATTTCGGGCAACTTCTCCCCTGGGCCTCCGATAGAGGTTTTGCCCCTTGCACCATACCGGGGGCTTCGCCTTCTGTACCTAAGGGTCCACCCTTATCAAACAAATGATAACATCATTTGTTCGTAAGATATGCGAGACAAAATATATTTCAAAAACAGTTTCTTATTTCGTTTTTTTTTTTTTTTTTTTTAAATTTTATAATAATATACCGGCGTTTTTAACATCACGGAAGGTTCTTAGGCCATTATATAATAATCTTGTGGTAAAAAATCCGTATAATCTATGTTATCTTAATAAAGTTAATTCCGTTTTTTTACCACAAAAAACAAACCGCTAATCCGAATTTGCTGAAAACTTTATCCGGTCTTAATTTTTTGATTATGCATCTAATGCAATTAGTCCGGAGTTGATATCATTGTTTCTCGAGATATGCGAGACGAAAAAAAATTCACGAACGAACGAACGAACGCACAGACATCACGCTAAAAACGACGGATTCGGATTCTAGTGACCTTGAAACGTGGAGATATGTCAAAATTAGCGACTCGTAAAATCGGACCCATTACAATAACTTCCTATGGGAAGTTAAAAAAAAAATTGGGCAAACGTATGTAATTATTTATATTTATTACTAAATTCGTGCTTTAATAGGCTTTCATTTGATACCTTACTCGGTACTCTTGGCAAAAAATTTTGTCTTTGCTTTCCACGTTATCCCCTAAAGTTAACCTCCAGAATCGAAATTCAACTTCACATCTGGAATTAGGCCATCACACTCTATCTCCATGCTAAGTTTTAAATTTTCGCGTCTAGTGGTTTCAGAAGAGATTGCCTGAGACACTTGGACAGACACCGAAGTGATTTGAAGCATATAAGTGTTCCGTTTTGCCAATTTTGATACGGAACACTAAAAATGAATACTCGTATCTCAGGACATTCTGCATAACAGCGAATTTCCAAGAAATTACTTTAGAAAATAATGTCCTATCATTTCGTATAGGTAGGTATATTTTAGTTCAAAAATTAAATTTTCGCCATCATTTGAAAATAATTCAAATTTTGACTCTATACGGATTCCTTCGATTACATTTTCAATAAACAAAACTACAAAAATTACTATAATTATAATAATAGGGTTGTACATACATCCTTTTTTTCAGATTTTAATCTGTTATAGACCTACAGCATTTTTAATCAAGGTCACCAACCCACAATTTATATTAACATAAGTATGTAGAAAATAATTAAGAGACCATTATACTATATATCCTATGAAAACATACCTTTCAAAAAAAGAAAAAAAAAAAAACAAAACAAAAACAAAAACAAATGAACAATATAAATAACATAAACACAATATGCATAAAATATTTGCCATAAAAATATTGGTCAAAAAAAGTCTTTCTTATGTGATTTTTGCAGCTTCTTACATTGGCACAAAATACAACTTTGAAAAACTTTTTAATTTTAGCAAAAACTCATTTTTTTGACAAAAAAATATCTACAATACCCGGTTCCGAACATAAAACGTATTTACTGAAAAACTAATCCCAGAGTTTAGAACTTCCAACGTTTTTACCAAACGTACGTATTATTAAATGTCATTTTTAGCTTCTAGAAGACCCTAAACCAAATTTCTATCACAGTCCCCAGCTCAAGTCTTACCATGCCACCTGCTGTAATAGCTGAATTTTCCTTAAAGAAATTTACAAGGATCCTCGGAAGATAATTATAATTATATTGCATAGATTTTTAAAATTTTATACGTAGATACTAGTAAACTGTCTCAAAAAAATATTATGAAAAAAAAAACGTTCTGTTACGCTTCACTAAAAATAAATTGTCATTCCGAATCTCTCTGTAAAATTTTATCAAAATCCAACAAGTAAAAATAAGGGCAGATTATAATGGTTTAAAATTCCTAAAATGGTTTAAAAAAAATTAGGTAATATCAATTACAAATTATAAAACTTTTTTTAAAATAAAAGAGGTCTTTAAAATTAAGGGTGGCCTCGAGGAAGTTTCATTATACTATTAAAATGATTTACAATATTTTAGTTTTAATTTGACAATATTATAATTTTTTTTCAAAATAAAGAAAAAACGAGAAATATGATAATAAATTTTACTTCGAAATAATTAATATATTATGTGCGAAATTGTGAACAACCACCAAAAGAAAAATGCTTCATATAAACATTGAATTATAGCAAACATATGTGTGTTGACAAAAAAGAATTAACTCACAGCCACCGTGTCGTCAGTCCGCAGTCGGTATCAGCAAATCTGGAAACAGTTTGCGTTTTATGGATGTGCAAACACGATTTTTCAATTTTTGTTAAATAAATTTTAATTATAATCAAATTTAAATAGAGACAGTAATTAACGTCAATTTATTAGCAAATTTTTTGTGCTAATTATCAAAAGAAAACTAAAAAAATATTTTCTGATTGAAAGGAAGTCGTTTCTTTTGAATGGTAAATTTATTAAAACAGTAGTTGTTTTTCTATCGTTTTTGATGCATGCAGGCCCAACGGGGGGGGGGGGCAGCCGAGGCTGTGGCCCCGGAGCCCGGGGTCCCAAAAGGGGCCCGAGCCGGCCAAGTAGGTTTTATTTTTTACCTAATTTTAACTCATATAAATGGTTTTTTTAGCCAGTAAATATCGTGACGTTAAAAGTACAAAACCTTGTCATTAAATCGATTTTTTTTCATACATCCGCCTAATTCTGTTTTCACCTGACAGGTTGGCTTCTGAAAAAAATATTGATGGAAAAAATTGTTGATTAAATAAAAATTTCATTAGTCTTACCATTTTTATAGTTATGCTATTCCACAAGCACTGGAAATTTAGTAATTTAATACATAAGGTAAGTTTTGCTTGAAAAAACAAAACAAAAAATAACTTGAAAACACTAAACAGAAAAATAATTGATTTGGAAAACACAAAAAACAAAAGAACTCGTTAAAAGCCCAATTTTTTATATGACTGCAATTGTGTTAGGTACATTATTTTATAAAAGCAGCCAAAAAATATTTCTGATTTCTAATTAACAAAACACAAAAATATTAATTATAAGTTATTACATTTCAGTAAAATTTATATGAAAAAAGTCATTTTAAAAGGAGTTTCTCATTTACAAAATTATAAAAACCACTATGTAACAAAAGCACATTTAAATAAGAGTTCCATCAGTTAACTTTTCCAATTGATTATGAAATCAAAACATTAGAATTTCTATGAATTATTAAGCACTGAAAAGAATGTCATCTCTGATTTTCAGTTATTTAAAACAAAATCAAAATAACACGTGCATTTTTTGTTTTGAAATCTAATTATTGAGTTCCAAGAAATATAACAAAATTTTGTTTTTATTTTTGGGTAGTTAGTATAAAATTGAATTAAATCTTGTAAAAAGAGAACAAAATTTCGTGTTAAATCAAATTTATCTAAGAAAAGCTCATGTAAAAACAAAATTACGTGGATTTAAATTAAAATCAATAGATATAATTTCAAAATAAAGTAAAATATAACATCTTAAATTCCTTATTATTATTTATATTTTTAGAATTATTATAATGCCACCAAGTATTCTATATAAATTTAATTCTGTAAGTTTAAATGATCGTATAGGTTCATAAAACCGAAAAACCTACTAATGGTGCATTAAACGAAGCATCTTTTTATTACAAAGCTATTAAATATAGGAAAATTTTTTGATGACTTTTTGAAAAAAGAAATTTATTTTAGTTATTTTACCTTTTTTCTTCATTTAATAAAAAGATAAGATAAAAGATAATATATATCCTGTGCTAGCTCCGCAATTAAAGATATTATCAACGTCTGTATATTTTTCGTCTTTGTTTATATTACTAAGAATATAAATTCATAACAATGAATTTAAAAAAATACTCTTATCACAGCATCCTGCTCATAGCGAATTTCCGATTACAAAAATTATTTTTTCTCGGAAATCAATTTCGATAGAAAAAATAAAGCCATTTAATTATGTCAAAACCTAGTTTATATTCTATAAGAAAACAAAAGTTCGGGGTTATAAATCAAAAATGAGTAGTTATAGAAAAACTCAAAGAAAATATTTTGCAAATAGATAAATATTAAATAATTTACTATTTCATAGTAAATTATTGTCTGACATTAGAACTAATATTTAATTAAATGTTTATTGCGTAATTTATTCATTTCTCAACCTAAATTTAAACAACATTATAAAATTTTTTTTTCAATTTTCGAGATTATTTTTCAAGATAGACATACCATTTTATACATCAATAGAAAGAGGAGAAAAAATTCCATTAACTGTGCCAAAATCTATTTCATGTTTAGTAAGAAAAACAAGGTCATACCTCGAAAATGGATAGTTACTGAAAAATTCTAAGAAAACATTCAAATTCTACGTAAAAAGTTGGTATTAGAATTTTCAGATGAAATTAACTTAATTCTTATCAATAAGGAGTTTTGGGAAGAAAAAGAAATTTGGAATTATCTCGATAGCCCCTAAACTATTGGAAAGTTTAGAGATAGCGTTTAAGACATTCACTCTAACCAAATTAAACTCATTACATCACTCTACCGGAAAGGGCAGAATAACTTTTGCCGCGCCAGCTACTATCTTTTATATATTTTTGTTACATAGATTTTAATGGAATCCAAAAATGATAATTTAAAAAGTGTACCTAACTACAAGACAACATTCTGAAAATTAATAATAACCATTCTAGTTTGTTATATAAAGATTACTTACATTTTCCAAAATTTTGATTTTTGATATTGGGAAACCTAATATAGATAGAACAGGGATCAGATAAACAAAAGAGACAGTAGTTTGGGACCCGTAATCTGAAAGGTCCCAAATATGGAATAGAAAAATAAAAATAATAAATTTAGAAAAAAATATTACCGGGCTGGGTAATTTTTGTTGAAATTGAGCCGGGTGTATTTCCTCTTCTTGGCTAGTTTATGTTATTAATGTTCTGTATACAATAATTACTTTAAATGGAATCCCAATTTAATTTTTGAATAGGGTTCGCTTAAAATCACAATTTTCCATCTAATGATGCCAAATTATATAGGATGTTTCATTTAAAAAAAAAAAAAGAAAATGTATTTTCTCCAACAGATTAAATTTTTTATAAGCGTGTTTTCTAATGTAGTAAATTCATTAAACGTTCCCTGTCTTTTAAAAAACACAGGAAATTCCTATGATAAGAATAAGAAAAAGTAAGTTACGCCCAGTCTGCCCTAAAATGTATCACGTAATAAATGAACATCCTCCAATATTAGGTCGTATTTTCAATTAGTCTAATTCACAAGTTAATAGACTTGAAAAATAGAAATAAAGTTCTTAAAAATATGAGCAAAAGCACATTCGATTCGTAGTAACCTATAGAAAAATGTATTTTAAGGATTTTACAGCACATAAAAAATTGCAATTATTATTGACAAAATAAGATGGAAAAAAACGAGATATTCAGTTTTTTTGTTAATAACTTAAAAAATATTAATAGTTAAGAAATGAAACGGAAAGATTCTTAAAGAGGAGGAAATTTGCAGTAAAAAAGTCCGAACTGCCGGAACTCTACCTCCATTGTTTCTAATTTTAATTTAATGCCGAAAATCGGGTTCGACGCGCCAGTTTTAGCACAGATGCAGCGACGATGAAAACAGCATACCACCAAAATTAATTTTTTTATAGAAGTAAATGTTAATTTAAAAATTTAAAAAAATTATGCTGTATTCAAAACATTTCAAAGAATAAGATTCCATTAGGAAAAAATTTTTATCCTAATTTTTCATAAAGTTATGCAATTGTTAACCAATAAATAATTTACGGATCTCTGCTTTCACAAATAGTTACATAAAAGTTTAAATAATTATGCTTAAGAAGATTATGTGGTAAAAGTTTTAGAAGTTTTTATTATTTTGTTTATTATAAATTCTTAAAGTTAAAAATTTAAGAAATATGAAGGGAATAACAATAAAAAAATTTTTTTAGCAATTTTATAATTTTGACTTTTTTTTATCTATCCATGACAATAATTAACATTGGTTGCAATTTTTTTACGTCATTTGCTAATAAAGTTTTTATAAACAAATGCAGAAATTTAACAGTTAAAAAAATTTTTTTACCAATTTGTTGTCATAAAAAAATAAAGATTTTTAAACAATAAATTTTTTCTTAAAAATATGTTTTAATTGTTTAAAAAAATTTTTTTAAATTAATTTTTTTAAATATTTATTTTTTAATTTACCGTGTTGAGAAATACAAATAATGGTTTTTAAGGCAAAAATTATTCCTGAACTAATTATTTAAACAATGGAAATATTAAAAAAATTTAAACAATTATAAAATTTATTAAAAAAAAAAATTTTGTTTAAAAATCATTATTTTTCATGACAACAAACGGGTAAAAAAAAATTTTTTAACTATTAAATTTCTCCATTTGTTTATAAAATATTTATTAACAAAGGACATCAAAAAATTGCAACCAATGTTAATTACTGTCATAGATAGATAAAAAAGCGTCAAAATTATAAAATTGCTAAAAAAAAAATTATTATTTTCTCCATATTTCTTAAATTTTTAACTTTAAGAAATTCCTTCATATTTGTGAAATTTTTAATGTAATTATTTAAATTTTTATGTAACTATTTGTGAAAACAGATTTGTGAATTATTTATTGGTTAACAATTGCATAACTTTATGAAAAATTACGATAAAAATTATTTTCTAACGAGATTTTATTCTTTGAAGTGTTGTGAATACAGCATAATTTTTTAAAATTTTTAAATTAACATTTAACCTACTATAATAAAATTATTTTCGGTGGTATGCTATTTTTAGCGTCACTGCGTCTGTGCTAAAACTGGCGCGCGGAACCCGATTTTCGGCACTAAATCAAAATTAGAAATAATGGAGGTAAGCTCCGGGAGTTGTAGCTTTTTTATTGCAGACATTTTTCTATAGGTCATTACGAATCGAATGAATTATTGCTCATATTTTTAAGAGCTTTATTTCTATTTTTCAAGTTTTTTTAACTTGTGGACTAGACTAAAACCAAAGTTAGGCATTGTGTGATTAAAAATAATATATATATATATATATATATATATATATATATATATATATATATATATATATATATATATATATATATATATATATATGTATATATATATATATATATATATATATGTATATATATATATATGTATATATATATATATATATATATATATATATGTATATATATATATATGTATATATATATATGTATATATATATATATATATATATATATATATATATATATATATATATATATATTTCTGAAAATATATTATAATTCTGAAAATTCGCTAAAAAAAAAAGAATGAGGTATAGGCGCCGGTGTAGGCACGCTTTATTTTCAACGTGAAACTCAAAAAATTGTACCAAGGCTAATACGATTTTGTCAAAAATCATATAAAGGTGTAAAATATCTACAATATTAAATTTTCAAAAGTGTAGAGATCTTCCAGTTTTACTCAACGAAAATCGAAGGCCACTTAATTGTCGCTTGCTATGCTATTTTAAATCAAAAATTTAACAAATAGAAAAGTAAAAGTATAGTAACAAAACCGGAAATAAACGGCGTGTAATTAAAACTGGAATAGGAATTCCATAATAATAAATATTCAAAATTCCTGCTTAATCTATTGTTAAGGAACTCATTTTGTTAATAAGACAACTTTATTTAAATTTTATTCAAAAATAAAGAAAACGCTATACGAGCAACAATATATTAAAATGAAATAAACATAATAAAAGCAATCGTATAACATTAGCGAGTTAATTTTCAACAATCAGTAAGGCCGTTTATCTTGTTGTTCGTCCCAATCTGTCTTGTCCATTCACCACCGTTTAAATGCTACATTTGTAACTGTCACATACGCCAGTAGTACTCAAAATAAAAAAAAGACTACGGCACTTTCACATGTTCACCAAACTACATTATATATATATATATATATATATATATATATATATATATATATATATATATATATATATATATATATATATTTGTACTAAATATGAAATCTGTATTACGAATTTTCTAATACGATTGTTTTACGATTGAGAGCACTATATTGAAATAATCTCAGGTTCGATATGTATTCTTTAGTTTTATAAACTTGTATTTCTGTACATGCGTATAATTAGGGTTATAGAATTTATCCAGCCACCTGCTGGAATTAATTAAACCTGACAGTTTCATTAACTTTTCATGGTTTCGGTAAAATCATTCGAATACTTACAATTTACATATACCATGGAAAGAAAAATGGACTAGCTTAATGATCATAAATTAATATTATAAGCTTAAAGCTTATAATATACAGCCCAACCAACATAAGGTTGCCGGTCAAATGCGCAAATGAAAGAGTGCGACAACAAGAATTAAACATATAACATATATGCATAAAAGTGTGATAGAAGTTGTGTTTGTCTACTGTGAGTACAAACTTGACCGGCAACCTTATGTTGGTTGAGCTGTAGTAAGATATTGTTCAATTGTTCTAATTTCTCGGAACTAATGTAACAATTCAAATCAAAATTAACAGAATAAAAACAAAACTATATAAACGTTCCTATAAGTAATAAAAATGGTAATAATTTTCAGGGATACAATTTCCTTCAAATATAATAATTTTACGATCCTCGTACGATAAATATTTGAAGTTCAGAACCTTGGTTTGATCCATGATTTGGTCTACGTTTTGCAAGTCGCGTTCGATACTGTTAGTATACGTACTCTGTTTCAGGTTAGTGTTATTATTTGATAATTCTTTCAGTTATTAACTCTTTACACGTTATGCAATATTCCCTTGTAAATTAAGTCCCTTAATATGCAATCAACTCATTTTATTAAAACTTTTAAAAATTTTGTTTCTTTAGATGCTAAAGAATCGAAATTTTTAAGTTTAGATGGATATTACAGAATCAACTTTTTTAAACTCGATCTGAATCGATCCAAAAGTCAAAAAATCGTTAACCTTAAATCATAGTAATATTTAATTTTCAAAAGTTTCAAACAGGGTTACCAGATGAATTTTTCTAATCGCCGAATAAAAAAAAAATAACGGGAAACTCTTTTCACGTTTACTTCTTCCTTGTTTCCCTGAAATTAAAAAAAAAAACTTTTTCCGTAAAGAAATAAATTGGCGAACAAGAAAATACTTGGTTTTCGTGTTTTCTGTTTCCTTGAAATAAAAAAGGCTGAAGTAAAAAACATAATTATAAATAATTATACGATTCAAACAGTTGTCTAAATCGCCCAAAGAAGTCGCCCAATCTGGCAACCCTGGTTTCAAAATATTAGAAAAAAAATTAATAAAACAATTAAATTAATATATTAATCATTAATGATTCGATTTACAATTTGGCATGATCTAAGCAAGGGCAGCGTGGCCGAGTGGTCTAAGGCGCTGGTTTTAGGCACCAGTCCGAAAGGGCGTGGGTTCGAATCCCACCGCTGTCAGTTTAGTTTTTTTGTATTTCCATACAATTTCACTTCATCAATGAAAATTATCAAAATTGACATGTTTATTTACAAAATGTCATCTCTTTGAATCTCTGAATTGAATCTCTGTTGAAAATTAACGATTTTTAATTAGTATCTTTCAATAACGTTTGGTATCGCTAGCACTGTTAGTGTAAAATGTAATCAAATTTTTATCGTTGTAAGCCATCTTAAAACAAAATAGGTATATTTTAAATAATTTATGAGTGTTTCACTTATAAAATAATAATAATATTTCTGTTGCGCTATGATGTATATACTTTAACGGATATGAGTAATATTTAGGGGTACCTCTTAAATCTTAATTTTGTCTTTAGGTTTGTTAATTAATGAACATGTCTTAATTGAGTTATGTACTTGAAACGCTACAATATTTTAAATAAATCATAATAATCATATTATTATAATAATATAGCAATTAACACTAAAACTAATTATAATTAAATTAAATAATTACATATAAACCATACACAGTATACATAAAATGAGAAAAAGAAACTTGCAAAAATATTTAAGTTTACCTAACAAAAAGCCGCCATTATGGAACGGTATCTAATACTGGAACAGTTTTGACATTTACATATTTAATTCTTTAATTAAGTAAGGAAACATTAAATGCGAGGTGAATTTAAATTGAAAAACAATCATTCTATTAATGATAATTTTTGTTATCAGACGTTTCTTTCAGAAATAACTTCATTAATATGTAAATGTTAAAACTGTTCCAGTATTAGATACCGTTCCATAATGGTGGCTTTTACGTTACTATAAGAATTTTTTAAGATATAATAGTAAGACATAACTATTACACTAAAAGAGACTCAAAAAATTCTCAATATTAAATCATAGTAGTGTTTATTTTTCAAAAGTTTCAAAAAATTAGAAGAAAAAGTTAATAAAATAATTAAATTAATATATTAATCATTAATGATTCGCTCTATAATTTTGAATCATGGTAGTAAGGGCAGCGTGGCCGAGTGGTCTAAGGCGCTGGTTTTAGGCACCAGTCCGAAAGGGCGTGGGTTCGAATCCCACCGCTGTCAATTTAGTTTTTTTTTATTTATATAAAATAAATTTTTTATCTAAAAAGAAGCAAAATCTAAATTCACCATGGTGCAAATGTATATATATATATATATATATATATATATATATATATATATATATATATATATATATATATATATACATATATATATATATATATATATATATATATATATATATATATATATATATATATATATTAATTTTTTTAATACATAAATAATATATAAATAATAATAAAAAATTATCTGTTTACTGGATATTGACCTAAACCTTGAGGTATCATCACAATGTGATCGGTCGAAAAACAGTCAATATTCGCGATTTTTTTCGAATGGATAGGATGGGGAAATGGGGATGAATTTTTTTTACGATTAATACCACTATTTAACAATAAAAAATATTTTTTACTCATTTTTATTAATTTTTTGTAATTATTATAACTTTTTGAAAAAAGTGTCTTTAAAAAAGGGCGAAAATTGGTGCCCACGATTGCGGTCGCAGTTTTCATTTGGAAAAAAAAATCAAATATATTATCAATTTATAGATAAGCCGCTATGTACCTATGGGAGCTTTTTTTTAAATTTAAAAAAATGGCGGCGGTTTGAATAAAAAGTACAAAATTTTTATAGTTTTCCGTGTGTAAAAATAGGAAGATTTCAAAAAAAAGCGCCCATAGGTACATAGCGGCTTACCAACAGATTGATTATAAATCTATTTGATTTTTTTTCCCAAATGGAAAATGCGGCCACAATCGTGGGCACCAATTTCCGCTCTTTTTTAAAGACACTATTTTCAAAAAATTCTAATACATAATTATAAAAAATAAATAAAAATGAATAAAAAAATATCTTTGTATTGTTAAACAGTGATATTAATCGTAAAAAAAAATTCATCCCCATTTCCCCATCCTATATCCATCCGAAAAAAATCGCGAAAATTAACTTTTTTTCGGACGATCACACTGTAGTGGTACCTTATGGTATTAAATTTGGGTTAATTATGGCATTATAATGGGTTACAGAAGTTGGACGGCAAATTCATCATACTATATTTGGCTATAATACGTCAAAGAACGTGTCATGTATCACGATGGACGAAGATAAAAAAAAGAAATGAAAAGTCGATAAGATAAGATAAGAAAATTAAAGAATGCCATTGACGTAATTACGAAACTCCTTTTATGTTACCAGTAACTTTATATTTAAATCTATCTTCATAAATTCCAAGCGGCCTTCGAAAAAATAATATGAGAAAAATAGACCATATTTTATGGTCAAATTCGAACTGTCCTGTTTTGATTTTGATAATTTTTATAATTTTTCTATTTTCAAGAACTTTTTACCTTTATCAACACTTAAAACTAATTGACAGAGATTCTGATTCACAAGAGAAGATACAAAAATCGATTGGGAAAAAAATACTTATATACTTCTCATTGATTCTATACCGACATACCGCGCGAACGACGCCGCAAGCAGAGCTAGTAGCTAAATAAAATTAAGATTCGTTTTGATATACTTTTATTCAAGTTAGAAAATTATGCTTGAACATTGACTAGCTGTAACTACTAATAATAATGAACATAAAAAAAAAATTTACAAATTAAATTTAGAAAATAAATTGCAAAAAAATTTGTTTTGTCACCGCAATTAGCTTCTTTATGTCTGGTATTTGTAGGTATGATATATTGTATTTTTATAAATAAAAATATAATAAGGGAGGCTCCAAAAATATTTGGGCGGTATTATGAAAATATTGAAAGGCGTATTTAAAATTGTCTGATATTATAACTGATTATTTAATCGCTTAACTTTTACATAATTAATGAATCTCTTAAGTTTTTCTTAATAAATTTAAAAAAAAGAAAGTATGGTGGATTAAATTTCTGGTAATAAGCGCAAAAAACATTAAATTATTGAAGATTGCCTGGTCAGGTGAAAGAAAATTTTGTTATAGCTAGAGTAGCAATACATCCCCTTTTGAACGAGATAATCCCGTTCATTTGTGTTATTTGTTACAAAATTTTCACCTTTATCCCATTATTAAAGATACTTATAGAGAAATTAATTTTAAATTTCCTCAACATATTTAATTTATTTTCTTTATTATTTCGGATTTCATATTTATCATTTATCTTGTACAATTTAATTTTGTTTTTCTAATTAATGTTTGCAATATTTACTCAAACATTCTAGTTTCTACAATACCATCACACATAGGTAAAACATTTGCATAGATAAATAAACTTAAATTCATAAAGACTTCGGCTGTCTATATTTTATAATTTCGAATCTTTGTCACAAGAGTAATTTGACTTATTTCACTAGTTTTAAATTTTAACAATAAACTCTAACTGAGAGTTGTGCCATGTGATGTAAAAAACCAGCTTTTTACATTTTTCTGTAAAAAATTGTAAAATACGTAAAAAACTGTAAAAAACCGTAAAAAATTGTAGAAAATTGCAAATTGTAAAAGATGTAAAATACTTAAATCATTTGTCATTTCACTGACAAACAATTTATTTTGTCTGTTATTACTTATTTATAAGTTCACATGAAAAAACGTGTAAACAAAATGTCGACAAAAATTTTTTTCTGCTGGTGGAAGGCCATCCACACCTGACTACAAAGCTTTAAAATTCCAAATTAACAAACCGTGTTTTGACAAAACAACTACATATTTATATCTCTTTAAATTATAACAATAAAATCACCGATGATAATGATGATGAAGATGACTGATACCTTTAATAAAATTTAATTGAATAAATAAAAAACGCCGAGAGCAGCGGAGCCCCATCACGGAAGTCGAATTTTTCCTTTCATCTTCGGTATTGAATGTCTACAAGCGAAATGTAATTGAAAGTCCACAAGCGATTTGTCATTTTGGTGGCTTTAAAACTGATGATGAGGGTCCGGTTGATCGGGATTTTAAAAAAAGGTTTTAAGTTTTTAAGGGTTGAATCTTAGTAAATTTCAATTTTGTGCCGATAACAGTTAGCAGGGAAAAAGCCAACACAATTCGTACGAGGGCATTCCTACCCATGCTTATCCGCCAATTGCTTTG
Source organism: Brachynemurus nebulosus (assembly GCA_035578155.1). Taxonomy (NCBI): domain Eukaryota; kingdom Metazoa; phylum Arthropoda; class Insecta; order Neuroptera; family Myrmeleontidae; genus Brachynemurus; species Brachynemurus nebulosus. The sequence continues at coordinate 153,316,083 of JAPWDM010000001.1, read as the reverse complement.
TGGTTTATTTTTAAATATTAAAAAAAAAGGAACTTAAATAGTAAACTGGAAGGCCATTATGAAGATATTTTTTCTTTCCAAAAAAATCCAAAATTTCTATTTTATAAATAATAAAAATCCAAAATTCCTAATTTATAAATAAACAGTGACTTTAATAACATTTTTAAATTACTTAATATGTATGTATTCCATTTGTCACAAAAGTAAATTCACTTTTTTTTTAAATTTTTTAAAATTACTATTCGCCTACTTGTATTTAGAATAAAAATAATGCATTTAAAACACATTTAACAACAGCATTCAATTCCGATGTAAAAATGGGAGAAGTGGGGGGAAAAGTAATCTGGAATCCCTAAAAGGTACTAGCTGGATACTAACTGAATACACGTACAAAATTTCAGCCCTCTAGGTTTCCTTAGAGAGTCTCTAGACGTGTTAGAAAACAAGCAAAAAAATTAAGGAAATATTGGCGTAAAAATCGTGTGGATAAGGGTTAAAAGTTGAAACCTCCAAAAAGCAGTGTCTGGTTATTAGCTTAACCTGTACAAAAAATTTCAGCCCTCTAGGTTTATTTGGGGAGATTTTGACCAGAACGAAACTGTTAAAAAACAAGAAAAATCATGTTCTTTTTGGTATAAAAATGGTGGGGGTAGGGGTTAAAAGCCGAGACCCCCAAAAGGCACCCCCTTGATACTAACTCAATCCGAATACAAAATTTCAGCCCTCTAGGTTTATTTGGGTGACTTGTGCGAGTGGTACAAACTTCGAAAACGTCGAAAAAGCATTAAATTGTAGCTTAAAAATGAGGGGGGTGGGGGTAAAATATTAAAACCTCTAAAAAGCACAACCTAGGTACGAACTTTATCAACACACCAAATTTCAACCCTCTACGTTAATTCTGGGGGGCTGGGGGCCTGTTAGATCCAGCTAAAATCGTTTTTTCCCCCTGTACTCCCTCCAAATCATCTTAGGAAGCTGAATTTTCGATATGTTGTAGAAAATTCACCGAAATATTATTTCCAATCGGTTTGGAAAAGTTTTATTATTTTACGGCCCCCCACCACCCCCTTAAAAGTTGGGTCGGATCAAAAATTTTCCCAAAATTTGACCCCACTTTAATAGTATGAGGTGCCTCGAAAATGAGCCCCACTTACCAAATTTTATCTCTTAACTTCCATAGGGGGGCCTACACAAATTAAAAGGTGGCGGGAATATATATATATATATATATATATATATAATATATATATATATATATATATATATATATATATATATATATATATATGTATATATACAGCAGACATTTTTTTTCTACATATTCATGTTCTACGGGTCCGAAAATGGATAGCGCCCCTACTCTCGCCTCTCGCCGTTCTTGTCGTATAGACTGTATAAGTCTAATTTTTTCAAGGAAAAATTCGATTAATATGTGTCTGAAACCTGTAAATCTTATTCTTGCAATTTTAAAACAATTAAAAAAATAAGTGAGACTACATTTTTAATGATGATTACCAAAAATTATTCAAAATTAAAGAAGACAAATTGGACACACGGCAATTCAACAATTGAATTCCAGAAAGTAAGGTAGTACAAGAAACTAATTTTTTAGCCGTTGTTTAATTTTAAATAATATTATAATAATATATATTAATAATATTCTGAAATCATTTCCGCCATTAGTTGGAATAATATTTGGTCGTGTAATATGAAATGTCGTTACCCAACCACTTGCTCTACCATTGAATTCAAATACATATCGATACTTTCTTAAGCATTAAAGATATATTTAAAAGTCGTTCCTTGATTTTAAATAGTATTATTATATCTTGAAATCATTTTCTCCATTAGCTGGAATGGTCGAAAAATGAAAAATTTGGTCGTGTATTATGTAATGTCGTTTTCCGACCACTCCCACAGATAAAGAAATATGTGTCGCTTATTTTTTAGTGTTCTACAACATACTCAAATTTCACCAAAATCGATAGGTCCAGCCTCGGGATATTTACTTATTACTGTTTTTTTTTTTTTTGCTCATTTGTATTTATTGCAAAAAATGTAAAAATTTTTCACCAGAATAACAATTAAGTTCGAGATTGCTATATTGTCCCGCATTGACTATATAGTGAAAAACTTGGTCACCTTAACACTCGATCACTTATCAGATATAATAATGACTTAAAATATCGTTGTATACAGAAACAGCAAAATCTCCTATATGCACATTACAAAAAATATATGCTCTATCATTTATCAATGAATTAGTGTGAAATACAAAAATCAACCTATATATAACTTTACACCCTATCCCACTCTCTATTTTAAAAACATTGTAATTAACTTAAGTAAGTCACATTTTCAAACTCCGCCCATCTTTGTACGTGTAGCACACTTTCAATAAGAAGTTTAAGCTTTCTCGATATGGCCGAAGCTTAAAACCTTTTGAGATTCCATTCGAATTTAAATGCCAAATGTAACAATCAGTAAACAACGTTATTTATAACGATTAACTTAATCAACGGGTCGTTATTAAATTAAATTGTGATTAGTTAAGTCATTAATATCAATTTTAAATAGATAACATTTGTACAATTTTCAAATACAAAATATATATTTTAATTATTTAACATTAAGTGTACTTAATTGTGATGTATTTGAAATTAAATTTATTATATATTTGTTAAATTATTGCTTAATTAAACTAATAAATTAACAACAAAAAAATCATAAATAATTAAAATTAAAGTGATTCCTGACATGCCATTCACAAATATCTGAAAAATTGTTTTGTTCTAAAATATCAGCATAAATTTAAAAATTTAAAAATGTTAACGTACACTGGAGTAGTGACATCTAATGCAACAACAAAGATAACCGATTTATCAACAACAAACCATCATTCAAATTTGAATCAACCGCCACAATTTTTAACTACAAAAACGGATAACACGAGATGTTTTTCCGTTACAAATTTATTACAATTGGGAACGTCCACAGCGCTTGAGAGTAATAATATACGTACTTCGTCAAATCATCTGCAAAGTAAAAGTGAAGGTAAGATTTAATATCCAGTACAGATAAACTGATAGGAGTTTTAAATATTATCGCCAAACATGTTTTCAATTACGGAGTGATTATTCCTTTATTCCTGTATAGTCACTATGGAAAATCTAGATGATGATAAAAAATTTATTTTCTGATCCATTTTCTTATGATACAGAAAGTATTTCCGAAGATATGCATATTGAACTAATCGAATTTCAGACAAAATTTGAAGCCTAGGCACATACAATATTGACAATATTTCAAATGCTATCAATACTATTGATATGTATGTCTGCGAACTACACTTTAGCGGAAAAAATTAAAGGATCAAAAAAAAAAAAATTCCAAATTTTTAGCGATTTTTCGAATGGCTGTATCTTCGTGAAAAATGGTCGTATCGGAGTCGTAAGTAAAGCAATTTAAAGCTGAAAGTTTCTAGTTTTGAGATCTTACCATAAAAAAATTTTCAAAGCAACGCGTATCGCCCAATCCTAATAAATACACTAAAAAAAAAAAAAATTTCGAAATTTTTTCGGTTCTTTTTTTGGTCCACGGACTTGAAAAAAAATTTTCCGATTTAATCACCATATGGACCGGATAACTTGTTCATTCAGCTATATCTTGCTTTTTTTTAGACCTTTATACGACCACTTCTCGCTGAGATATCGGACTTTGAATTAGTGATGAGCAAATGCAAGACCAAGACCAAGACTTGGCAGTCTTGGTCTTGGTCTTGTTCTTGCATTAAGAATCTTGGTCTTGGTCTTGCTAGAGCAGTTTGAGTCTTGGTCTTGGTCTTGGTATTACTAAAAATCTTGCACTTTCTTGCATTTTTTTATTAACGAATTTTTTCCTTTTAAAATCAGAATTTTCTCTCTTTACGGTATTAATTATACTTTTAAACTATTTAAATAATTTAGCAAGAGTCTTGCTTTTTTCTTGCTATAGTCTTGGTCTTGCTCACTTGAGTCTTGGTATTGGTCTTGCAACCATACTTATAGTCTTGATCTTGCAAAATGCAGTCTTGGTCTTGGTCTTGCAAAAAATGCAAGACCAAGACAAAGACTGCAAGACCAAGACTAATTTTGCTCATCACTACTTTGAATGGAAAAGGATCATTTCGTGTTTGACCATCGATATCTCAGCATCCAATGATCACACAGAAAATTGAAGATGGGTTTTAAAAACTCGAATAAATTCTCTACAGGAATTAGCCATTGTTTTTTGGGAAAAAAATTTTTTTTGCATACTCTACATGAATTTTAAAAATCAAGGAAAAAAGAGCGTTTGGTGGCATTTAGGAAAATCGAGCGCTGAATTAAAAATATCGAGCAAACCATTAATGTTAAGTGTGCCTTTTACAGTTCAATATACCCACAAAATCCCCACCGAGTTTTAATTTAATCTATCCAGCTTTTTTTTGTTTCAATCGATTAAATTTTTGAAAAAATTAAAGGATCATTTTTTTGCTCTAAAACTTTCATAATCTTTAACAAAATGAAAAAAAAATTTCTCAGGTTTTTTCACATTTTTATCAATAACTATTCAAATTTATAAAAAAAGAAAATTTCTTAAAAAATTTCAAAAAAAATTTTTTTTAAGAATTTTTTGAAAAAGTTTTTCAAAAATTTTCTTGAAAAATATTAGAATTTTTTTTTTTTTTTTTTTGAAGTTTGTTATTGATAAAAATGTGAAAAAAGCCGAGGAAATTTTTTTTTTCATTTTATTAAAGATTATGAAAGTTTAAGAGCAAAAAAATAATCCTTTAATTTTGTCAAAAATTCAATCGAATGAAACAAGAAAACGGCTGGATGGATTAAATTAAAACTCTGTGGGGCTTTTGTTGGTATATTGAACTGTAAAAGGCACACTTAACATTAATGGTTTGCTCGGTATTTTTAATTCAACGCTTAATTTTCCAAAATGCCACCAAAAGCTCTTTTTTTCTTGATTTTTAAAATTCATGTAGAGTATTGATATAGAGATTGATATACTTTTCCATGCAAAGTCCGATATCTCAGCGAGAAGTGGTTGTATAAAGGTCTAAAAAAAGCAAATTAAAGCTGAATGAACAAGTTATCCGGTCGTTATGGTGGTTAAGTCGGCAAACTTTTTTCCAAATCCGTGAACCAAAAAAAGAAACCGGAAAAATTTCGAAATTTTTTTTTTCAGTGTATTTATTAGGATTCAGCGATACACGTTGCTTTGAAAAATTTTTTATCGCAAGATCTCAAAACTAGAAACTTCCAGCTTTAAATTGCTTTGCTTACGACTCTGATACGACCATTTTTCACGAAGATACAGCCATTCGAAAAATCGATAAAAATTTGGAATTTTTTTTTGATGCTTTAATTTTTTCCGCTCGTGTATATTGTAATATTGAACAATATTATTAAAGTGTTGTACTTTTATACATTATAATATTTAATATTTTTAACAATTCAGTTTGTCAGTAATAGTATGTGTGAGCGAGCACCCTTATAGTTAATTAGCATGAATTTTTCCTTGTGTTACTTTTTTGAATGAGTAAATAATATATTACGTAGGATCGGAATTAAAAGGTTCATCGCACCTAAGCCACCAAAACAGATCTAATGTATCCCAAGTAATCTAAAAGGAGCTAGCTAACGCCAGGTTCCTCGTACAATCTCAGGATTACACTAAGATTTGCTCTCCTGATGTCCTTCTAAATCCAAGATCAAGGTATGACAATGTCTCCTGAGAGCATAAGACATAAGACGAAAAATCCTTTGCTTTTTTTAAGCCGCTTATGATTTCAAAACTTTAATAACTCCTGCTCTCGAGAACATAACGGACATCTGGGTTTAACATTACATACCCAGACTTCGTATGTTTATATTCTTTCTTTCTTGGGTACTTGAGTTTATAAAGCATGATACATCATGGTATGGTCTATTAATTTTACTGAAACTCTCCTCTTATATTTAAAGCTAGTTTTTTTTTTCTAAGTGATAAAAACTATGAAACTACCATAAACCTTTTTAAAAAGTCTAAAAAATTTTACGTGAACACTTTATAATCTACATATCATTAACAAAAACCGATCTTAACAATCTAAAATTTTAGAGAATATTTGAAAATCATACAGCCACAAACCTACTCTCCATTACTTTTGCATTCTCTTTTTTAACTTGTTAGTAAATTAAGAAAACATAAATTTATGAAGTCAACAATAATATGATTATTAATTAGCAATTAAACAAAGCTTGTTTCCTCTCCAAACTTAATTTTTACAACTCTTTAAAACCATATATTATATCCACCGCAAGCCGGTCTCTAAACAGATACATGATCTTTCTTCCTCTCTGTGTTATCTACCGCAAAAAATAAGCAAACACCACTTTAGTTTCAAATTACATATTTTGGTAATTGATATATTTCATCGGAACTTGGGTGACTGGCAATAATCGTCATAATTCACAGAGCAACTATAACTGAAATGGGACATGAAAATAATATCGATTTTTAGTGTAAATACTGTTTGTGGTAATTTTCGAAATTTCGATTACGCTTTAAATTGAAAAGTCGATTTGATTGAAATAGGTAGGCTGACCGCATTTTTTTAAATAAAAATAAGACACTACAATGACACAAGCAAGACGAGATTTTGTCATAATTTCAAATCGAATTGTAAAAGGATTACTGTAAAATTTCTAAATTTTTATTAACAAAACTTTCGAGAACCATTTAGGAATTTATAATTTAAAAAAAAAGATCACAAGTACACACAATATGAGGCGGATTTATAGTTTTGTCATGTGCGGCTACCGATGGCGTTACATAATTTTACACAATTAACACTAGGTATCGGACATTTTTCGGATCAAACAACATCGTGTTTTGTATATGCAGGCAGATAGACAGATAATATGTGTGAATTATATATATATATATATATATATATATATATATATATATATATATATATATATATGTATATGTATATATATATATATATATATATATATATATATATATATGAACAATTAAAAAAATTTAATTTAATTATTCTTTCTAGGTTAAACTAAATGGTTTTTGTTAAATATTTTTAAACTTATTTTCAACTTATTTTACCCAACGTTAGACAAAAAATGCCGGAACCAATCAGTGTTCACCACACATGTCATGACTCTATTTATTATAGGGATCCTACTTTAGTATAAATGAAAATCACCAAATTAGAAATTTAGAATGTCAGCTATTTAAGTAGGCAAAATTTATTAATTTTTATTCAATTTTTTGTGTTCATATGGATTTATAACTAAAATGTATCTTCCAGAAATAAAATAATGAAAAAAAAATTTTAAAAATATTCATTACTTTTTGAGATATGGCGTTCATTGTAAACGCTTAAAAACTTATGAAAAAGGGCCTATGGAAACTTGTGGAAAAGAATTGATTTGATTTGGTTGATTGTTTAATTATAGTACTTTTGAGGTAAATTTTTCATTTTTGCCTTGGGCTATAGTCCGCCCACTTAACCCGCTATAAGTACACTACTGAATACAATTGTTTCTAGACTAAGTATAATCAAATATATCAAATTCTAGCGATAGAGATTAATGTTTGTCACTACTATTTCAATATTTTGATACCAATTATACAAACTATAATCCTGCTTCAGGATACTTTAAAAGGCTACCAGCAAAATAGAAAATTATTTAAATAATCGATCTTTTTCTCATCCCTCATCTTTAATATAGTCACATTCTTTTACACAAAATATGGTGCGGATGTTTTCGGCTGCAGCATTTTTTCCCTTTCTTAATACACATTAATTCAACTCATTTTAATTTTTTATCAATTTTCCATCAGTCTTCCACTCATATTTATTCTCATACGTTCAAAGAAAGACAAAAAATCTTAATAGGTAGTTGAACATGATAATTACTGAGAGCAGTCAGATGACAGCCCTTTATATCGTGAACGTCAATTTTGTTGACACTTGACATAAAAGTGCAAGTGTTTTTTAAACATATGTTTTTGTTATTAAAACTAGATTTTTGGTAATTAAAAAACCACCATCACATTATTAGTTTATATATGACACCGACTTTTATAATCATAAGTAATATCTCTAATCAGGAGCGTCAATACCCTGCAACGCTAACAATAGTTCAGTCGTCTAATTTAAAATACTTTATAAAATGCTAAAAAATTGTTTTGAACTTTTATGTCTTTTCACTACTTCTTTCTTTTTGAATTTTCAAAAATTTGGTTGCTTATATCTTACAAAATTACCGTCATAACTTACAATTAGCCGAAATAATTTTAATTGAGTTTCCTTAGGCTATGGTCACAGTGCATCCGACTTTGTCAGAATTTTTAACACTGACGTGCACGGCAGTTAACGACCAAACAAACAACTACAGTAGACTCTCGTTAATTCAAACCTGCGATAATTCGAAACTCTCTATAATTCAGAGGTATCACGAGTTCCCTACAAAATCTCTTTATATTTCGAACTGAAACAATACATTTTTATACACTTGGTATTTCGAACAAAAAAATCATAGCTACGTAACAAAACGACGCGTTAATTCGAACTCATCGGCTTCAAACACTCGACAATTCAAAGTTGCAGAAAGAAAGAGACAGAAAGATTGTAAGTACATTTTGAGACAAGTTCAAGTTCATTCATCGCAAATGCTTAAAAAATTAAAATTGTTACCTGCGATAATTCGAACCTCTCTATAATTCGTAATATTTTAAGAGTCCCTTGAATTTCGGATTAACGAGAGTCGACTGTATATGTTATTAAATGTAAATGGTCACAGTGAGACCGAATTACACTGGCGTAAACGGTCAAATTTCACCGACCATCGACCAAAGTCAAATGAATTTGATTTTTTCGGCAGTATATGTCAGTGTTATGTTGTATGATATGAATAAATATGTATAAACTAGCTGTGGCCCGTGGTTTCACCCACGTAAAATTATCTTAATTATTGGTCAAATGATTAAATCAATTTTAAATTAGATATTCGGAAATTTTTCTACATCAATTATTTATAATGCCTGGCTACGCTCGTCAAACGACTCTAAAGTAACAAACTTCACATTTCAATAGCATGGCTAATTTCCGCACCTTTATGTACTTAGATACCCGTATCAATAGGTAGGTTTAGGACTATTTCCAGTTTAGGCCTTGCTCGGGGCACCAAGACCGTAGGGGACAATTTTAATATCACAATTAATTTGGGTCTTATTTGATGGCCTTGACGGACAATTCTGACCTCCAGGTTCATTCAAATTTGATATTCTAAAATTCTGGGCATAATTCTCGCCTAATAACCCTAAATTAACCATACTCATATTTCTATAGCATATTTAATTTTCATAAAAAATTGTCAAAATCCAACCGTTTAATCTTAATCCTATTAGATAGTGCTGGGGGTTAATTTTGAACTCACTTTACATTTAAATTAGATATTCTAAATTTTTTTATAAAATCAGTTTCTTTTAGTGTTCCGTTCCGCTCGTCCAATGATCTTAAAATAGATATATTCATATTTATAGTGTACAGTGGAAACTCGATATTTCGTCACTCTGTAACTCATCATATTCTATAACAATTCGTCGCTCCTAAAAAAAATGTACGTAGTGTAGTTGGTTTTCTACTTAACTTTTGAAATTTAAATAGAAAAAAATTAAAGTGTATCGTACCTAGTTATAAAAATTCCATTAAACAACGAATTACTCAAAATAAAGGGATATCTTTCTTTAAATAAGTAAAAATATTTAATTAATTTTTCTCTTTGTTTTTCATTTTCAGACATATTTCATAATTCGTCTATTTCTGTAATTTATCACCTCTCCGGCCCCGAGCATGATGCATTGTCGAGTTTCTACTGTAGGTATTTAATTTTCATGCCTTGAGACTTTCCGTAGATACTCCAGCCATTAATTTATTGCGTCTTGTATTACTCCAGAATCCTAGGCAATAATTTTAATCTCACTTAATTTTTTCAAAATATCAATGTTTAACTAAAATTTAGTCAAGATTCGCCGTCTTTTTTAGACCATTTTTGGGTCCCCAGCACCCTAGGGGGTCATTTCAACTTCACATTCGTTTATTTCATGACCTCGGTAATGTTTGAGCAAAATTTGGTCAAGATCCATCCATTCTAGAGAGCTTTCATTTTTTAGGATCTCAGTATTATTTAAGCAAAATCTGGTAGAGTCCAACCGTTTACTTTCCAAAGTCCAGCCACTTACTTTAGAAGTCTTTATTAGAACATAAGGTATCACGTATCCACCAGTGAACCAATTTTTGAAAGTTGCTCTGCTCGTCAAACGACTTCAGCCTAGCCATATTCTTATTTCAGAAATATAGGTACCTAACTTTAACAGTTTGTGACTTTTCTGTAGACAACCATACTTATTTAGATTTTTAGGAGTGGAGTACCGTTGGTCATTTAATTTTGCGTAATTTTTATTGCTTCAGACTCCTGGGGATCAATTTTAAACTAACGTTTATTTACTCCGAGATTTTAAAAGGGTTTGTGTAACATTTAATCAAAATTCATCAAACCATTTATTTGAATTTTTTGAAAATAGTATTTTGTACAGTAAATAAGTAATTTCATAGTAGTCATAGGTAAAAATAATATTATATGGTATCTATAGAAATACTTATTAATACTTACAGAAATTCCAATTTTTTTTTCTCCAAATGCTTAGCAACTATCTAAAATTTTTATGATTTTTTGATAAATTGGCCACAGACTGCTGTGTACAGCAATAGAAAATTAATTTTTTACGGTTTTTCGTAAATTTCGACGGTTAGACAAAAAATTTTGCAAAACCCTTTCTTAGCGAGCGCCTACGACCCAATAGGCACCTACATGCCAAATTTCAAGTTTGGAGGTATTGTAGTTTTGGAGAATTTGTGATGAGGGAGTGAGTGGTATTTCTCTTATATATATATATATATATATATATATATATATATATATATATATATATATATATATATATATATATATTATATATATATATATATATATATATATATATATATATATATATATATATATATATATATATATATATATATATATTTTATATATATATTATATATATATATATATATATATATTATATATATTATATATATATATATATATATATATATATATATATATATATATATATATATATATATATATTTATTGGATTTATAAAAAAATTTGCCACATTTTTCCGCTATATATAAGAAAATAGTGTAAAATTTATTATTATTACTTTTTTTTTCTTGCAAATTTCACTAACTTGTATTTTTTTATAGCAGAAAATTAATATTTTTAGTAAAGGATTTTCTAAAACGTGAACTTGTTTTTCTATTTTCATTTTATTAACGATATAATTTCTAAATTATACTGAAATCAAGAATCAATTTTACCGTTATACTGCCGAACACGGACACAATGTGACCACACAATTCGTTCGTGTATACACTGCCGTATACGGACCTGTAAATACCCTGCCGAAGTCGGATGCACTGTGACCATAACCTTAGCAAAATATCTGTATTTTTGTAAATGGAACCTTAGCTTCATTTTAAAAATCCTTTCTAACGATAACCTATACGATGTGGTACGTGGAAAAAAATTTCATTCCTCACCAGTGGCATATATTGGGTGAGGCAGTTAGGGCACACGCCCCGGGGGTCTTTCAAAGAAGGCGCGCAAAATCGCCAATTATTAGATTTAAAAATCAAAATAAACTATAATAAACCAATCAACACTTTCAGTTCCGTGGCTTCGGCATACGAAACCAAACAAAACAACCACAGAGGCCGACCCCGATCAATATTTAGAATAATAAACAAAACACTTAAAAATATTCTATATTATTCTAATAAAAATAATTTATGACTAGGTGCCGGACACTTTTCATTTTTTGTACATATAAATATACATAGGGTTGACCAGGGTCACTGTGAATGGATTTTCATGAATTGAGATAAAAGCGTTGTTTTAAGTATTTCTAATTTTATATATCACATTATGGTTGATTTATTTTTAATTCTACATTATTCAGGATGCACCACAAAAATTTTGAGCAAATTCGTATGAAAAAGAAAAATTTTATAAGCCATTCACATTTCCCCGGTGCGGTTTTGCAAATCTTATGAATTTTGGGGTAAAAGTGAATGCCATCAGAAAAATTATTTAGAATGGATTACAAGAGAAGTGAGGTACATCAAAGTAAAGCCCAAATGAAATTCTTCACATTCACCCCACTTTAAAATTTTTCATCATACTTTAGCGATCACAATTTCCCTTTGTTTAATGCAAGTTATCCATACCTCAAATTTGCACCAAAAATCAAGGTTAAATAAAAATAACAAAAATTGTAGGAACAAATCTATTACAAACTAAAAATGATATTTTGATGATATTTTGTCATTTTATCAAATAAAAAATCAAAAAATCACAAGATTTTCACACAAAAACAAGGAAAATGAGAGTTTTTCAAGGGAATACATTTAGTTAACATGAATAAAAAAACAACAATCTATTAGGTCTAATACTTTATTAAATTTAAAAAAAATGGTTTTGTATTAACCCTACTGCCCTTGGACACTCACAGAGACATTGAAAACAAGTAATTTTTCTGTTTTTGTAAGTTGTTATTGGATAAGGGAGCACAGCAATGATTTCGTAGATTGATACACAAAACATCGCTTTTACACAAGTTTTTTTTTTTGTATTATTTGTACAACGGAAACTTGTACAACAATGTCACCAGCATCTTCATCAACATTTTCAACTCTGAAAAGAACACTACTGAAATTTTTGATCGAATGGGGGCATTTGTGAATGACGTTCACAATTACCCCACAATTTTAAAATCATGGCGTAATTGTGAATTGGTAATAAATTGTTCAATTTCTTTAGCAGTTAATAAGGAACCCTCTCAGGGTTTAGACCACTTCTTTAGATGTACTTTTAACCATTTCTTATCTTTTAAAAAAAGAAAATGTATTTAAAAAAAATTTTTTTTGAGGATTGCTCGAAGTAAGATACATAAAATTTTGCAAGGGCTTTTTCAATCTAAAAAAAAAAGATACTAATACACCGGGTCCTTGGTATATGTACCCCTACGTGTGGTGAGTCTCACTCTAAAGTATAACTATCAAGGCACAATATAGGTGATCTTATATGCATATACATACGTAATTAAAAAGAAATTAAAATTTATAAATTTTCAACTGCGTAGAGAAAATATAAAAACAACACATAATAAATACATTGTTTAATAATAAAAAGACGCCACAACAAATATTTTATTAACACTATGAGGCCCGAGCACTTTCATAGTAAATTTCCCCGGAAGCCGGCAATACTTAAAAAAAAAACTATATAAACAAATACATAAAATAAAATGATTCAAACACACAACACAGTTCCATACGTATGTATGTGTAAAACTGTAAAGGAGCTTCCACATTCTCGCCGAGGTTGGACGAAGTAGTTCCTCGCGAAGTTGGTCGAGGCATAAGAATAGCATTGAAACACCAACCGCGAAGCACAACGAAATGACCCTCCACATTCTCGACTCGTCCAACCTCGGCGAGAATGTGGAAGCTGCTTAAACAGACGTACTACGTGATACGTACATACATACTACATAAATACACTGGCGTTCAAATCAATTAAAAATATAAATTATATTTTTTATGTATTTTTTGTTTATCTTAAAATTCTTTATACATAGAAACCAAGAGAGTAGTGTTTGTTGGTATGTATGTGTTTGTGTGAATGGGAACACATCCGTGTGATGAAGAATGATAAACATGATAAACATCGCACACACAATGAGTAATCAACTAATCAATTAATCATTGATCGCGGTCGGCCTCTGGGGAAGTTTTGTTTGGTTTCGGATGCCGAAGCCGTGGGGCTGAAAGTGTTAATAAGTTTTTATTAACTTATTATCAATATGTAACTAAAGAACATTATTAAAATTTTAATTGTAAAATATGTATTTAAAATGTTAAGACTTACAATTAATAAAATTGGTGCCTCGTATAATACAGGATTATAAAATAAATACAAAAACATTTCTCACGCTAAATGACAGCAGCTCAATCATTCAAACATTATCTACTATGTCTATGTAGGTATAGGTATTAATTAGATTGGACCACTTAATATGTTGTTTGTTTATTTAATATGATGCGGTGTGGACTGTGGTGCATAATGTCAATGTTTTCCTTTCTTTAAATGGATAAAAAGACAAGTGAAACATGTTTTAATTACTTATGTGATTATGTAATAAAATAATTTATAAAAGTAAAGTACAATTATTTGCAAAGCACACCCTGTATAATATATTTCTGTGGATTTTTGTTTAAAAATATTGTAAACATGTTATTGTTTGTATAAAAAGATTCCCACGCAGGTACAACTAGCAAGGGGTCTAACTAGTGGTCGTACATCAATTGCGCGCAATATTAAAAGGGACGAAAAAAATTTTTCCTGAATTGCGCGCAATGTATTAAACAATATTTCCTGAATTGCGCTCAATGTATTAAACAATGTTAACGCGAATGATAATGTAATAAATATTAACTGGATGATATTACATTTTTTTAAACAATATTAATTCTGAAAAAGAAAGTTTTATCAATTGAAAAGTTTATCAATCTTTAAACCAAACTCTCTTAATCGCACATATCTTCATAGTTCAATTTATAGAATTGAAAAAAGTAAAAATCAAACAATGAGATAGTGACAAAAATAGAAAATATTTAAGTGATGTGCAGAAAAGGAAATGGGCCAACAAGAAAATATAATTTGAACATCATGAAAAAAATTTTATTAAAATTTTTAAAAGCTGAGCCAAAAAAGATTGAAAATCAAGAATTAGCTATTGTTAACACCAGTTCACAAAGTAGTTCAACAGCTTCCTCAATTTTTAAACGAAAGTAGTTTCCTCAATTTTAAATTTTGATTTCTATTTATTTTGAGGGCTCCTAATTTTAGTTTTACTCTGGGCTCCGCGAATACTAGGGACGGCCCTGTGGGACACGCACTTTACAAATTCCAATCTGCTTATTGTTTGGATTCTATATTGCATCAGTTTATTTTCTATTAATTCTTTCCTGATGCGGGTACATTTGTCCCGTGTCGATACACGTCCTGGGCTGTTCAGAAGGATGTATGTGTCAGTCTGTATGTCGTTCAGGCACTTTAAAAAAACAAATATATTGGGATGAGGCGTTGGACAACTTGCTTTGAATTTGGAGTGGAAAGCCTCACAAGCGTTGGTTGTTCTCCACAAATCGGCAGATGCCGACGCCCACAGATTAGGAGGAAACAATGTTTCTGGAACGTCTTCAATGTACGTCTCCAGGAGGTAGTCAGCAAACTCACTAAGTCGCTCGTGGGAAGGCTGTATACTGACTAGGTCACAGAAAGCGTCTGGAACCTCATTAGAGCTCAAATAAGTGAGGCCAAAGCAATACCGAAGCCACTTCCCCTCTTCTGACTTTTTGTCTCTGTAGACAGGTGCTAATCCGAGTTTTTGGATCTTTCGCCACCTGTATAACAAACATTCAAATATCAAATTATTTCGACAAAATATTTGGTACAATTAAAAACAGGCAAATACATTCGAGTTATTGCAGTTGACTGTAAGCACACACTTACCAGGCTTGAGCCAGATGAAATCTATATCCAACAAGTTTGATTCCTGGAAACGTAGATCTCAAACTGTAATGGATGGCTTCCTCAAAGTCGACCACTGCACACTCTGGTTGAAAGTGTAGTTCTCTTTCGGAACACACACTTCGAATGGTATTCAAAGCCTCTGTATAACTTTTTTTCTTCTTATCTTTTAGGAGACAATACACTAAAAGGGATGTATAAATTATCTGCGTAGCTGTGCACAGTGAAAAGCTGTGTGAAGTACTTTGTGCAATATTCAAAAGTTCCATCCATTAAAATAGTTTTAGCTTTACATAGATGCTCCAGATTTGTTTTACATGAAAACATTACGATTCCCTTCTCTTCATCACTCATGATTAAAAGACTTTCCTCTTTTATTGTTTTTACGTCCATTTGTCTGAGGGCCGCAAACACCTGAAGATAAATAAATTATACAAGAGACTTTAAAGAAATTTACTAAACTTAATATGTTGTCACTTAATAAATATTTATATTTCTAAACATTTAAATATTAATGACGTTATTTTTAGAGTGGTAAAAATTTGATGATCTTTTAAAATTTTAAAATAACTCTCAAAGGTATATACCTTATCGCTGAATCAACGCGAAAACCTCTAAATATACTAAATATTATTTTCTAGAACAGTAAATATAAAACATGAAACGTAACACAATAATAATTTTATTTATTATTTGAACTGTGCTCACCTCTGAGGATGATTTCGGCAACTTTGGAAATGCTTTGATCCTTGTCCGGGATATTGTATTTTGAATAAGTTTGATGTCTTTCCGCGCCAATGATTCTACTGACATCTTCTGATCCTTTATTTCTCTATGTATCAGTTTTGCAGGTGACTCCTCAATATTGTCTACTGCCTTCCTTTTAACGGTATTGCTTATACGCTGACGACTCATCAGCTGATCTGAAGCTGGTTCATGGTTGTGATGATTTCCCACTCTTGAAAGCAAATTTCCTACTTCTAACGTATATATACTAGCTTTACAAGATTTTACAGTACACCGCCAACGGTCTTCGTCTGTTGTTTTTAGTTTCTTTTCAAATCTGTATTTAAAACCTTTTTTAACAATTAAAGGTTGGCCTTTCTCGGTAAGAGACTTTTCCATAATAAAAACGATCATACATCAATTGCGCAATTTATTGTAGAGCAAACCGTACCACTGACTATATGTTGCGCCTAGAGAAGATAAAGCGCGCCACGTCTGTTTACATACCTCAAACAACCATCTGGACGTGTACACATTTATATGGAACTGTGATGTGATCCAGGATCCAGCGTTCGTGACCGTTAGCGTGTTAAAACACAAACACGTTCACAAAAAATACAACAGCGTTTGTTTTGTTTGGAATAACAACAATCATTTCAAATTTAAAATTATAACGAACATTGGCTTGTTAACGTAATAATTTGTGAACAATTGCATTTTCAAATTGAAAATTATAACGAACATTATATTTATTAGCTGTAATTAATTGCCTTACTACGGGTTAATAATAATGGTGTTAAAACATAGGCAATTGAACATATAATATTATATATAGTGTATAGACTTATTGTTAGTATATCTCTAGAAGCCTCAAAAGATACGCTCAAGATCAATTGCTACTTTGTAATACTGAAATCAGCTTCAGGGAAATAGCCCACAAACTGGCTTTACGCGCTGTCAGTTTATTATAATATAATAATGTTCGTTAGTTTGTGGTTGTTAATTATTGAAAAAATATAATATAGTATACGTACGCTTGATATGGCCATATTTATTACATTATAATTCACGTTACATTTCGCGCAATGTTGGAAATATTGTTTAATACATTGCGCGCAATTAAGGAAATATTATTTAATACATTGCGCGCAATTCAGGAAAAATTTTTTTGGTCCTTTCGAGTATCGCGCGCAATTAAGGAAACTCCGGCTACCTGACTCAGGTAATCACGCGCAATTGATGCCCGGCCTAACTAGTGATGCAGCAGTGTACTTGGAGAACTGTTATCAAATTTTAATAGCATGAACATGAATAAAAAAACATGAATAAAAAAACAACAATTATGAAAGGACAGAAAAACATACTAAGATTTGATTTTTGACAAAATTAATGTTATTTTAGAAATAATAGGCGCCGTTCACAATTGCCCCAATTCACATTTACCCCGGTCAACCCTAACATGTTTTATCAATTTTTATCCACATATGTATGTATGTGTGTGTTCTATGGTTGTATATATTGACCTGCATAACACATACATGTTGAATCATTTAGTGTTCTGTAGAATCATTTTATGTACTTGTTTACATAAAATTTGTTTAAAGATATTGTCGGCTTCCGGGGAAGTTTACTATGAAAGTGCATATATACATATATATATATATATATATATATATATATATATATATATATATATATATATATATGTATATGTGTCCGCACGATAACTCTCGAACGGAATGTCCTACTGTTACAAAATTTGTTGAAAATGTTGCAAGTTCCAAACTCTTGGATGAGTTCTTCAGCCAAACACGTCGGATGCCAGGAAGATGGTTTTTGTTCTTGCAAAAAATTAGTTTTTTGCCAAAATTTCCACTTATTCAAAAATTTTGTATAGCCATCAGTTTGATGGCTTGTATAGTCACATACATATTTATATGTCTGTATGTATGTTGCATAGTCACATACATATTTATATGTCTGTATGTCACATACTATTTTATATGCCTTTTTTTAGGGTTCCGAAGAAAATCCTATTTTTTAGAGCTCGGAAAGAAATCTTCCGGGACTATAATAGAAATTTACTTTGAGGTCCCTAGAAACCGACAATAATATTCATTAAAATTTATATATTTATATTTAGTTCCACACCGTTGGACAAGTTCATTAGCCAACCATGTCGGATGCCTAGAACATGGTTTTTTTTGGTCATTTTTCGTGAAAAAAATTAATTTTTTGCCAAAATTTTCTCAAGTCAAAAAATTTTGCGGCATTTATTTACACCATTAGAAAGAGGAGGAAAAATCACTTAAAAGGGTGAAAAATCACAGAAAAACGGATTTTTATAAACGGAAATTCGCTATGTTATGCAAGATGCTGCGGCAGGAGTATAATAATTTTTAATATTAAAAGTAGAATGTTCCAAAGACCCATACAAAAATATTTTCTTACTTTAAATGTCGGCACAAGAGTTTAAGTCATTAACACAAGTAATTAATTCAATTTCCGTGAATATATTTGAATGGAAAGTCATAGGAGATTTTCTGAGATTTTTTGACCCTATCATTATTAAAGAATATTTAAATCGATTGAGTTGCGCTTTTTGGGGAAAATACCTAAAATCGACAAATGAAAAGTTTTTCTTTAAATTTTGTTAATACCAATAATACCCTCTAAACATTTAACGGGTCTGTCCATTTTTCTTAATTACTACTTGAGAATAAAATAGTTTGGTAAAAACGTTGGAAGTTCAAAAATCTTGTAGGAGTTCTTCAGCCAGATACAACCGATGCCGATTGCAAAAATTACGGAAGTTTAAATTTTTTTTACATCATGGCAAAGAGCAGAAATAATAATTATACGAGTATAAGATACATTCTTGAACCATTGCCCTATGTAAGAAGGTTTTTCGAGAAAAACTAATTTTTGTAAACGGAAATTCGCTATGCTATGCAGGATGCTGCAACAGCGGTATTTTTATATTAAGATAATTTACAAAGGGGCGCAACATTGATGCGTGCCATAGGCGCCATTTCCGATTGCTACACCACTGTTCCTCACTTTGCAATTTGGTACCTAGCAGTGATGTTGAATGATTAATTGATTAATCAATTTAGTCAACTAATTTTATTTAAGTATAATTTTTTTTAGTTAACTATTTTATCCTCGACTAAACGACTAAAATGATTGTCTAAAAACAACTAATTTAATAATTTTTCTGTATTATTTATGATTCCAAAAAATGAAAAATAAAAAATTACCTGTTTGTATCATTTTTCACTTTTATGTCATTAACATAATTATGTTTACTACCTTAAAAAAAAAATAAATAAATAAATAAAAAATAAATTATTAAAAATTAATAAATACATTAAAAAAAAAAAAAAGTTTTTGAAAGAGTTATATAGGTTTGCCCTATTGATAAATTCGACTAACCCGTTTCAAATACAATTGATCATGAGTCATCATTAAAAAATTAACTAATTCTTATATTCGAAATAAATCAATTTTCTATTCTTTCCTAAAAACAAACTGCAAAATTAAAATTTACATAAATGCAATAATGAAAGAGATAAAGCCAAAAAAACGGAAATTATTTAAATTCGTACGTGACGAAGCATGGTTAAATTTAAGTGAAATGGGCCATATATATTCGATGTATGTATTAATTCAGATGTAGCATTATATGAAAAATTTCATCAGATTTTTCTTCTATGGTTCCCGAAATGTAGAAATAAATTAGACAAAACAAACTCATAAACCATTTTACATTGTCAGATTATTATCCAAAAACAAAAATGTTGGTTTTTTATAGGTTGAATATTAAATGCCTTTTAATGATGCTTATAAATGAACGTTATAAAAATTTTAATAATCCGACGATATGTACTCTAGTTTGTTTTACAACTTTTTTTTATTATCTCTATAATATCGTTTATTTAGCTACCGGAACATTAAATATTTATTAATTACCTACTACGAAAATAAAAAAATATAATTAGAAATATTATACGTAACTGTATTTTTATTGAAAACCTAAATCGTTCCAGCAAAAATAAACTTTGAATATTCAAACAAAGAACTCTAACTTGATTAATGATTACAAATGTTTTAAAAGACGTATAGCTTGGAGAAATAGTTTTTAGTGTACGTTAATGATGTCAAAGTATTAATTTTTTCACTGTAAGGTGCTTTGACGCAAGAAGTATTAATCTTCTTGCGTCAAAGCACCTTACAGTAGTTTTTTAATTCTCCAGCACCGCCACCATAGTTGACTTGTTGATTGATACTTCGTTTGACTATAGAGTTCACACAAATATTATTTTGTTTTAATAAAAAATTCAAACAAATACGATTGTGTTTGGTACCTCATAGGGCCGGTGCAAGGTTCTTTGGTGCCCTAGGCGAAATATCCTTTGGCGCCCCAGAACTGATAAACACTTATTTAAACATAATAACAGTTAAAAATCATACAATGAATTTTAACATGTAAAAATTTTTCACAAAGTATATGTGATAATTATTGTTTGCGCTTGACGATGGTCTTTTTCAACTGGTATTGTCACTAAGCCTACCAGTCTTTCCTGCATCATTCTTATAGGCTCAAATCATTTCTGTCATTAACTGGAATAACAACATTAGGTCGTGTAATATGAAATGTCGTTTTCCGACCACTTGGCAGATCATGTAATTCAGAAAAATATCGACACTTTTTTAAGCATTAAAGAAATGTCTAAAAGCAATTTTTTAACTTTGGATAGATTTCTTGTAACCTAAAAATAATTTCTGTTATTAATTAGAATAACATTAGATCGAGTAATATGAAGTGTTGTTTTCCGACCACTATAAAAATTATAGGCGTAGGAAAGGTTTGAATAGCTGTTATGTTGAGCGCGAAAATTGCCCGAAATTCCTAGGTATGTTTCATCTTATTATCGCCGTTGGTTTAGTTTTCGTCATTTTGACTTTTTCCCTGTAAGGGAACTTTGTACTTACAAAATTTATATTTTTTACGTTTCCAGATTTTTGGCGCTCTAGGCGGTCGCCTAGCTCGCCTATATGGTCGTACCGGCCCTGGTACCTCATTGGTTCTTTAAAATTGTCATCTGATGATGAAATATAAGATACTTATGTAATTTTTGCCATTTTGTTCTGTACTTAAACTTTTATACAATTTCAAACTGATCATTAATGTTTAATAAAGATTTTCACGATTACTTTTTTAATACCTGACACAATTAAAGTAATAACATATAAAAAAGAGAGCTCATATCAAAATAATATTTTGACAGGCGAATTGGAAAATTCCTTTATATTATTAGCAAGTCCATTTGGATTACATTTTATTCTATATCTAAAAGGAAACGTTTTTCGATTTCTGAGTTTCTCTGTTTTCTTTGTATATAAATATATAGTATGTTACGCTCAAAGAACGAAAACGCGCATTGAGCGAAATGGATCAACCACAACGCATTGTTGTCGTTCACCTTCGTTCAATAAGCGTTTTGTTCTCTAAGCATAACGTAATATGTTCATATAATTTCAAAAAAACGTCGTGAGCAGCGGGGCCCCATTACATAAGTCGAATTTTTCCCTTCATCTTCGGTATTGAATGTCTACAAGCGAAATGTGATTGAAAGCCTACAAGCGATTTGTCATTTTGGTGGTTTCAAAACTGATGATGAGTGTCTGGGTGATCGGGGCTTTAAAAAAAGGTTTTAAGTTTTTAAGGGCTGAATCTCAGTAAATTTCAATTTTGTTCCGATAGCAGTCAGCAGGAAAAAAGCCAACACAATTCGTACGAGGGCATTCCTACCCATACTTATCCGCCAATTGCCTTTGTGTTTTATTTTTAAATATTAAAAAAGGACCTTAAATAGTAAACTGGAAGGCCTTTATGAAGATGTTTTTTCTTTCCAAAAAAATCCAAAATTTCTATTTTATAAATAAAAATCCAAAATTCCTACTTTATAAATAAACAGTGACATTAATAACATTTTTAAATTACTTAATATTTATGTATTGCATTTGTTAAAAAAAAGCAAGTTCATTTTTGTTTAAATTTTTAAAATTACTATTCGCCTACTTTGTATTAGAATAAAAATAATGCATTTAAAACACATTTAACAATACCATTGAGTTCCGATATAAAAATGGTAGAAGTGGGGGGAAAAGTACTGTGAAATCCCTAAATGACACTAGCTGGATACTAACTCAATACACGTACAAAATTTCAGCCTTCTAGGTTTTCTTAAAGAGTCTCTTTACGTGTTAGAAAAAAAGCAAAAAAATCAAGGAAATATTGGCGTAAAAATCGTGGGGGTAAGGGCTAAAAGTTGAAACCTCCAAAAAGCAGTGGCTTGCTATCAGCTTAACCTGTACACAAAATTTCAGCCCTCTAGGTTTATTTAAGGAGATTTTGACACGAACGAAACTGTTAAAAAACAAGAAAAATCATGTTTTTTTGGTATAAAAATGGTGGGGGTAAGGGTTGAAAGTCGAGACCCCCAAAAGGCACCCCCTTGATACTAACTCAATTCGAATACAAAATTTCAGCCCTCTAGGTTTATTTGGGTGACCTGTGCGAATGGTACAAACTTCGAAAACGTAGAGAAAGCATGAAATTGTAGCTTAAAAAAAACGCCGTGAGCAGCGGGGCCCCATCACGGTAGTCGAATTTTCCCCTTCATCTTCGGTATTGAATGTCTACAAGCGAAATGTGATTGAAAGTCTACAACCGAATTGTCATTTTGTTGGTTTCAAAACTGGTGATGAGTGTTCGGCTGATCGAGGCTTTAAAAAAAGGTTTTAAGTATTTAAGGGCTGTATCTCAGTAAATTTCAATTTTGTGCCGAAAACAGGTAGCAGAAAAAAAGCCAACACAATTCGTACGAGGACATTCCTGCCCATGTTTATCCGCTAATTGCCTTTATGTTTTAGTTTTAAAAATTAAAAAAGGACCTTAAATAGTAAACTGGAAAGCCTTTATAAAGATATTTTTTCTTTCCAAAAAAATCCAAAATTTCTATTTTATAAATACTAAAAATCCAAAATTCCTAATTTATAAATAAACAGTGACTTTAATAACATTTTTAAATTACTTAATATGTATGTACTTCATTTGTCATAAAAGTAAGTTCACTTTTTTTTAAATTTTTTAAAATTACTATTCGCCTACTTGTATTTAGAATAAACATAATGCTTTTAAAACACATTTAACAATAGCTTTCAATTCCGATGTAAAAATGGGAGAAGTGGGGGGAAAAGTGATGCGGACTCCCTACAAGGTACTAGCTGGATACTAACTGAATACAGGTACAAAATTTCAGCCCTCTAGGTTTCCTTATGGAGTCTCTAGTGTGTTAGAAAACAAGCAAAAAAATTAAGGAAATATTGGCGTAAAAATCGTGGGGGTAAGGGTTAAAAGTTGAAACCTCCAAAAAACAGTGTCTGGCTATTAGCTTAACCTGTACACCAAATTTCAGCCCTCTAGGTTTATTTGGGGAGATTTTGACCCGAACGAAACTGTTAAAAAACAAGAAAAATCATGTTCTTTTGGGTATAAAAATGGTGGGGGTAGGGGTTAAAAGTCGAGACCCCCAAAAGGCACCCCCTTGATACTAACTCAATCCGAATACAAAATTTCAGCCCTCTAGGTTTATTCGGGTGACCTGTGCGAGTGGTACAAACTTCGAAAACGTCGAAAAAGCATGAAATTGTAGTTTAAAAATGAGGGGGGTGGGGGTAAAATATTAAAACGTCCAAAAAGCACAACCTAGGTATGAACTCTACCAACACACCAAATTTCAATCCTCTACGTTAATTCTGGGGGGCTGGGGGCGTGTTAGATCCAGCGAAAATCGTTTTCCACCTCTCTACTCCCTCCAAATCACCCTAGGAAGCTGAATTTTGGATATGTTGTAGATAATTGATCGAAACATTATTTAAAACCTGTTTGGAAAGTTTCTATTGTTTTGTTGCCCCCCACCACACCCTTAAAGGTCGGGTCCGAAAAAAAATTTGCCCAAAATTTGACCCCACTTTGATAGTATTATTGTGCATCGGAATAAGCCCCACTTACCAAATTTCATCTCTTAACTTCCATAGGGGGGCCCTACACATATTAAAAGGTTGCGGGAAAATATATATATATATATATATATATATATATATATATATATATATATATATATATATATATATATATATCAGACATCTTTTTTTTTTACATAATCGTGTTCTACGGGTCCGAAAACGGATAGCGCCCCTGGTCTCGCCTCTCGCAGCTCTTATCGTATAGACTGTATAAGTCTAATTTTTCGGAGAAAATTCGACTAATGAGGCGGGTGGGGGAAAAATATTAAAACCTCCAAAAAGCACAACCTAGGTACGAACTTTATCAGCACACCAAATTTCAACCTTCTATGTTAATTCTGGGGGCTGGGGGCGTGTTAGATCCAGCAAAAATCCTTTTTTCCCCCTCTACTCCTTCCAAATCACCCTAGGAAGCTGAAGTTTGGATATGTTATAGATAATTGACCGAAACATTATTTCCAATCGGTTTAGAAATATTTTATTGTTTTGCAGCCCCCCACCATCCCCTTAAAGGTTGGGTCGGACCCAAAATTTGCCCAAAATTTGACTCCACTTTGATAGTATTGTTGTGCATCGGAATGAGCCCCACTTACCAAATTTAAGCTCTCAACCTACACATATTAACAGGTAACGGGGATATATATATATATATGTATATATATATATATATATATATATATATATATATATATATATATATACATATATATATATATATATATATATATATATATATATATATATATATATATATATATATATATATATATACAGTCGAATACCCGTTATAAGACTGCCTCTTATAAGACTCTTCCCCTCAATTAACATTTTCCAACTTCTCCCACTTAATCACTTTTTCGAGTTTTGTGCCAGACCATTCCTTTGCAGGTCATAAATTATCCTGTCAAAATTGCCCAAAAAACGTATCACCATTCGTTAGAAGCGGCACATAATTTATCTATTTTTCATAAATAAATTTATAATTTTTTTCTAAATTCGCTCTATAGTTTTTGTGGCAGGAACTAAAGAGGTACACTACAAATATATTTAGTTTTGAAAACAATAAAATTTCATATAAATAACATAGTCGCTCAATTTAAGTTTGTAACATCGCTCGCGCGACGAACGAACACAGTTTAATTTGATCAACTGCATCTGTCTTATGTAAACAGAGCTACTTACTTGACGAAAAAATTTTTTTCCATACACTCAAGCTATAAATCAACCTGTCAAAAAATTGAATTGTTGAAAAAACATATATGACAGGAGCGTGTCTTCTAAATTTTTATGAGGAGATATTTCGTGTATAAAGATACAGATAAAATAAAACTATTACATAATTCGATTTCACCACTGTGTTGGTCATCGAAAAGATGCTTGAACAGCGAAATCTGGCAAAAGTTCTAGAATATTCTTTCAATAATCAGAAAAGATATAAAAAATCCTTAATCAATGGATTGACCAACGAATAAGTAACCAAGTACCGATATTTAGAAAAAGTTCCAGAATATTCTTTTTGGAAATTAGAAAAAATATTGAATATCTGATTTCACCACCAAATTTTTCATCGAAAAGCGATCAATTAACGGAATTCGGCAAAAGTTCGAGAATATTCTATTCGGAAAATAGAAAATATATCCAAAAACCGACTTCACCATTGGTTTGAGCATGAAAAAAGTATCCAAATAGCAGAATTCGTAAAAAGTTCTAGAATATTCTTTTTGGAAATCAGAAAAATTATTGAAAATCTGGCATCACCATTAGACTGTTCATCAAAAAAGTGACCAAAAAATGAAATTCGGCAAAAGTTCTAGAATATTCTATGTGAAAATCAGATAAGATATCCGAAACTTGATTTCACCATCGAATTAGTTATTTAAAAAGGATCCATGTACCGAAATTTAACGAAAGTTCGAGAATGTTCTATCTGGAAATCAGCAAAGATTACGAAAAATTTACTTCACCATTTGTTTAGTCATCGAAAAACAAATCGAATACAAAAAGATTGAAAAGATTTGACAAAAGTTTCTATTCGAAAATTAATAAAGATGTCGAAAAACCAATATCACTATTAGAAGAATTATTGAAATAAAAGCTAAATAAAGATATTTAACAAAAGTTTTAGAATGTTCTGTTCGAGAACTAGCAAAGATAACGAATTATTTATCAAAAGCTGGTCATCCATTAGTCACATTGATTCGGTCAACGATAGTGTATTTTTTAAAAAATGACAAATCGTTAACTTTCGCTATCGAAAACTTTAATCGTAAATATCTCCTAAACGGTGCGTCGTAGCTCAAAAATAGCGAAATTTTTGAAGGCTTAAGCGAAGCAAGTTGTGGGTATTTCGAACGTATTGCGAATGTCAAAACCTACTTTTCGTTATCGAAAATTATCGATACCGCGTGACATGTCATAAATTGGTTATAACTAGTTAATTTAGGCTCTGTTTGTCCCATTGACCTGGTCAGATACAGAACAATTTTTAAAAAAACTACTTTTCGTTAATTTTCGCTATCGAAAACTTTAATCGTAAATATTTCCTAAACGGTGCGTCGTAGCTCAAAAATAACGAAATTTTTGAAGGCTTAAGCGAAGCAAGTTGTGGGTATTTTGAACGTATTGCGACTGTCAAAACCTACTTTTCGTAATCGAAAATTATCGATATCGAAAATAACGATATTTCCAAAATGGATGATATAAGGAAGGGAAGTATTCTTTCAAATATATAACATCTACTATAAATTTTCGTTATGAAAATCTTTCGATCGAAAACAGATTGCAAATAATATAAATAAGTATATGTACGGATGTACCAAGTGGTACCATTAATGATGCGTCGCATTGAATTGATAAATTGATTGTGAGTATGGATTCATAGGTATAGGTAAGATATGTAGGTAGTCAGAAGTGGTAGAACGCGTTCTACATACATACGTATTCACTTACAGAATATCGACCCTTGCATCTTTAACGTTATCAATAGCAATCGTAGACATTACGTTGTATGTGGCTGTATCAATATTAAAAAATACTAATTGTGAACTTCTTAATAAACAATTTCCTATTGTTGTAAAATAGTATAAAAATTTGTAGGATACAGCATCTGTTTGTACTATTATGTCAAAAAAGCGAGCTACCCTTCACTGAAAGTGAACCATTTATCTTGCGTAAACCTAATAATAACTTAAATAATGAAATTACTATAAATTTTGAAGTTACAATTTACTATCATTTTTGGTCCCCCATACCTGTTTTTACGCTCCTGGAGATAATTTAATTTTGACAGGATAATTTATGACTTACACTATCCATTCCGGACTATAAGATAAGGAGTAGTCGAGCGACAAAATTAAGTGCGCGGTAGTGAGGGCATTAAAATTCTGAGAAAAATTTCCCCTACGTCCCCTAGACTAGTCTTATAACGGGTATTCGACTGTATATATATATATATATATATATATATATATATATATATATATATATATATATATATATATATATATATATATATATATATATCAGACATTTTGTTTCCTACATAATCGTGTTCTACGGGTCCGAAAACGGATAGCGCCCCTACTCTCGCCGTTCTTATGTTTAGTTTAATTTTTTCAGTTGAAAAATTCGACTAATAATTTTTTCAGTTGAAAAATTCGACTAAAAATATGTCAGGAAAAATTTAAATTGACGAAATTAAAAGGTTTAAGATATTTAAGCTGTTGACCATAAGCTTTTTACTGCAAACTTTCAATGCATTTTTCTTAAAGATTTTTTTTTAAATTCGTAATCGACAAACAAGATATCTCAAGAAGGATTACATAGATTAATTCTACAGACTCATTCTCTGGATTAGAAACTTGTGAACGAAGATTTTTTGTGAACAAAATTTTTTTTTTTTTTATAATTAACAATATTAACATAAAATAAAAAATTCTAGAAGCGATTACAGACTGAACGAAATTATAAGGGTACCGATGTTCTGACTACGAAACCCGAAAATTTAAAAAAAGGCTTACCTATTCACCTATGAACAGGGTGTGATTGTGAAATATGAACCTACAAAAACGATCCGATACTTTTAGAGTTATCGTTTCTGGTTATAGATATCTTTGCTCACAACCTGATAAAAATCGTATGCTTTTATTATATTTAAATTTGATAAATTTTTATTGGAAAAAATAAAAGATATTATTTTAGTTTAAAAAAATCTATAAAAATCTTTATTTTTTGGTTTTCGATATTTCCCCTTAAAAGCTTTTATATAATTTTATAAGTATTAATTTATAGGTACTATACTTTATTAATTAAAACATCGTAATATATCACGTGCAAATACGTTTAAAAACCGAAATAGCAACTAAAAACACATATTAATTAATAATTAACATATAATACGACAAACAAAAAACCGTATTTGTATATAGATCTGTATACATGCTTCTCAACATACAAAATGTACAAAATATATTTTGATATTCATTGTAATTTGAAACCAATTTTCAACCCACCAATGCAAACAAACAGTAGCACATATTCATTACGTACAACATCACTATATACGCGCTTTAAATCGTTTCATGTCGCATCAAATTCACATACGGATTATAGTCTCCGACTTTGATTTCTTATTAAGATATTCCGCATCAGTAAATTTTTACTTAAAAACACATTTTGTTAACAAATTAGAAACGAATGAATCTGATCCGATCGCAATTTGTTTATCGCGGTACTCTTTCTTTTAGGGTTCCGTACATTAAAAGGAAAAGCGGAACCTTTATAAGATCACTCTTTTGTCCGTCCGTCCATCTGTCACAGTGGTTTTCTCGAAAATTAGGTAACTTAGGAATTTGAAATTTGGCATAATATTAGACCTTCATAACGTGTACATAATATATCACCAATCCACAATTAGAAAAAAAGTTTTTGGGATTAATAATAATTAAAATTTGGGACTGTTTGGTCAAAAAAAAAAGTTTTAATTAATATATCGTGTGAGGTGTCATTTTACGGAGTTACTTCGAAGGATTCAAGGATTTTATAATCTTCGTCCAGTGATTTTTGTGATATAAAAATCGCCTTCCGGATCTTCTAAGTTTCTAAAGCTAAAATTTTGATTTTAATAGAATTACTAGATCAGATTATTGAAGAAATTGCTGCTTTTTCGACAATGAAGTTGCTGAAAAAATTTAAATAACTAGGGGAAACATAGCATTATAACGTATTTATTTTTGAAAAAATTGATTTTTTTAACAAAAACGGTACATATCTGAAAGGGAATATATGGAAAAAAAATAGGAAACAGTTCGTAGAATTCGATGAACTATTTTTAAATTTTTAAAACAATTACATAATAGGCCAGAAACAGTTTTTCGTGTTTCTAGAAAAAATAATAATAATAATAATAATAATAATAAGTTGTAGCATTATTTAAATATTTAATACCGGCAGAATGAGACTAGTTTGATTTTAGGCAAAATTAGTATATAAACTTTATTGCTAAAAATTGCTAAAAAATCTTGTGTTCATATCTTAGAAAAAAATTCTCTTTGATTGAACCTGATGACAGTGTAATCCTTGGCAAGTGGAATAGGAAAATTTTTGAAAATTTTCAAAATATTGAAAAATTTTTGCAAAAATAATAGTTTTTGAAAAAAGACATTTTCCTAGAATTTTGATTTTATCAAGTTCCAAACCACCTTCAGATACATTTGTGGGCTGAAAATTTTCTGAAAGAATTGTACTAACATGTGCAACATATTCACGCATCGTTAAATAATTAAGTATACGAAAAAATGACTTAAAAATTTTTTAACCTAAAAAACTAGTTTTTTTTTTTCAAAAAAACAAAAATCTGTCTAGTCTCTTTTGACCGTCATTTTGAGAAACTTTTGCAGTGATTCAGCTATGTAAAAATAATTTATCAAATTTTACGAAATTTGTCCAATTTTTCCATATTTCCTTTCCATTTACTACTTTTGGCACGTAAAAATCTAATTCGCTTGGGTAAATGTTTCAGTATAATGTGGGTTAATTTATGCATTTTTCAGTTTTCACGAGCAAATCTGAATAGAATTTAATTATATACATGTATAATTTTTTTAAAAAGTTTAATTTGTTCTACTGACTTCATACTGTGCGGAACTCTAATTATGCGAACCTAACTCGCTCTTGGCCGATGATTTATTTTTTTTTTTTAATTCTCGCATCCTAGTTATAGGTATATCTTTGTTTATATCCTGATACATTCGTTGTTTGTATATATTTATGTGAACAAATTAAAATGTAACAAATAATGTAATTAATTATTCATAATTAATTAGCGGTAAATAAACATAGTCGTAATTGAAACATTAATCAGTCTGAAAAATCCTACATAATTTAATAATACAATCATTCATTATCGAATTGTTTGTACACTATCTATAGAATAAAAAATAAATACGTACCTACCGTTATAAAATAAAAAATAAATACCTACCTACCGTAAAATTGCATTCATAGGAATTCAAGGGTACCTATCTGGGGACAAAAACTACTAATAATCTTTTAATTACCTACTGTAAATGCTAGTACATATAGCCAGAAGCGACGCAAAGGGTGGGCGAAGTGGACGACCGCCTATAGCCTGGCGACGGAGTTTGGCATGTGTAAGAAAACTGGTAGGATTTGATTAAGGTTTGAGAACTTCTTTTAGCGAATTTCCAGAAAGGAATTCAGCTATTACAGCTACTGTCATGACGCGACTTGAGCCCGGAACTATAGCAGAAATTTGTTTTGATGTCCCTAGAAACCGAAAATAACATTCACTAAAATTTATATATATATATATATATATATATATATATATATATATATATATATATATATATATATATATATATATGTGTGTGTGTGTGTGTGTGTGCGTCCGCGCGATAACTCTCGAACGAAATGTCTTACGTTTATGAAATTTTGTGAAAATATTGGAAGTTCCAAGCCGTTGGACGAGCTCGTTAACCAAACACATCCGATGCCCGAAACATGGTTTTTTTGGAAATTTTGGTGAAAAAATTTAGTTTTTTGCGAAAATTTCCCCTTATTCAAAAAGTTACACCGTTGGAAAGAGGAGAAAAAATCACATAAAAAGGTCTTTAAATTATTATTCTATGTCAACTAGTTTCCAAGAAAAACTAACTTTTATAAACGTAAATTCGCTATGTTATGCAGGATGTTGCGACAGGGGTATTTTTTTTACTCGCCACGTTAGTTTTAGGGAGACTACTTTAATTTTTAAAAAGAAAAGGGACCTCCAAAAATTGATTAAAGCGTTTCTTTTTTGCACGTAGCTTAATTTTAAAGGACAAATTTTTTGAAAAATCAGAGCAGTGGACCTCGCAAGAATCACCTTGCCTACCTCCCAACTCCTATTTTAGTTTTGCGCCGCCTCTGCATATAGCTTGACGACAATTGTATTTGAGTTTTACATAAATTAATGAGTAATACACTAGCGGAAATAATTAAAGGATCAAAAAAAAATTCCAAATTTTTAGCGATTTTTCGAATGGCTGTATCTTCGTGAAAAATGGTCGTATCGGAGTCGTAAGCAAAGCAATTTTTTTTGCATACTCTACATGAATTTGAAAAATCAAGAAAAAAGGAGCTTTTGGGGGCTTTTTGGAAAATCAAGCGCTGAATTAAAAATTTCGAGAAAACCATTAATATTAAGTGTGCCTTTTACAGTTCAATATACCCATAAAAACCCCACCGAGTTTCAATTGAATCCATCCAGCCGTTTTTTTGTTTCAATCGATTGAATTTTTGAAAAAATTAATGGATCATTTTTTACTCTTAAACTTTCATAATCTTGAACAAAATGAAAAAAAATTTTTCTCAGCTTTTTTCACATTTTTATCAACAACAGTATTAAAATTTATAAAAAAAAGAAAATTTCTTAAAAAATTTTCAAAAAAAAAATTTTTTCTAAAATTTTTTAAGAAAATTTTTGAAAAATTTTTTCGAAAAATTCCTAAAAAAATTTTTTTTTGAAAATTTCTTAAGAAATTTTCTTTTTTTTATAAATTTAAATACTGTTGTTGATAAAAATGTGAAAAAAGTTGAGAAAATTTTTTTTTTTCATTTTGTTCAAAATTATGAAAGTTTAAGAGTAAAAAAACGATCCTTTAATTTTTTCAAAAATTCAATCGAATGAAACAAAAAACGGCTGGATGGATTCAATTGAATCTCGGTGGGGTTTTTGTGGGTATATTGAACTGTAAAAGGCACACTTAACATTAATGGTTTTCTCGAAATTTTTAATTCAGCGCTTGATTTTCCAAAAAGCCCCCAAAAGCTTCTTTTTTCTTGATTTTTCAAATTCATGTAGAGTATGCAAAAAAAAATTTTTCTGAAAAAACAATGGCTAATCCTTGTAGAGAATTTATTCGAGTTTTGGAAAAACACCTTCAATTTTCTGTGTGATCATTGGTTGCTGAGATATCGATGGTCAAAGACGAAACGATCCTTTTCCATTCAAAGTCCGATATCTCAGCGAAAAGTGGTCGTATAAAGGTCTAAAAAAAAGAAAATTAAAGCTGAATGAACAAGTTATCCGGCCCATTTGGTGGTTAAGTTGGAAAGTTTTTTTCCAAGTCCGTGGACGAAAAAAAGAAACCGAAAAAATTTCGGAAATTTTTTTTTCAGTGTACTTATTAGAATTAAGAGATACACGTTGCTTTGAAAATTTTTTTATCGCAAAATCTGAAAACTGGAAACTTCCAGCTTTAAATTGCTTCGCTTACGACTCCGATACGACCATTTTTCACGAAGATACAGCCATTCGAAAAATCGCTAAAAATTTGGAATTTTTTTTTTGATCCTTTAATTATTTCCGCTAGTGTACATAATAAATTGAATTAATGTCAAAACTGCTTAAGATTATTTTAAAAAATTAAACGAAAAAAGTTAAAAAGTTATTAAGAAACCTTTTTTTGCTACTCACTTATTTTTTTTAGAAAAAAGTTGATGTGATTTTGAGGGGCGGCATTTTTTACGATGTCCAGGGTGGCACTTAGACTGAATCCTGCCTCTATTGGCAAAATATGTTATTATTAGGAGCTTCTACTCCAGATGTAATGTTTCCTTTTAGCGAATTTCCAGAATGGAATTCAGCTATTACAGCCACTGTCATGACGCGACCTGAACTCGGGACCATGGCAGAAATTTGTTTTGAGGTCCCTAGGAACCGAAAATAATATTCACTAAAATTTATATACATATATATATATATATATATATATATATATATATATATATATATATATATATATATATATATATATATATATATATATATATGTATATATATATATATATGTATTTATATATATATATATATATATATATATATATATATATATATATATATATATATATGTGTCCGCACAATAACTCTCGAACGAAATGTCCTAGGTTTACGAAATTTGGTGGGAACATTGGAAGTCGAAAAATCTTGGATGAGTTCTTCAGCCAGACACGTCGGATGCCAGGAACATGGTTTTTGTTCTTGCAAAAAATTAGTTTTTTGCCAAAATTTCCACTTATTCAAAAATTTTTGCGAAATTTTTTTACACCATTTAAAAGAGAAGAAAAAATTACATAAAAAAGGTCTTTAAACTTTTTTTCTATGTCAACTAGTTTCCGAGAAAAGCGATGTTGTTTAGAATGTGATTATTTTATCGTATAAAGTGTGAATTTAATCACATCCTAAGTACATATTCGACACAATATGGATATTTTGTGTATAATGGGTAGTATATGGATATTTTGTGTATAAGGGTACAAGACCATTTCATTATCCGTACTACCATTATGCGTACGGTTTGTGTGTGTTGTATATACATATACAGTCTAGGTGAGAAAATTTTTAAAGTAAACAAAGATTTTTATGTAAACCAGTCTTTAATTTTAGCGAATTTCCAGTATGGAATTCAGCTATTATTTAACATATATGTACAAACGATTATTTTGAAAGTTAACATAAATATATGATAAAATTTCCAGAATGGAATTCAGCTATTACAGCCACTGTCATGACGCGGGGGGCATGACCTTAGCCCGGGACTATGGCAGAAATTTGTTTTGAGGTCCCTAGAAACCGAAAATAATAGTCACTAAAATTTATATGTATGTATATGTATATGTATATGTATATGTATATGTCGTCCAAGAATGGAATTCAGCTATTACAACCACTGTCATGACGCGACTTAAACCCGGGACCATGGCAGTTTGTTTTGAGGTCCCTTGGAACCGAAAATAATATTCACTCAAAGGCTATTGGCAGATAAGCATGGGTAGAAATGCCCCCGCACGAATTGTGTTGGTTTTTTTTCTGCTAACTGCTTTCGATATAAGATTACAATTTACTGAGTTTCAACCCTTAAAAACTCACCCTTTGGGGGTAAAAAATTATTTTTTGAAAATCACAAAAAAATTTATAACTTTTTAGTGGCTTGACGGATTTGGCTGGAATTTTTATATGTTTTAGATACCTCTATAGTGTACCTCAGAAAAAATTATCAGCTTCAAAAAAAAATTATAACCCCCCCAAAAAAATTGTTTAATTTTTCAATATTTTTTTTCATCAACTTGTAGCTATAGTACAATCACCAAAATTTTTTTGCAGGCTTCCTACTATGACCGATATAACATATAATTTTTTCAGATTTTTTCTCCGGGTGCGTCATAGTTAAAAAAAATAAAATGTCCAAAAGGATTTTTTTTTTCGAAGTTATGTTCGTTGTACAATCACCAAAATATTTCTACAGGCTCCTCACTATGATCAATAGAACATATAATTTTTCCAGAATTTTTTTCCGGGTGCATCATAGTTAAAAAAATTGAATGTCTGAGAATATTTTTTAGAGATAGGCATAGGCTTCCGGGTACTCAATCGATTGGTAATCGTTTACACATTTTGAATATGTTCATAAAAACATTTGTGATTGCTTAGTTTTCGAAAAAAAAAATGGTCGACTCAAATCTTCAAATTCCGCAATCGGCCAAACACTTTGGTGAAAAAAATTTTGATGATTGTACCATAACTACAAGTTGATGAAAAAAATATTGAAAAATTAAACAAATTTTTTGGGGGGGTTATAATTTTTTTTTTAAGTTGATAATTTTTCTGAGGTACACTATAGGGGTATCTAAAACATATAAAAATTCCAGCCAAATCCGTCAAGCCACTAAAAAGGTGATTTTCAAAAAATAATTTTTTACCTCCAAAGGGTGAGTTTTTAAGGGCTGAAACTCAGTAAATTGTAATTTTATATCGAAAGCAGTTAGCAGAAAAGAAACCAACACAATTCGTGCGGGGGCATTTCTACTCATGCTTATCCGCCAATAGCCTTTATATATATATATATATATATATATATATATATATATATATATATATATATATATATATATATATATATATATATATGTGTGTGTGTGTGTGTGTGTGTGTGTGTGTGTCCGCACGATAACTCTCGAACGAAGTATCCAATTTTTACGAAACTTGGTGAGAACATTGGAAGTCCCAAACCCTTGGATGAGTTCGTAGCCAGACACGTCGGATGCCAGGAACATGGTGTTTGTTCTAGCAAAAAATTATTTTTTTGCCAAAATTTCCACTTATTAAAAATTTTTGCGAAATTTTTTTACACCATTTAAAAGAGAAGAAAATATTACATAAAATACCCCTGTCGCAGCATCCTGCATAACATAGCGAATTTCCATTTACAAAAGTACGTTTTTCTCGGAAACTAGTTGATATAGAGTAATTGTAAATAAAAAATACCCCTGTCGCAGCATCCTGCATAACATAGCGAATTTCCATTTACAAAAGTACGTTTTTCTCGGAAACTAGTTGATATAGAGTAATTGTAAATAAAAAAAAACCTTCTTTATGTGATTTTTCCGCCTCATTCCGCCAAATTTTTTTCACGAAAAATGTCCAAAACCCCGTAAACGTTTTCACGAAATTTCTTAAAAATAAGATGTTTCGTTCTTGAGTTATCGTGCGGGCACATTTATATATATGTTTACTAAGTGTCCGCACGATAACTCAAGAACGAAACATCTTATTTTTAAGAAATTTCGTGAAAACGTTTACGGGGATTTGGACATTTTTCGTGAAAAAAATTTGGCGGAATGAGGCGGAAAAATCACATAAAGAAGTTTTTTTTTATTTACAATTACTCTATATCAACTAGTTTCCGAGAAAAACGTACTTTTGTAAATGGAAATTCGCTATGTTATGCAGGATGCTGCGACAGGGGTATTTAAATTTTTAAATAAGACTATTTAATTTTTTCTGATCTCTAAGAAGGGGCAGCTGCCTTCTCCTGCCCCTTGGCAACGCTCTTTACTATAATCAGTAAATCTACATCTTTTTACTAATTTAGAATTTGGTTATAGTTATTGTACTTTTTAATTTCTATTTTTTGTTTTAGATGAAGATTTTGACAAAGCTCATAACGATAGTATAGATGGTAGTTGTCGACCTAAAAAGCCTCGGCGAAATAGAACTACTTTCAGTACAAGCCAGCTGAGTGCCTTAGAACGGGTATTCGAACGTACACATTATCCAGATGCATTTGTTCGTGAAGAATTAGCTGCACGAGTATCTTTAAGTGAAGCCCGAGTCCAGGTAATTAAAAATTTTATTAAAATTTACTAAACTGAATTCTTGAAAACAATAAATTAACACAATTATTTAAAATTTTATAGGTGTGGTTCCAAAATAGACGTGCAAAATTTCGAAGGAATGAACGAAGTTTGTCCCGGCAACAGAATAGCAATGTCATCTGTAACAATTCAATCTATAGTACAAATAATAACCAACAACAATCAAAATTATCATCTTGTATTATTGAAACGCCATTAAACACATCTTTAAACGCCATTACAAACTTACAAAATTCACAAAATGTGCGCACGCAATCATCACTCGCCTCCAATAACACCAACTACATTACTTCCAATGAACAAACACCCGAAAATCCCCTACAATATTTAAATCCATGGAAAAATACATCAATATTGCCACAAGAATTAAGTTTAAATCTATACGCAACAGGCACCTCCAGTTTCCCAACACATTTAGATAACACGAATAGTTCACATCATCATACCTCATGTGCCTTTGTACCACCATATCCACAAAATTTAACGGTGACTAGTTTAAATAATTTATCAACAAATTGTAATTTTGTTGGACAAGTCTCGTCAATATCGAACAGTATTGCACATTTACGATATCGTGCGCAAGAGTACAATAATTTAAATTCGACGCAAATATAAAAATGTACATTAAGAACATTGTACAAAGTAAACATAATTGCATATTTTGTATAGAATGTTTAACGTAAAATTACTTTTAACCAAAATTGTATACTATGTATAAAATTTGAAATAAAAATAAGTATATTTTAAACTAAAATTCTTACTTTACTTAAAAATATTTAAAAGGCATTATAGAATAAAAAGGGTAAGAAAACTACAGGTGAAACTATCTAAACTTGGACTGATGTCATTAAACAAATGCAACAAATTCATCAAAATTAGACGTACCAAAATTTTCCCTCTCTTTTCCTTTTTGTTATTTTTGTATTAGAGTAACTATAGTAATGTAAAATTATACGTCTAATTTTATTTCGTTTGTTAATGACGTCAGTCCAAGTTTAGATAATTTCACCTATACCAATATGTCATTAGGTACTGCAAAGCGGGTTGTATAGCACTGGCGGGGTGAATACTAAAGAAACCTTAAACTTCTTATGATTATTGTAATTAATAGTTTATAGTTTAAAGACGGTTATATTTGATTTTGTCGTAACTTACTATTAATAAATAATAAAAAATAAGTTTAATGTTAAAACTGGCAGATTATAAAAAGAACAAGAAAATTGTGAAAAGTTAGTAGTGGAATATTACAAAAATTATAAAAAATTATCTCCTAATTTATTTAAATTGTATTTACAATCAAAAGGATAATAATTTCTGTATCATTTAGTTGCTTTATTTGAATAGAAAGTTCAAAAATTATCATATTGATACCTTTTTCACAATAACGGTACTAAGCAACTTTATTTTTTCATAGTTTTGTGCACAAATTTGCAAATCAAGGTAATATGGTGGATCAATCACAAAATTTTTATATTTCAGCTGTGATAAAAGGACCTTAAAGAGCTAAAATTCAATGTAAAAATCTTTAAAAATTTTAAACCAAATAAAAGTAAAAAATTCACACAATATTTTAAATAATGGAAAGACTTTATTTACTCTTTTTGACATACAAAGATTGCTTTAACATTTCCGCATACATATTTATAAGATTTCTTTTCAAAATTATTGTCACTCCGAATATAAAAAATTTAATATAGAAATGTAAAAAATATAGTAGTGAAGAATTATTTTTGAAATATAATTATATAATTCCAGTTAGTAATTAGTTAGAGTAAAATAATGATTGTTAAATATATATAATTTCGACATTTCCACTCGGGAAGACGAGTAAAGTCTTATATTCATCAAAATTTCAATTCAAACGATATTCGAGTATTTAAATTTTATAACTCAAATTATATTAGAAGTAATAAAAGATTCAATTAATTCTAGCTTTTGGTATTTTACTCGTGACTCTGCTTGCTGTATTTCCAATTCTACCCAATCGATTTTAAGGAATCTTAATGCGGTAAGTATGTCAAACCGGTATATTAACCGGCACATTACTAAGTAAATAAAAAAAAAAAAATGATATTCATATTATGAAGTTATACAATAGCACTGATATAAAAACAAGATAGATGGAGAGTATTTCTTAAGAGTATGGAGTAGAGATGGCTAGTGAGTGAGTGATTCAATTCACTGAGTTGAATCACTCAACTGACTGACTGAATTGAATCAGTCAAAAATAATTGAATCGACTCTTTCATCTCATGAGTTGAAAGAGTATAATATATGTCCTATGTCATACACTCACTCACTCATTCACTCACTCACTTACGAGTGTATAACATATAAGATTCTATTCAGTTTTCAATCCCTGTTTCAGTTTACTTACGACAATAGACAGAGCAACAGAGACTTGTTTGCACAAACATCTGTTTTTTACAACTGTGTATAAACATAACGTGTATATATCGTATACATATATTATATTACAACTCCCAGAAAAAAGTTAAGGTAATAAAATTTTGAAAAAAAATATGATTGGTTAAATAAGATGACAAGGATAAAAAAGCAGCTTGTACAGTGACAGTTCAATTTACTTATCTCTCTCACACAAAAATCTGTCAAACTAAGTCGGATTTACATAGCTAAAAAAAAAACTAGAATACAGTATTTTTAATGTGTCTCTCCATGGAGATACGGAGTCTTCACCTGATGGCAGATTTGTGGTAACTGATAACTCTTACTGATTATACCGTGTCACCCTGGAGTTAAATATCTACAAATTCAATTCATTTTAGAAAACTATTAAGAAATTATTCTATTTAATGGAAAACTAAAGTAAA
Organism: Brachynemurus nebulosus; assembly: GCA_035578155.1. NCBI lineage: Eukaryota > Metazoa > Arthropoda > Insecta > Neuroptera > Myrmeleontidae > Brachynemurus > Brachynemurus nebulosus. The sequence continues at coordinate 153,275,969 of JAPWDM010000001.1, read as the reverse complement.
AATACATATAAGAAAACATTAAAAAGTTACTAGCATTATTTATAAGTAAAAATTAATAACAAACTTAGATAAAATAAAAAAAAAAAAAAAAAAAAAAAAAACTCGAAAATTATAATTGAGAAGACAAATGCATGAAGAAGTTATGTGGCATTTTTATAATTTTACAGTACAACCATTTGAAAGTTTTTATTTACTTGTACTCCCTATGAAATAGCACATGTTTATTATTGAATTTGTTTGAAACTATTGGAAGTAATGAAACCAAATTTTTCTAGATGATATTTCAGGATAAAATATTTCTAAATTCTACAAAATAAAAAAAGTAAACGAACAGTCAAAAATAAATATATTAAATTTTAAAAAAAAAGTTAAGTTTTGAAAAAATATTAATACCATGACGATCATAACCTTTAATGATGCAACGTCCAGTGGTACACTATTTTGACGTTTATACATAGGTATACACTTCATGTGGATTTATTGACGTCGTGCGACGTGATATGTGAGTTAGTAATGTTTCAGTTGACGTCTTATGACGTCAGTGACCGTCAAGGTGTTACTTTAAATACATAATTTTAATTTTTAATATTTAACATATACATTCATTTAATTTAATCATTTTTAATATTTAACATATACATATATTTAACATATACATTTGAAATCACAAAACAATTCGATAAAATTTATTATAAATGAACAAAATCGTTAAAAGTGATGATATTAAAAATTGAAAATTAAACTTAATAAAATTAAAATTAATAAAAAAAAAAAAAATAATAATAAAACAGTGTTACACAAAATTTAGAAAAATGTTACAAAAGAATCAAAATTAAGAACTATTAAAAATCAGTCACGAGGTGCTCGAAACAAAATGGCTTTAGTCCAATGGAAACAAAGTAGTGACTGTGGCGTTGCAGTCAAGTTGGGCAACCATTTTAATCTTTTAAGCGGCTTGTTAAACTGGAAGGTTTCTGTTTTACATGCCAGCATCAAAAGTGTTGTGCAAATTAAATTGGAATTTGTGTTACAAATAAAAACTATATGGAGTTTACCCCATTTAAAATTTTGATATATGGCAAGCACAATAGATAAAATGGTGGCACAATCGACAAATGTCATCAACCTGAGTTAATTCGGGTTAGCCGCTTAAGTGGCTAAAATTTTTGATCTTAACTCCCTGACGATTATAGGAACAATTCCGAAAAACTAATTGATATAGGTTAAAAAATCAAGAATACACTATTTTGACAACTAGTACACTTTATATGGAACTGTTGACGCTGTTTACCGTTATGTATACATTAGATTTTTTTATAATGTAAAGTGCAATTCTTTTTTTTTTATTTATAATATCCTGTGTATGTTTTAAGAACTGAATTATGTATTTTAATAATAAATGAAATTCTTAATTTAATTACGCATTATAATTTAAAAAGTTAAATGAATGTATATAATAACTATAGATTTAAATTATAATTTAACATTTCTAAATCGTGTTTTGTATTACTATTTTCTATTTTTAATTGAAAAATAATATTTATGAATGTTGCTGCAAGAGGGCAGTTTCGTATTGAAAATAATTTATTTCATTTTTTGCTATAGTGTAAATCCAACTTGTAAAATTTTATTACGTTTACTTTTTTCTTAGAGTTGTAATACTATACTAATAACACTATAGTATGGTAGGTATAATTTTTTCTTTTTTTTAGAACTAAAATTTTAACTTTTTTTACTATCCTTTATTTTTTAAAATGCATAAAACAAATTTTAAATCAAATTTAGTCCAATTTTATGTACATTATAAGTGCTATAAGTATGGATATTAAAAAAAAATTCTAAGAAAAACTATTTGTGCCTATTTTATTTTACGATATTTTCAAATTTTTAAAATAAAATTTGTCCGTTTATTGTCAGATTATTACGTCTCCAAAAATTAGTTTTTCTTCAAAACAGCAATGAGTGGATATCTTTCTACATAAAGTTATTGTAGATTTTCATGAATCAAAATTTTCATTGTTATGTCTTTTCAACCATGTATTTTTAATGCTGTATTAATTTTTTAATTTATTGTGTGGGTTACGTGCATTAATTTTAAGTACATAATTATATTAATTTTATTCGGATATAATAATTGTATACAAACACTCGTTCACTTGAGTGTATTTATTGTGTTGATTCGTATTTGAAGTTGTACCACTCAGTTGTGTAAAGTGAGTGAGTGGAATGAGTGATTCAATTCATAAAAACGAGTGAGCGAATTGCGTCAAGTGAGTGAGTAATTCAATTCATTGAATCGACTCACCACAGTGAGCGGATTCAAAAGATTCGACACACTAAAAAGAGTGATTATTCCCATAACTAGTATGGAGGGTAGAGTATCAGGAGAAGTATCTCCATATATAAAAAGTGGCCCCAAAAGTGGATGAAATTAAGATGGCACTAGTGTACTAAGATTCTTAAATTTAAAATTAAGCGCTGAAAATTTTAAAACTGAAACAACAGTTTTTATTATTTTTAACAGTTTTAATTGTTATATTTAATTTAATTTTTATTGTTTTTTATATTTAATTCAATTTTTATTGTTTTTAACAGTTACTATTTCCCTTTGACATACTTCACTTATAATCGCTAAGTTCAGACCGAACCCTGATTGCTTATCAGCGCCGTTCTAGGTAATTATTGAACTATTATTTCATCAAATTCAGGGACGACTTTTTCGATTCAAGTCCCATATGAGATACTTCTCCTTTAACTCCATACTCCATCTCCTTTAACTCCAACTCTACCCTCCATACTTAAGAGAGAGAAAAGGTACATATAATACGATAGGTAAGAATACGTAGAATTCTTTAAGAATCGGTCAGACACGTCTGACAGACTGTAATACGACTGCAACTTGCCCGCAACATGGCAAGTGGCACAATGCGGTCAAATTGGACGTTCACACCAATGCGGGCAACTCATAAAAACTATTTAGATAAAAATACAATAGAATCGAACAATGACGATACTGAAGTGGATAGACGTGTCAAACATAAAAGGCTATAAAATTGTATATAAGGGCCATAAAATACCTAATTATGTATATTTTAAGTAAACATACTTTGTGTCTATTTACGCTTTACAGTTAAAGTTTTTTGATTTTATTAAAATCTATATAGGTATATAGAAATAGTACAGAGGTATATTTCTCATAAAAAATTTTTAAATATTTTAAATATAAAAATCAGTACCGTAACCTTCCATTTAATAAACTAAATTTTAAATATTACAGTAAAACCTCGCTATCTCGGATTTCACTAATTCGGAACTTCTATAATTCAGACTGACAAAAAAAATAATTTACATAGTAAATTAGTATGTAGTATACATTTTGTAGTAAATTTTTATTAAAATTAAACATAAAGTAATTAAATTTTTTTATTTTTATACTTCTTATTTATTACTGAATTCATCGACTTAAATTATTACATACATTTACACTTTGAAATTTATCTAAATTAGGTACACGATGTCCGTAAAAGTCAGGATTACACGTGAGTTAAAAAAGTGTTCCATAATTCTAAATTTTCGCTAATTCGAACCGACCATGGTCCACATTAGGCCGAAATAGCGAGGTTTTACTGTATTTACATATTTTGTATTTACCTAATGTCATGCCCAAAAGATGAAACAAAATTATAACAAAAATTTACGAATACGTGACCTATACAATGGATTTAACTCTTTAAATGATTAAGACGAGTTAACTCGTCCTGCAATTTGGCAGCTCAAAATGCTGTCATATGTATATATTCACTGGTACAGGTGCCGCCATCTGTGACAATACGGTATAATTCTAAATAATGTTCAATTTTATCAACACAGTATAAATTATTTTTTGTAAATTGATTTTTTTCTTTTTCTTTTTTTGTAGCCTTATCTATTTTACTTATCACTTGGTAGTAAAAAGTTCAGCATTTTGAGACAAAAAAATTTTACCATATGGTTTGTTTTAAATGGTTAAAATTGTGTATCATTTTAATTGCACTAGTAAACGCATTTATGTTTAGATTTTTTACCATTATTTTCTAACAGTTTGTTAAAAAGTAAAAAAAAAAAAAAACTTTTTTCAAGGGTTTGACCACTTGAAATATTTTTTTTGTTTTTGTTATTTTATTACTCACTTGACAGTTTGTAAAGTGCCCTTAGACAGTTTGCTCGTGAATTTGCCTGCAAAAACCAGAGCGTATTGGTCTGAATACGTTCATTTAAATACATGTATTGGAATTGTTCGTGCGATAGGACGAACGGGCATGTAACGGGCGCCCACCACGGTCTGTCCTCACACTTATTTATATATTCCATAAAAAAAAAAAAAAATGACAAAATATACACGTAAATACATGAATTCAATTTTTGAACATGTATATTTCGTACTCCGAAAAAAATTAAATTATTTCATAAAACGTCATATACCAAACGATGCATATCACCTTAGTTGTGGCGCATCTAAACAATAGAAAAAAAATTTGATAAAAAGTAAATGGGGGTTAATTTGACAGCTAAACCCAGTGGCGTCTTATTTGTAAAAATTAATGATGATATAAAAATATAATTTCAATATTATGTATTTTATTTGTATCATTTATTTAATAGAAATGATTTAATTTAATAAATACATATAATTTTATACATAGTTTTGTTTATGTAGTGTGTTTAATTTTCCCAAATAAACTCTAGTGGCTGTTATGGCTACGCTATCTGGTGGTAAAAAATTAAATTACCCTGAACTGAATAGTCGTCAGCTCTCAAAAACCAATTTTTTTTCGGGTACGTCATGATACAAAACGCTTACAAACTGTTTGGATTAGCACAGCACTTGACATTAGCTGATAACGTTTTAAAGTAATATCTTACTGATAAAACAATTTATAAAAAAAAACACCAAGTGCGTGTTAAACACGTATTAAGTTAGGATTTCGTAGTCAATAGCTAAAATTTTTGTCAATTCTTGAAATAAAACATTCCTTTCTTTTATTGTATTACAAAATCCTAAAAATAGTCTTATAAAATGAGAGGAAAAAATATCATAAATGCCATTAAGCCTTGTCATTTGAGAATGCTTCATGGCTTTATGACATTTCTTTCGTAATAATTAATTAAATTTGAGGCAATAATGATCAAAAATAAAACTAAAACTGTATTATGTGTTCAAATGATAATTGTACAAACTTCGTATAATAACTAACCTGTATTGACTAATTTCAACTTTAATCGCAGCTGTCACCGCCCGAATATCGTGCGAATTAAAATTTTTTGAATCTTTATTATAAATTATCGTTTCATATTAATAAAATTTAAAAATACATATAGAATTCGGCGATTGTTATGCTTATTTTAATTTTTTTTAAAGTAACTTATGCGTACTTATTCTTATAATAAAATTTTAAAATCTTTCCAAAAGAAAGCGCAATGCACACTGATGGTAAGCATCCACATTCCATACATTAAGTCATTTTAAATACTATTTTAAAATTCATATAGACATACAGCGTTACAATTTTGATACATACTCCAGACAATAAGCATTTTTTATAACAGAAAAATAGAAGTTTATTTAAGGTGGTTGGCACGTTATTAAGAAACTACTGAATTCAATAATATTCTACCAATTACTGTCGCAAATTAATACTGATAAATTTGGTTTTTGAAATCTCTTAAATAAGTTTTTTATCATTTAACCTTAGTAGAAAGTATTTATTTGTTTGATTAATTGTTAAATTCCGGTAGTTTTTAGATTCCCCTATTAGCAGCGTGTTAAAAAAATAATTTTTAAAAAATTTTACCTCACAAACTAGATTAAAATGGGTATAAATTTTGTGATTTTGTATATTAAGAAGTTATTCAGAGTTAAAATCTAAAGAACAAACACATTCTTAATTAACAATTTTTTCTAAAGAAATCTTATATGCAATCGGTCTGAAAACTTTTACACATTATTGGGTATTTCTCTATTATTGAGTAAGTATAAAAGATTCTTTTTCTTCTGCCCGGTGAAGATGAACGTCTTTTACGGGACACAATACAAAGCTTTAGTGGATGATTTGAAATCAGAAAATCAAACGAGGTTCTGCAGAAAACATTTCTCTTTTTTTGCAATTTCAGGACTAAGATACCATAGTTTTATATCTTATACATATAATATCTGCTAATATATTTTATATAATTCAGCAACTATTTAATGTTTTGATTTCAAATCTTAACTAATGATTCTACATTAACGAAGGAACAATATCGAAGAAAGAATCTCTTTATTATTATTATTATTATTATTATTATTAATTTATTTTTTGTAACTCCGAATAACACCTTAAACACTAAAAAATAACATATCTAACATGATTATCATTTTTTATCTTTAGAATGCTATAATGCGCCAATTACCTTAAAAGTTAAATTTTTTGTAGAAAAGAAAATTATCGATTATTGTTCTAAATTATTTATTATTTAAAAACAAGTGCCTGTTTCGCTTCAATGACATTATATACAAAAAATATATCACGTTTACAATATCACGATGGATTATTATTTGAATATTTTATTCAACCGAACCATATTCTTTAATAATGACATCATATTGTGACTACAGTTTTACTATTGCCAAATAAAAGCATCTACAAAATACTGAAATTATTAGGATTCCGAAGAAGCAACACTTCTTCGGAACCAAAAAAACAAAATTTTTTGTTATGCAATGTATACCAAATCAACTGAAAATAATCTGACGTCATCAAACAAATGCAACGAATGAAGCAAAATTAGACGAACTTAGTTTTCTGTCTATTTTCCTTTTTATAATTTTTATATTAGAATAACTATAATAAGTTAAGATTGTACGTCTAATTTTGTTTCATTTGTTAATGACGCCAGACCATTTTTAGCTGATTGGACGTATAAAACAGTTTGATTAATAATGTATTATGACGTCATCATTAAATAATTTTAAAGGTAGGTTAGAATGCACTTTTATTATTATATATCTTTTTAAATTTTAAATATTTAATACTTTAGAATTGCTTAATTACATATTTTAAACACTTTAATTTACCTTTACATATTTGTCATATGGCAGTTGGCTTACCGAAAAAAAATTGTTTGCTAAATAATAAAAATATCACATATGAATGTAACAATTTACCATTAAAATTGTAAATATCGAAGGTACTTAAGAGATCATGTTCAGAAATTTAAAAAAAAAACATGACTTCTAAGAAATTTCTTTTTTAAAACCAGCATTAACCAAAAAGATTTTGACTACTTATCAGTAATTAAGGGTGATAACGCCCACTTAAATTTATAATTCTTACATTACATGCGCCTTTGGTGGTAAAATTAGAGGCTATATAGAGTAGAATGTATACTTATACGTTTAATTGGGGATAGACAGACATACGTAATATGCAATGGTAGTTTAGACTGAACTGTATTTCTTATCATTTACAACGCTTTGTATACAAGGTTTGCAACGAATATCCTGTCTAGCCGTTGCTCGAATACCAAATATTCGGCCAACACCCTGAATATATTTAGCCGAATATTCGGAGAATATTATTCTATATTTTGTATTTTGCACAAATACAATAGTTATATAAAATGTTTAAAAAAATATCAGCTAGGTACACCGTTTTAAAATATTCTTTAAATTTTTTAAATTCTATAATGAATTACATCAGTACGCATATAATGACTTTGTAGGTGCAAGCTTGGATTTACACTAGAGGCACGCGGGACTAGTGCCCCGGGCGGTAAATTTTAAGGAGAACGGCAAAATTTGGAATTTAGCTTTTTTTGGTCGTAATTTTTTTTATAGCAAAATGTTAGAAAGTTAAAATAATTTTGCTCGTCACTTATTTTTTTGTAGGGAAAAGTAAAAAGTTATGAATAAATTTGTTTTTAGGAAAAAGCAGGGGCGGCATGTTTCACAGTGCTCCGGGCGGCATTTAGAGTAAATCTAGGTGTGTAAGCATATGTATGCATTTGTGTATAATATAATATATTCATGGATTACAAGCAGCTAAGTTTTTGGAATACAAATTATGTATAGCTAGCAGGGAATGTCATTTAAAATATAGATAGATATAAATTTAGATTTTTTTTTACCCGACTGCATCAGAAGGAGGGTAATGTGTTTAGGAAATATGTATGTATCCTCTGTCTATGTCTGTTTCTGTGGCACAGCCTGCAGCCTAAACGGCTTGATGCATTTTGGATGCATTTTGGAGAAGGTGTTGCTGGATTCGTCTTAATCTCGGGAGTGCTATAGGCTACAGGAAATTTCAAAATTCATCCCCTAAATAGGGAATGAAAAATTTATGTAACAAACCATTGGGTCTAGAAACGTGAAATTTTACAGACAAGTTCTTTATGTAACGTAGGGGAGCACCAAGAGAAAATTTTTGGAAATTCATCCCCTAAGAGTATAAGTAGGGAATGAAAATTTATGAAAGGTAAAAGTTTGCACATGGCCACCGGCGTCCCTTAGTAATGTAAATGAGTATTAAGAGGGAAAATTTTTGTAAAAATTTATCCATTAAGGGTGTAAAACAGGGATGAAAATTTATATAGGGAACCGCTGGGTTTAGAAATGGAAAATTTTGTACAAAGGTTCCTTTAGTAACGCAAGCAAGCACCAAGAGTGGATTTTTAGAATTTCGCTCCCTAAGGGGTTAAAATAGGGGATGAAAATTTATATAGAAAACCGTTGAGTCTAGAAACGTGAAGTTCTACAAAAGGGTTCTTTATATAATGAAGGCGAGCACCAAGAGCGGGTTTTGAAAACTCATCCCCTAAGGGGGTAAAACAGGCGGTCAAAATTTATTTAAAAAACCTACTGGGCCCGGAAGCGTGAAATTTGGTACAGGATTTCATTATGTAGCGTAGGTGAGCTCTAAGGAGGGATTTTTGAAATTTTATTCCGTAAAGATATAAAATAGGGGATGAAAATTTATATAAAAAACCATTGGGTCTAGAAATGTGAAATTCTGCACAGAGATTCTTTAGTAACCTAAGCGAGTACCAAGCGTAGATTTTTAAAAGTTCATCCTTTAAGGCGGCAGAACAAGGGTTGAAAATTTATATGAAAACTAGTTTTTGTCGATGAATTTATCCGCATGGAGTCGATGACGGCATAGGAAGTATACAAACACATTTAATCAACCTTCAATGACTTTATGCGGACGAAGTCGTAGACAAAAGCTAGTATATTAGTGCTAATATAAAATTTTTTTTTGGTAATTTATGCTGCCAGCCACTGTAACCTCGTATGCGTACCTATATATTTTTTTCTTCTATATAATTAAATGACGCTAAAAAGACCTAAATAAAAAAAAGTTAATTAAAAGATCAAAAAACCCGACTGCGTAAAAAGCAAACTAAAACGGTGGAAACAAGATGAAAATGTAGAGAAAAAGAAAAGTGAATAAAAAAGTAAAGCAGTTGGAGGCATACATGTTGTATCAAGTTAAACAGAAATGTTTGATGCCTCCGACTGCTTTACTTTTTTATTTATTTTTCTTTTTCTCTATATTTTCATCTTGTTTCCATCGTTTTAGTTTGCTTTCTACGCAGTCGGTTTTTTTTTATTTTTAATTAATTTTTTTATTTGTACACTTTAAGTATTTTTTAAGTATTCAATATTCGGTGGAAAAGTTCCTCAGTATCCGATACTCAGCCGAATAACCCCAATATCGAATACTTGCCAAATATTCGTTGCAAACTTATTGCATAGCACTGAGATATAGACACAGATTACAATTCCTTAATAAAATCATTTGAAAAAACTGATAAATATAGGACTAAAATTTTAGAAAAGAAATAAAAACAAGTTCTACTTTTCTCTGCGTGATAAAACAAAAAATTATATAATGTTTCCTCTTTAGGAATAGTAATTGGGACAACTTCACGCCATTTTTAATTAAATTAATTCGTTACAAAGACCAACGGTGCTAGGATAAATTATTACACTCATGTTGATATGTCTATGCGACAAAACACACAAAAATATTCACAAAAACATATTAATAAAAATATTTAACAAGAAGTATTAAAAATATATTAATATATAAGTAATGTATTCAGACTGTAACTTGCACGTTTTGTACAACATTGGACCATTCAACTTTTGATGGCACTAAATAAAATGCTGGGGACACCTTGTTACCACACGGGCACTGGCAACCTAAAAAACCAAAAATTTTACATTAGAAATCGCGTCATGATTGGAACAATGAATTACCCAATTACCCATAATCCAACTAAATGAACCAATTTTATTATTACACTTTGGGCAATACAATTTCCCTTGTGTATTTTGGCAAATGTCTTTCATCCAAGCTAACGGTTCGACGAAGTATGTTTTACGGCATATTTCTGGTTCGTCCTCTTCCCCTTCCGCTTGTTCGCCTTCAGCATTTTCCGGTGGTTCATCTTTGGTTTCACTACTTTTTTGTCTTTCTAAATGTTTATGTTTGTGTTTCTCTTTCATTTTATGTTTTATTTCAGACTCTTTATCAAAATGTGTGATTATGTTAGATTGTGATGCAACTATACGACTAAAACAATAAAGAAAAGTTCTAAATTTTTGTGTTTGATGTGTTAGTCATATCCATATTAGCTCGGATAATCGAGTCTCTATTGTATTTACTGTTAAAATGTTAAAGTTTCCCAAAATTACTCAAATACTCCATTGACCTTTGTTAACCCGAAACTTGATTAGTCAGGGCTGATTAATCGTGGCTCTACTGTACTGTTAATTCGTGCATGAGTCATATAAATTATATATTTCAAAACACGTTCAACTTAATTTTTCATCGTGAACACTTATGGGTCATACACAATCAATGAAATAAGGAATAAGAAATAAGAAATAAGGAATAAGAAGTATGCCATCTAGTGACGTTGAATGGAACTTTAACGTAACTGCCCATAGGTATAAGTATTTAGTGATTTTTGTACATCAAAATTCATGAAAAAATAACGTTCGTGATGACTTTTTTTGTCACTAAAGTGAAAAAAATCACGAATTTTGACCTACAAAAGTACCTACATATTTATATCTATGAGCAGTTACGTTAAAGTTCAACTCAACGTCACTAGATGGCATACTTCTTACTCCTTATTTCTTATTTCTTATTCCTTATTTCATTGATTGTGTAGACACCCTTAAGGTAACAAAAGGAACCAAATTATGTAACTTTACATAAAGTGACTTAAGTTTGTGTAATACAGCTGTTTATAATCGGCATGGTGATCGGTACGGTTAATTTTCTATCCTTAAAAATGTTCACTATCAGTAATCCAACTAAACATATTAATCAGAACTTGTTTCAAACTGTTTTATTGGGATTTGCACAGGAATTCACAAAAAAAATAAAAAAATAAGTATATTATATACTAACCGACATTTTCTACATCGGTAAACTAATGGTTCTGGTTTCACTTGAGCTAGACCAGGATCAGGTTTTATTAATTCAGTAAATGGTTGTGGAAGAATTTTCACTTTTCGAACTTGATCAGCAGCTATTTTTAAACGGAATTCTCGATACTTAGGAAACGTTTTATCGATTTTATAGCCCATTTTTTCATATAATTTCAACTGATGAACAAATCCTGGATTTGGTGAAGCGAATTTACGTTTAGCTTTTACCCTTAAAAACAAAATTCATTAAAAAATCCAATGATCTAAATGCTCATTACTTACATTACTTACATTTCATAAGCTTCGTGGAAAGACAAATTTTGCTTTTTCATAACATAGGCTATAACGATTGTGGCACTTCTAGACATTCCAAAATAACTAAAAAGTAAATTTTTTTACAAATATTGCCTCTATTTAGTAATTATATCAACTAACCAATGAACTAAAATAACGCCATTGTTTCGTAAACAAGAATCAATAAATTCGTAACATTCTTCAAAGTAGGAAATAATATCCTCCTTCGGAACATCGGCAACGCGAATAAATTTTGTTGTTAATCCTGGAAGTTCGGTTATTTGTCTACGTAAGGGAACTAAATCTAAAGTTAATATATGAGTAATTTTATATTTTTTTAATACTTTAACATCCGAGGCAGCTGTCAAATTTCCTGAAAAAAAAAAAAAATTAACTTTCTATTAAATTTAGCTTACGAAATTTAATTTTTAAGAAAATCTTCACAGCTTGTTAGATTAAAACTCATAAACGATTTTTATGAGTTTGTGCGTTTAAAATTAATTAGGTATATAGTATCAATTCAATTATTGTAGTGTAGGAAGCTGAGGATATTAATGGGCAATTATTCATCAAAGCTATGGGGAATGGCAGGATTAGGAGTAAAAGGTCTTAAAATGTCTGACAGGAAGCCTTGGGAGTTCAAAGAATTAATATTTATGAAATATCTGTAGTTCTAATACTAAATTTTAATTCCTTTAGTATTTAAGACGGGTTAACTCGTCCAATACTTAAATTGCCTGAATAATTTTTTCGTAAAAAGAAAGTGTTTATTTTATTTTTTATTTGAAAGAAATTACTACTTATCGAGGATTATAAGTATAATTTATATAGCCTCGGATACAGTTTGAGAATCCGAAACTAAAAACCAAGGATCCGTAAGTATCTATGGCCAGAAAAATAAAATTACAAGCTGAGTAAAATATTTTTTCAACCAAAAATAAAAAATAATTAAAAAGTATATAATTTTTTAATCATTTGAATCGTAAGTTAGCGTTTACATTTTACATAACAGGTAACTTGACGCCAAAACAACATTTACCATTCTTTTTTCTGGTTACAGTAGCTACAAAATACCTCTGTCACAGCATATGTATAAGATAACGAATTTTCAAAGATTAGGCACTGACAGATCTCATATAACAACCTGTATCCATCTAAAATAGTTTAGCTCTCTTAACAGTGAAAAAATTTCCAAAATCGACTGAGTAGTTAATTTTTTTTAGTGACCAAAAGATAACTAATTATAGTAGGTAAAATTTGTTTACTAGGTTTTCAAAATTCACAAAATTGATGCTGTTTCGTTTACAAAATACAAACTGGGATATTCTTTTGAATGTAATTCTTACTTTCTCATTTCCAAATAAAAAACGGAAATTCCAAATTGCACTTTTTAAGGTGTAAACTTTGAAAAAACTACTGCAAGTTGGCCAAATATTAAACCGCCTCTCCATTTTATTTTCTAATAAAAAAATATGACCATTTTTTTATTGGAATAAAAAAAATTTCAAATGGATGACTAAAAGCATTAAGCTTGAAATTTTACTATTACTGTTTTTACATTTTCTAAGATTGAAAAGCTTTCCCCATTTAATTGAAATTATTAATGATATTTGTAAAGTATACAAGAAAATAGTACAAGTAGGTATACAAGATTTTTTTTAACTATATCAGGTTTTTTAAATTCCAAAAATGGAAATAGAATAAAATAAATTATATGAAAATTCTAATAATGTACTATATATAGTATTTTTGAAATTTATATCAATATCGAATCGAATAAAAAAAACAAACAGTAAAATTAAATAACAACCCGATTTTCAAAAATAAGAGCTTCGTCACCAAAATAATTAAATTTCTAATTTTTAAAGTAATAAACTGAAATAATTTATTAGATAGTAAAATTTTACCTAGCCAAAGGCCTTCCTCTATTTCATTTAAGCTAACTGGTCCCCCATCAAAATCATCGCGAGTCAATTTTTCAATAACATCTTGAATACAAGTTCCACTCATCTGTTAACAATAAAATTTTAATTTCTTAATTAATATAGACAATCGACTAAACGTTAATGTAATACAAATAGTCAACAAGTTGTTACAAAAATTAAAAAATACGTTTTATTCTGCTTATGCTAAATATTGAAGTTACTAAAATAATTTTAATTACTAAAATATTACAACAAAATTTTTACTGACCTTACTGTGTATTTTTATGTTTATTGACAAATTTTGTTATTACATATTTTATTTACATAATATTAATTTCTAATTAATATTAATATAAACAAACTGAGAAAATATAAACAAAGATGGATACAACTGTCAAATATTTTTTTGTTGGCATCACTGAATGTATTAAATTATTGAATGTTATTTTTTGGATGGCATTTCAGTGAATTCCAACATGGCAGACGTACAAATGCAGGAAAAATGTAAAGTAATTTCAAAGCATTTGCGTGCTAAAGCAACCGAATTTTTGACTTCTCGTAAAAATGCAAATAATTTAGTAGACGTTATACAATATTTTGAGGTATGTTTTGAATTTTTGTATTAGTACTAAGATATTTTTATAAAACTTTAGATAAAATTGTAGGTTAGCTTAATTTTAGGTGTGGGTTTTTTAAATTAAATACTGACGCAGTAAAATTTCACGCATTTGAAATTATCGTAAAATAGATATGATAAAATTGGTTTTTGTTTCAGACTGGTTCAAATATATCAGCATGCCTTCTTACGCTAGAAATGATATTTACCGAATTGCTAAAAAGACGGGAGATGTATGAAGAAGTAGTACCATTAAAGCCTTTAGGTAATTAAAATGTTTCTATCATTAATTTCGGAAAAAAAAAATAATAAAATTGTTATTATTTTTTAATTAATTGATACTATTTTTGTTGCGAATAAGGGAAATAACATTGAAATTTATACCAAATTGCGCAACAATTAATTGAATACGTATAAAGTTTCATAAACTAGTTTATACGTCACACAAACCAGCTTAAAACTTGACACTTGAGCAATTTTTTTTCTTGAGTGTTGAAATCATTTTTAAAAAGGGAATCTGTTTTAAATTTATTTTTAGTATATATTTCCTGATCTTGCATAAATATATGGAATACCTAAAATATGAACACTTTTAACCGGTACGATAAGCTCTTTAATAATTCCACTTATTCTCTGTCCATTTAAATATCGTGAAAAAGAAAACAGAAATTTTTATTTTTGACATTTTTTCATTAACTAAATTTGTTTAAAAAAATAATAATAATAATTAAATTATGAATACCTACTTATTTTTTAACTTCGAAAAACGCCTAGTCCATGAAAACGATCTAGTACCTAGTAATTATACCAAAAGTTCCGAAATAGCGAAGGTGAGCTCTAGCTGCCATCTTAAAAAATAAAACTATTTTTTCATTTTTTTGAAAATTTCTCAAAGACTAAATTGCAGGCAAAAATTAGTTAACAAATTATCTAAAAAAAAAAAAAAAATTCATTTATTTTTCTGTATGTCTAATATTTTCTGAGGTAATCAGGTATAAAAGAATGTAAAAATTTAATGGTCCTTAATCGATGGTCACTACTCCAAAGATATTTTTTATTTTATTGAATAGAACTATGTATATTGTTCATTTTCTCCCGAATATCAACGATCCTCCACATATATTGTCTAAAAATATCGATTACAATTTGGTCATCATCAACGTTTGAAGAAAACTATGAGAATCTTCCACAAAAAAATTACAAATGAAAAAAAAAAAAAAACTACAAAAAAAAATTACTTTCTTATTGCCGAAAAATTACAGATGATGCAGTCTTGTTAAAAATTCTGGGAATTATTAAAATGACATAGCAACCGAAAATAAACTTGAGTGATTTTTCCAAAAATTTTTCCGAAACTTAAATATTTCATGCAGTTAAAATGTTTTAACTATTACAACAAAAAGTTTTGGTTGCTGATTACAAAAAACCACACGTTAAATTTTGTTCAGATTTTCATGGTTTGTTAATTAGATAGATCATGAAATGGCGCAGTAGCTAAATCGGCTATATCTACACTAAGTAATTTTCCAAAAATGATTATTTAAAGGTAAATATTTTATATGGATAAATAAATATGTCAATTATTACAAAAAAAATTTCACTGTTAATTTTTAAAAAACTTTGGATAGCCTAGTAGTTAAAAATACATAACAAGCCCTTTTCCCAAAATTTTCGACTTAACATAAATATATAAAATCTGAAAGTGAGTTGTCTTATTGGCAATGCGAAGATTACGTGTGCGCCTCTGATTTTTAAAATGAGAAGCTGCATCAAGTAAAAATTTTTGTATACGTTTAATTCAACGTTTAATTGCCGATAGAAATATATATATTATACAAATTATGCTTGGTTACTAAATGTTATGTTACCAATTAAACATATACATAATATATTTTTACGTGATACTAGTTCTAATTTTACGATCAGAGGCGCGAGTGAGAATCCTGCGTCGCCAATTGTACATCCTGCGTTATCACCGTAAAAGCAAACCGCAAGTAACAGAAGTTTTATGTAGATAACCTTAAGTAACACTTTAAGGGAAGCTAAACAGGAATAGCTCAGTTTGACAAGTCACTTAAAAGCTTTTCACTAAAAAGTCATTAAAACACAATATATCTTAAATCAGTTCTGCTAAGTAATAGTTTTTTTATTAGCAAATCTTTTTAAAATTCAGATCTATTTATGCAAAAATGGAGATGTTACAAGAAAATACAATTATGGCTGAATATAAAGCTAATATTATACGACCAAGTTTGTTTCCGTATCTATTTTTGTTTAAAAAAATCTGGCTATTTATTATTAGTTACTTATTACAGTTAAATAAATATATTAACGAGATAACATTATGTAATCGAAATAAACCAACTTATTAAATTATGGTAAGATTTGAACTTGAGACCTTTCATATTGTAGTCCAATGACACTATCTATATTGTACTATTCATTCCATATTCTATTGATGATTTGCATTTATTCTAATGACATTTTTAAATAATTCGTCAGTTTTCCACTATATTAATTATTAATTTTTAAAAACTAATTTTCTTTTAATTTTACAGTCGTTAATTTTTCTATATTTTTATTTTTATAAGAATCTCGTGATCCAGAAGGTCAATATCGACTTTGGTTACGATCAGCTTATGAACAAATATGGAATAAGATACTAGTGCATTTAGAGCAAGGTCGCTCCTCCGATCAACATCAAGCTTTAGCCACTGCCATGAAACTACTAGCTTGGGAAGGCAAATATCCACTTGATAATATGGAACCGAATTTTCCCGTTAACAAACTAAGAGTAAGATTTTTCTTTATTTTAATTTATAAGTCAAATAAATACTATAATAAATACCACTTTCATTTTATAAATTTTGTGACATGTTTCGATCAATATAACTATTATCCATTCATGCCCTATATACGAGGTGTGTTCAAAAAGTAAGGTGACTTTTCAAATTTCTCGGGCTACGTACATTCGCTTTTCGATTTTTTTATTTTGTTGCATTAGTACACTCGTCCCGAACATATGTTCACAGTTTCAACTCTATAGCATTATTTGTTCGTTTGTGAGAGGCATGAAAGTTAGAAGTATTTAGTGTGCTCGGCGATTTTCTGCTGTCGAAAAAAATGGATCAAAGGATTTGCATCAAATTTTGTGTAAAAAATGGAATTAATTGCTCCAAAATACTCGAAATGTTAACACTGGCATACGGTGAGTCTACTCTGAGTAAAAAAATGTTTATAAGTATTACAAGCTCTTCCAAGAAGGCCGAGAAGACGTCAATGACGAACCTCGGTCTGGACGCCCCAGCACGTCAGATGAAAACGTTGAAAAAGTGAAGAAAATGGTATTGAGAAATCGTCGAATAACCATTAGAGAAGTTGCTGAGTATTAGCTTGAATTCGGAGTCCAGAATTGTGGAAAAACAATTCATGGCTTTTGCATCACGATAATGCACTTGCTCAATCATCGTTGCTTGTGCTTGATTTTTTGGTCAAAAACAACACCACAACCATGCCTCAGCCACCATATTCACCGAATTAAGCCCCCTGCTACGTTCCCAAAACTGAAGGACGGAGATTTGCAACGATTAAGGAGATAAAAACTGCATCGCCGAAAGAGCTCAAGGCTATACCAAAAAGTGCATATTAGAAGTGCTTCGAGGATTAGAAAATACGTTAACACAAATGTATTGTATCTGAGGGGGATTACTTTAAAGGGAACAACATGAATATTGATGAATAAATAAAACGTTTTTGATAAAAATATAAAGTCACCTTACTTTTTGAACACATTTCGTATACTAAATACATCCTATGAAAGACCAGTAGTAATGGATTGAAAAATAAAAAAAATAGTAATAATTTTTCTTTTACTTTAATCCTCTTCGTAAAATATAGACAAATAAAAATTATATAAAGCATGTAAAAATGAAAATGAACAACTAATATTCGAAATAAATGTCACAATTGTAATAAACTGAAGGGTATTTTGCGAAGTAAAATTTTTTTTTTTAAATTTTGGAATACAATAAACCAGAGGTTCCCAAACTTTAAACTCGCGGCGGCCATCAAGTACAAATCATTTCCGGTGGTGCTCTTTGGCCGAAAAAAAATTTTTGCCAGCAATAGTCATTTTTCTCTTGTCTTTATTTATCCTTTCCCAAGAAAATGTAATTGGCGCGTAAAAAAAGACTTGTTTCTCACTTTTACTTTCAACATTTCTTATTCCCTTTTTTTAGCGAGCCAGCTACACCGCACAGTTTTGGAACCCCTGTCATAAGCTAACGCCCAAATCGATTAACGTCATTAAATATTTTTTAGGCCGTTTTAATCAAATTATTATCATCAAATAACAACACATCGCATTTAATTAACAAATTTCAAGAATATGCTGGCTACACTGATGTGTTATTTATGACGTGGAAACTTCTACCGCCGATTACACCGAAAATGCAACCGCCAAATGAAACATATATAAAAAATTTCCTAGACTTAGTTGATAAGATACCAGTTAACAAACAAACCAATCCTGTGATGATGTGTGGCCTAAATGGTACAGTATTCAATTTTTACACTCTTTAAGGTGAATCGATCAGTACTGACAAATGATTTACTAAGTCTATTTTTTTCTCTATAAATAAATATAATTTATGTGTAGAAAAATAAGTTTTATAATACACGTAACAGTATTAATATTTGATTATTGTTCAATCTTTTAATTTTAATAATTTTAAAAGTAATGAATTTGATTCTCGTAGTGACGTGTACGCACACATAATAACTAACACGTACACAAATATATTATGGGTGTATTAGTATAAAATGACATTTTTATAGTTTTTTTTTTCCTATTTATTACAATAACTAAACGTCCAATGTTAAACAAAATAGTTTTCTAATGATTCAAAAACAAAAGAAAATAATTTTCAGTTTTTTAAATCTTAAAGTTGGTTTTTAATGACACAACTTACTTAAATATATACCATTGATTCACCTCTAATCATTCTTTGGCATCTATTCGTAGGTTAAAAATTCTAACTTTGAAAATTTATTTTTTCTAAACTACACGTCAGAAATTATTCAAAATAGTGTCAGTGAATGCATCATATCTTTCTCTATAATATACCAAAATTTCAAATTCTAAACTTGGAAAATTTCAAGTGATCGATTTACCTTAAATCGTATATTTTACACAACTGTTTGCTTTTAGGTAAATCAGGTATTCATTTCGATTATCCGACTGTGAAAAAGGCAATAAATAAAGTTTGGACTTGCATTATGAGATGGGAACATACACCTGCCACGCATAAACAATTATTATTAGTACTTTTAGAACGGATATTTCCGCATTTAGAAAATCCTCTGTTACTTACAGATTTTTTAATGGATTCATTAGATGTTGGTATGTCTTTCAACGTTCCGCTAGTAATGGAAATTGTGAAATATAAGTGAAAACTCCCCACAGTAACTCCACAGGAATAAGCCAGTTGACAAATTAAAAAAAAATGTTTCGAATATAAGTAAAATACCCCTACTTTTAATTTAAGTCTTTTAACATTTTTAATTTCATAGTTTTAAATCACAGAAAATGATAAGTCGGTATCAGTGTGCTGTGACGACTCCAGTCATGTTTGCAGTGATATTACTAATAATGAAGTTGACCTTGTTTACTTAATAAACTATGACTAATAAAATTTTATTTTTTTTTTAAATACTGTCAACTCGTCTAATGAAAAAAAAAATCTCCCTAATATTGTATATAGGTGACGAAAAAATCACGCGTGCGCCTCTGGTGGTGAAATTAGAGACTTGAACAGGTAAAGTATGTACGTATACATCTAATTGACAATAAAAATACGTATTATCCAAAATTATGTACACGTGATTAGATTTATATTGCCAGTTAAATGTATACGTAAAGTTCAACCTGATGTAGTTACTGATTTGATCACCAGAAGCGCGAACGTTGCTTACAGGGAGTTTTCTCTATATTAACAATTAAAATTTTAAAAAAGAAAAATATGATAAAGAAAATTATTTGCTTTATTTTATTTACAATAAATATTTGACAAAAATATATATTTTAAATAAAATTTTTCAGGTGGTCCGGTTAGTTTACTAGCTCTTCAGGGAATATTTACAATGATCCAAGTGCACAATTTAGATTATCCGCATTTTTTTGAAAAATTATATTCTATGTTTGAACCAGAAATATTTCATACGAAATTTAAAGCTAGATTATTTTATTTAGCTGATATGTTTTTAAATTCCACGTAAGTAATCATATTTTAAGATTTGATTATGGCTTTTTCTGAAAATCATTCAAAACGGACAAATGTCACAAAATCTACAATTTAGTTTTATTATATTATTAAGATATACCCCCTTAAACCCACAAGTATCTTTTCATTTAAAAAAAAAAAACTATTTTTAATCTAAGTCTTAGTTGTTCTTGAGTTGAGTGGTTCAGTAGGCAGTAGATTGAGTAATTTTTTCATTCCATAAGAAAAATTTTTCATCTGCTGATATTCTGTGGATTCGATCACAGTAACATTGATCACAGCAGGTGGGAATAAATAAAAACATTTAACGTCTAATAAAATTTTTTTACTACTATTTAATTTCCAAGACATTTCATGGATGGTTTAAAACTATTTTGTATGAATTTTTGTGCATTTTTTTCGGCAATATCAAATTTAAATTACAAATTTATTTATGATTGAGTTCATATTCTTCTCTCATAAAAGTATCATTTTATGTTCATTAGTTCATTTTATAATTTACATAATATTATATATTATAATTTTTAAAAAAAAGTCTTCACTGGTGGAAAAAAGCAGACATTTACGTCAATAAAACATCCGTTTATGATCCAATCTATTATGTATTTGGATTATTTAAAAATCATGTAAAGTCAGATTATACAGATAAGGTTGATTCGAATTCAAAACATAAAATTTACTTTTTCAGACATTTGCCAGAGAATTTAGTCGCTGCATTTGCAAAACGGTTAGCTCGCTTAACTCTAGTCGCTCCTTCGGAAGATATTTTAATTATAATTATGTTTATTGGCAATTTAATTCTTCGTCATCCCGGCTTAAAACGACTAATTAACACTCCTGGATGTCAAGGTATTACTATTACTTTTCTGTTATTTACGCCTATCGTGCATTTTATGTATAATTTTCTCCCCGACAGTATCATGTGATCCTTATATAATGGAAGAAAGAGATCCGTACAAATCACATGCACTAGAAAGTTCGCTGTGGGAAATCAAATCGTTACAGAACCACGCTTTACCAAATATCGCAACGGCAGCTCGGTTTATTGATTTACCATTACCATCGATTGAATGGGACTTAACAAAAGTTTTAGATAATACCTCAGATGAAGTAAGTGTAACATTTTTAATATTAAATTTATCTGCATAAATACTTCAAAAAGTGGCGTAGGGTAGTATGTAAACTTCAAAAATGTCTTCTTTGTCACTTTTCGCCAATTAAATAATACAGGAGCTAACTTTCAGGCTTCACCTCATCATCGATAGAATATAATTAACGATTTTATTTTGAATAATAACCGTTTATAGTATTTATTGGGTATAGTTATCAGTAGAGGGTCGACACGACAGTTTAGACGTAAAAATTAAAATTTTATGTTTGTGACCGATGGGCCGAACTCAGCTGGGAATTCCGTTATTGAAATAAATAAACCAGTCATAAAAGTAGAAAAATTGAAAACTTTTATAGTACGGCTAAACCTTTTTTTGTGTTTTTTTTTAATGCCTATTATGTGAATAACAAGAAAGAGAAAGTAAAAAATTTAAACATTAATTATTATAATTTTTTTTTTTTTGATAAAATCACTTATTGTTTTTAAGCATTTAGTCAGTACATTGCATAAGAATATGTGCATCATTAAGTTTTTTACAGATGTATTTATCGCAATTTTTATATTATAAAAATGAAATAAAATCTTCTCGTCTGTAAATTAATGCTTTATCTTGTTTAGAAACGCAACTTCTAAGCAAATTATGAGGTCCGATCCACCGCATAAAAAAAAAGTTTTTAACAATCTGGAACGGACTATTTTATAGCGATTTATGAAGTTTTTGAATATTTTTTTATGTGATCCCTATCCATTAGGGATGTTATGGATATCCGTAATCGTAACCGAAACTACCGGATATCCGAAATAATTACATATCCGAAACCGGATCCGTATCCGAAAATAAAAGTTTCGGATTTGTTTCGGATAATAGACAACTGCCGCTGGAAAACAAAGGTTAAATCGAAGCAAATTTTTGCTGCATGTATTTTTCTTGATAGATTTTCGTGGATTTGTATTTGACGTTCACTTTTTAGGGTAAAATTTTCCCTTTTATTATCCGTAACCGTATCCGAAACATTATCCGATATTATTACATATCCGTAACCGAAACCGAAAAAAATGTTTTTAAATATCCGTATCCGTATCCGAAATTTCATATCCATAACATCCCTACTATCCACCACATAAAAAAAGAATATGCTGTATACAGTGTTAAAACTGGCTATAACAAGCAGTTTCTCTCAGTGGTGACGACTCTTATCTGAACAATTTTTTTTTTTATCTAATTCTAGTAAAGATGACAATTTCTAAATTATTCACAACAATGCAGAAGTTTATTCTAAATTCCGATTTTTATAATTTTTTTTCAGATATTCGAAAAAGAAATGAGAAAAAAAGCCAAAGAAATTATTTTAACATTTCACAAACCTCAATCAATGGCATTACCAAAGGGTGAAACCGTTTTGGAATATTGGAAACTCACCTCGTAAGAACACAAGTCAATGTTGTATCAAACTTCTAATCCTAATTTAAAATATTTAAGTTTAACAAAATCCTAACAAAAAGAAGATATCTCGAATTAAAAATAGTCAAGTGCCAAAAGTTAATATTAAAAGTTGGATAACTTAAAAATTTACGTATTTGTGTATTAATTTACTACGATAATATCTATTTCACAGTAGCAACATGGTTTAACGTGATTTAAAAGTAATTATTCAATTAATTAATCTGTGATATTTCTTTTTACTTATGACAACAGTTACAACAGTAAGAAAAAAGGTAATTTTCTTAGGAACGGTTTTTTCCTATCAAATCAATTTTAGTAATATTTATTTATTTATTTTGATCATGGCACAGCGAAAAACTTTTATGTATTTTTGAAAACTTTTACAAAATTATTTTAAATAAATCATGACTTCATGTTTCAAATGTATTTATAAAATATGTGACATGTTTGGGTTCGTATAATTATCATCAAACAATTTCTGTGTAATGATCACTTTAATCGAATCTGGGTAAGTGACGTTTAAAAGTTTTCTACTGGTTGAAATTTCGTATAAAAACATTTTGTTAAGTCAAAGATCAAAGGTCTAAAATTGCCAAAAAATATTTCTTGTAAATATATTGAAAAATATTAGTTTTTCAATAAACAGAGTGCTTATGGAATTTGTTGCCTGTTTACCGCAAACAAAATTCAGTCACTTTTCTTCGTGAAACGTACTGTTTCTGAAACATTAACAACTCAACTGCAGTTGTTACTTTATTTAATAAAAGTGTTTTTTATAACACCCGCTTCTAAAGTTTAATATTCGAGCGTTGTGTAGTGGGCGTAAAGAGCAGTTTTCATATCATTGTAAAACAAACGACAGTAACTGTGCGTGAAAGTAGCTAAAACTATGCGAGAAAATAATGATATTCATTTGTCAATGATAATCATATTCAAATTAAACATGGAAACGATCAACAAATTAATAAAAAAAAATAATAAAAACGATCTATAAATTAATAAAAAAAATTTTTTTCATGTAACATTATAAAATAAAATTAACCCTACTATTTTCTAAAATTACTTAAAAATAATTTTTTTCTCTCTATTAAACTTTAGAAGCCGTCGTTATAAAAAATTATGTTCGATACGTATGCGTAAAGTGAGGTATCCAATAGGCTTAAACTGGGGCACTCGCTAAAGGGACTGACGCATACACAACGAGATCTCGTGCGCTTACCCCCACGAGCCGTCAGGCGAGTGGGGAGCGCACTCGATCTCGTTGTGTATGCGTCAGTCCCTTAGACTCGTGTCCCAATTTAAGCCTACTAGAATACCTCTCTTTACGCATATGTATCGAAAATAACTATTAAATACTTAAAATATCTCAGAAACGGTTTGTTTTTCGAGTAAAAGTAATAGAATATTTTCTGTAATAAAATCTACTACCAACAAATTTCGTAATGGCCCCTTTTATTGAAAAGCTGTTCGTTTTCGAGATATTTTCCAAAAAAAGCGTTTTTTGCTTATTTTACACAAATAATAGGGTCTTTATTGAATGAGATTAGTTAACCAGGTTGTCGGTGTATTTTTTGAGGCATCTAACAAATTTTTTTTTATGCAAAACCGGTAAAAAACTCTTTGAATGAACGCACGTCCAATCTAAGAATAAGAAAAAATAAAGAAATGTAAGAAATAAAGAAATAAAGGTTTGTACGTAACTCGCAGCAGAAGCGAAATAATTTCCAAGAACTTAACCGTTACATACGTGATTTTATTTTAGAAACAGTTAGTAGTAGCAGACTAGAAGAAATTGATTTTAATGAGAACGGTAATGTAAAATTGATGTTAAAGAAGTTTCATTTCAATCGCGTTTACAAGTCACGCGCATCATCACTTTTTTTATATGATAGGAGAAAAGAAAATTCAACTTAACTAATTCATAGTTATTTGGTGGTCAAAACATAATTAAAACACGCACAAATACGTGACCTAAAGAAATAAAATGTCCCAATCAGATATCGAACTTGGTGTTTCCACCACGGTCTAAAATCAACCCGGTAACATTTTTGTAATTTTTGGATAATTAAAAGTATTAATAGCTACCTACTTATTTTTTTGATTTTTTCGTTTTATTTTTTAATCTTTAAAAGAAAAAATAATTGTGATTTGAAGTCATGATTTTATTTCAGTTCTAAAATTAGCAGTTCTTAATAATAGAGTACTCTTTTTAGTGTGTCTAATTCTATTTACCAGAAAATTATGATTTATTGGAAGAAAAAACACTTGAAAGTGAGAGAGAATATTAATCAAATATCAAATTTGTGATTGTGATAATTAATAAAATTAAAGAAAATAAATTAAACTATTTTAGTATTTTAAAAATGGAAAAAATTTAAGAATTCACATTATTATGTTTTAGAAATATTAATAATTGGCAACAAAAAAATTAAAAAAAATGATAATGCTGGTGTGAATTAGCTATTAATTTAGAAAAATAACTGAATGTATTTATTTTCTGGTCCATTCCATTATTATTTTACAGTTAATTTTTTGCTACGCACTATAAACTTGAAAATTGTTATTAATTGTTTATCTGTAACAGGAATAAAATACGCTTTTGTTTCAATGTTAAACAATTACGTTGTATATATAATATTTTTTTTAAATAAAATTCTAAATAAATATTTTTAGTTTTTATTTCAAATAATTTTTCCACTTTGGAGTTTCCCTCAAAAACAAAGATGTAGCGACTAGATCATTAAGACCTTGGTCGACTATTCAAACTATATACATATCGACCAGTTGGCCGACTAGCCAACATTCTCTAAGTTTAACGACTTAATTAAGCAACTAATTCGAGTTAACTCGCTCGAATGACATTTACTATTCTGTGACATTTACCGATTATGCCTGCCACCTATCAGAAAATGAAAGTGGATTTTATTTTATTTTGCTATTTAGTATGATGTTTTATCAATTCTTCAATAATGAAATCTTAAATATTTTAAACAGATACAATGTCTATCTGAATACTAGTATTGACCCGCGGCTTCGCCCGTGTGATGTTTGAAATTATAACATCAGTACGTGTCACTATTGAGAACTGCAATTTTTTTCTTGAGAATTTTCCCATAGAAATAAAATGTTTTTCTCGGGTAAAAAGTAGTCTATAACATTCTCTGTTTCCCAGGTTATCTCTGTGCAAAATTTAAAGTCGACTGATTAAGCGGTTGAGGCGTGAAAGAAAGTCAATCAAACAAACTCACTTTCACATTAATAATATTAATAAGGATATCATCTTAGGTACTGTCCATAAATGTAAAGTGACAATAAAATTCAAAACGTATTTTGCCATACCTAGTTAACAAAATGTTGAAAAATCACCAAAAACTGTTCAACGTATTATTTATTTAAAAGTTTGCATTCTTATAGAACATGATTTAAAGTATAATTACATAAAGTCGATTTTTCGTTAAATTTTTTTTTATGAAGAAATGGAACATTTTTATGTATTTTTATTTTAACAGTGGGAAAAGAGGCTTATTTCTTACGAATATGAGTTTGTTGCACGAGCTCGCAGAGCGAGTGCAACAATTATTCATATGAGTGAGAAATAAGCTTTTCCCACGTATTTTACACTATACTTTTTCTACGAGCACATTTTTTTCGTAAAATTTAACATAAATAATTAAAATAAAATTTAAATAAGTAGTAAAAATTTTTTAAATTTATAATGTCAGTGGTAAGATGTTCAAATTTTTGCCAAAGCATACTTTGAAACTATGGAAACAATAATAAATAATCAACATACATATGTATATTTTTAGAATTACATATGACATTATATTATATTAAATCAGACATAGCCAACTTTTTTATTATATTAAGCCGTGCGAAATAATTTCCCACTGCTATTCCCGCACAGTGTGGGCAATTTTTAATTTTTATATATAGTTAGCCGTGCACAAAATGTTACTTTTAATAGTAGGGGTAGAAAAAATCTTTTTTTTCTACTACTGTTGAAGAACACACCTATTACATAATAATAATAATAATCGGCGTTTTCGTTGCTGAGTTTTTCTGCTCAAAGTGAGCTGCTAGCGCATACTCAAAAATGTTCTTGCGCATGCGCTAATAGCTCACTTTGAGCAAAAAAAACTCAGCAACGAACACGGCGAACATTTATTAAGCAGCTTCCACATTCTCTCCGAGGTTGGACGAGTCGAGAATGTAGAAGGTCATTTCGTTGTGCTTCGCGGTTGGTGTTTCAATGCTATTCTTATGCCTCGGCCAACCTCGCGAGGAACTACTTCGTCCAACTTCGGCGAGAATGTGGAAGCTTCTTTAGAAATGATATGGAAATGATCAAATAAAGATATACAAACGTAAAAAATTACAAACATTCACTTATTTCATAAGGTGCCAAATTAATTAAATAATTTTTTAATTTATTTTTAAATTGAACAAATTTCTCCTCCCAACGTATTTCCGTTTTTAATTTATCAAATACTTTATAACCTACATACAACGGTGTTTTCTCATAAAAGGCTGTTCTGTGTGAAAAATCATATGATGACTTAAATCTTGTATTATAGTGGCTACTTGTATTTACTATTATAAAATATTGTTTCTTATGCATGTAAGTTAATAACTCGTATATATAAACTCCAGGTACAGTCAAAATACCCCTGAAAAAAATCTTTACACGAAACTCTTGCACCTATTTTAAATATTTTTCTTAGGATTTTTTTTTTTGAATGATCAGTATGCGCTTAGCCTCAGCGCAACCTCCCCACATAGCAATACCGTACTTTAATGCAGAAAATACATGAGCATAATAAAACATTAGCAATTGATCTTGATCAAGATATTTTGTCAAGATGGTTATCTGGTAAGAGAATTTGTTCAACTTTTTACATACTGCATTAACTTGTTCAGAGAACTTTAAATTATTGTCTATAATAGTGCCTAAAAACCTAACACTAGTTACAGATGTCAGCGTTATTTCTTCATTGGTGATTTCCATATGTATGTTTTGTATATTTTTAAGTTTAAAGTCTATAAGAGCAGTTTTATTTATGTTCACTACTGGTTCACTATTAGATGATTTTTGTAACACCACAATTTAAATTTGGTAAGCACTTTCTTGGCTAAATTTTTAACTTCTTCTGTATCTTTAGCTTTAACCAAAACAGTAACATCATCAGCGTACATGATTATTTTTCCAATGTCCACAACCACATATTCTAATAAATCATTCACATAACAAATAAATAACAGCGGTCCAGTTGTATTTCCTTGTGGTACCCCAACTTTAAAGCTCTTTGATTTCTGAATGTTCATTTTCAATTTCTATAAAAAATTTTCTATTTTCAAGATAGGATTCAATTAACTTGCTGCAATTGCCTCTGATTCCAATTTTCTCTAATTTTTGAAGTAGAATGTGATAATTAACTGTATCGAATGCTGCACTCAGATCAAAAAACAAATCGATAACATGCTGTCCATCATCAAGCGCTTTTGCTAAATATTCGTAAAATTCAAATATAGCGCTGAAACATATCTGTTAATATATAAAAGTGTGGAGGGATGATCATTACTCAATACCTTTCGACCAATGATATCACCGTATTAACCATTATTCAATGGGCTTGCGATTGTTTTATGCATAATATATCTATCAAGTTTTAATTTCATATATGTATGTTGCGTAGTAATGTGTAAGTAAACTCAAAAAAAAAAAAAATTATTTTATTTCGATCGTTTCTATAGATACATATACGAACATTTAATAAAATTAGAGATAGATTAAAAATTTTATTCTCTTAATTTAAAATTTATATTCAATTTTATTTAAAACCAAAAGGAAAAAATTCGTAGAAAAGTATTCTACTCGCTTAGTAAGAAATAGTATTCTACTCGCTTGCAATGGTATTACTCACTCAGATGCATTACGACACTCACCTCGTAAACTCGGTAAACTCGGCTCGTGTCGCAATTTCATCTTCGTGAGTAATAGCTATCATTATCAGCTCATTGAATAATATACTATAATATGGTGGACAAAACATTGAACAGATCGTGAAACAGACGGATTGGACAGAACAGGTTTAATTGTAATGTCGTTTAATCCTTACAAGAGTTTGTTGTGATTATCAATAGAAAATAATTTCAATTAAAATGTTATTGTACAATTTATTTTTAAATGAAAAATTTACATAATATAATAAAATTTATTTTTAAATTGTTTGCAAACATAAAAAAAATTAAAACCCCGGCATCGATGTTTATATTTTTTTAAGTTGGCATGTTCAAAAAATAATAATAAACTTCATAATTGTTCATAAACATAAAAAAAAATTTTAGAATACACAAATCGGGGAGTTAAGTGTCAAGTAGAGGGGTCATTTTTCAATTTTGCTCAATTTTTAATTAAAATTTTATAGGAAAACTTAATAAATTAACTAAAAATGTTTTTATAGGCCTGTTACTTGCTTTATGTTATCAAATTTTAGTGGTAATTACATTTAAGTTTTTATACGGCAACAATTGAACAATTAAATGTGTTAAAAGGTCATTAATCTAGCAAATTTTAATTGAAAGATAAAAAAGTTTTAAAAAAAATGATGTGCATTTAAAAAAAAATAATAACAGTTATTTGTGAAAGGAACAATGAATCATTTGTGTGCGCTAATTTCTTCGAAATAATCTGAATTTATTATTAAAGTTTATCAATTGTTCATTGTGTGTTTAAGTACTTGTTAACAAATTTTTAAGATATGTTGTGAATGATTTCGAAGTGAATTCAGAAAATTTTGTGTTTTAGTTAGAAAATGTTGAAATCGTCTGCAAAAATTTTTAGTACATTATCGCAAACGTTACCAGATGATCGGCCAATTACTGCAATACAGGTAGGCAGTATGGTTAATTTTAAAAATAAATTGGCTGTATTTTCTTTCATAAAATAATTGTGTATTTGAATTAGCTAATAGTTTAAAAATAGATTTTATAATATATGTTTATCACATTGCGGCTTAACATTTTCAGTTATTGTCATTGTACAGTAAATTTAGGAAAAATGTTCAAATTGAACTAAAAATTGTAAGTTTTTTTGTTGTTATTTTAAATTTTTGATATATAAGACTTTGTTATCTAATTGAGAGAGAATTCCATTTATATGGCTTTATTATGTTTATTTTGTTGTTGAAAAGCAATACTTTCTTGTTTTGAGTTGCATCCTAAAATTTTATAATTATAAAAAGTTTTAGTAATGTTTTAAACTGATACATTTTATTGTTCTATACCTTACTTCTCTAATAAGTTATAAAAAAGGGTGAAGTGACAGGTTTCTGTAGATTTAATTTCGAATAAATTGATGAATTCGCTTTAATATGTAGATATACCTAAGTATAAAGTCGGTGATCAGCTGATATTTATCTAATTATGAATAACGTAAATGTATAATTTGGGCTTAGAATTTAGTAACAGTATTGTTTTTATTTGGTAAATTTCGTGTCTATATGTGTACAGCCGACTCTCGTTAATTCGAAACTCGAGGGACTCTTAAAATATTACGAATTATCGAGTGTTTTTTGAAATATCAAATGGTTCTACAATAACAAAAACAAAGGCTCATGTACGATGATATGTACAAGTTTGAACTTGTCTCTAAATGTACTTACAATCTTTCTGTCTCTTTGTCTCTGCAACTTTGAATTGTCGAGTGTTTGATGCCGATGAGTTCGAATTAACGTGTCGTTTTGTTACGTAGCAATGATTTTTTCGTTGGAATTACCAAGTGTATAAAAATGTATTGTTTTAGTTCGAAATATAAAGAGATTTTGTAGGGAATTCGTGATAACTTTGAATTATAGAAAGGTTCGAATTATCGCAGGTTTGAATTAACGAGAGTCGACTGTATATGTATATTAAGGACCTTTTCAACCAGAACGAGCATCCGGACAATTGATTGCAATGGTTGTAAATCTTATTACGATGTACTATTTAATCCAAATTCATATAATTTGTTTATTATGTTTGGAATATGCTCACCATATTTCTTTCTCTGTTTTGCACATTTTTTCTATTCTGCAAAACAGAGAAGGAAATATGGTTTTCATATTCCAAACAAAATAAACAAACTATACAAAGTGAACCATAATTTCTGAATATTTATGTTTTATGTAATAAAGATCGTGAAAGTAGATAAGGGTGGGCGGGGTAAAAAAAAGACAAAATCAAATCTTTTCATTTTTCAGGTGGAAAATATTTAAATTTTTAAACAAAAGAAATACTGTATGATGTTAAATTGTTTGTATTTTAAGATTTTGCCTGTTTTTTCACACAAGCTACTTAATGGCATAAATCTATAAAAAAATAAAAACCTTGTCTTTTTTTTACCCACCAAATGGGGTAAAAAAAGACTGTGGAGGGTAAATAAAAGACAGACTTCTAACTAATAGGATACTGCAAGTATGTACATAACTGGAAGGGTAAAAAATAGACAGCTTGGGTAATTAGCAGTACAACACTTTTTATTTCACAACTCTATCTCTACTACAAAATTTTTTATAGATATATTTAAATTTTACGTATTTCACCAAAAACTTTAGCTAAGATTAAGCAGTAACAAAAGCCAGAAAAACTTAACTGATGCAAAAGCTTGACTCACAGGAAATTTCTTTGAACTTTAAATATTAAAATAATTTTTATTTCACAAACGTACAACTAATATAAAATTTATTGTAGCTCATTAAAAAACCAAATATGTTAATTTGAGGCTGTCTTTTTTTTTACACCACTTTACATAAAGTAAAAAAATAAATCGAAATAATCTATGAATGAGTTAAAAATACTAAATGTGTGCAGTAAAGCATAGTTATACATTATAAAAATATAAATAAATTTTCGTGGGTCAAGAATACAAATTTTCGAATGAGCTGAAATTGATATCCTTGAAAACCGTCTGCTCACTAACAAAAAAATTGTTTTATTGAAGAATCAGTATTTTTTTAATCCATAAAATATACATAAACATGCCATTAGCCCATTATATAGTTTTAAAATGAATATTCTTGTCAATAATTTTTAATTTTTCTAAATGTTAACCCCTTGTTTTGTCTTTTTTTTTACCCTACTTTTTTCTTTTTTTTTTAACATAAAAAAATTACAAGCAGTCGGACCATTTAAATAAAACTTGGTACTTTACATTACTAAAGCATATAAGAATAACAAGAAAAAAAATACAGCACTCTATATCTTATCAGATTTTTTACTTACTGAAAAAGTTTATCGTCGCGGAATGAAAGTTTTTCGCTCATGAATAACAGAGGTTTGGAAGAATATTTTTTTATGTTATAAAGCCCGTTTTTTTTTTTAATTTGACACTGTTGAGTTTAATATAAGTATGTCTTTTTTTACCCCGCTCGAGCAGTGTCTTTTTTTACCCTGCCCAACCCTATTAGTTTTGTACAAAAAGAATTAATTAATACATGTTTTGGTTTACATTTTCCTCATTTATCAAGTATGGATAATTTTTGTAACCATTGCGGATAATGATTCGGGCACCCGGACTGACGGCACCGGGGGTTTAATATTATATCTCTTGTGCCAGGAACGGTTCGACGTTAAGTTTTCTATCGATTTAATATTATCATCTGTTAAGTTTAAAAAAAATCCTTTGTATTTTTTGTAACATACCTTGAAGTTATTGCCCGTTTTAGAGAATATATTTGAGTTTAGTCACAAAACTTGTATCTAAAATACTCTAATTTGTAATTTTTGCGGTTTCTCAGAACCTTTATAAGATTGCGGTTACATTGGATACGAATTCATACGAAAATTGATTCGTACGAGCTCGTACGAAATTCATTCGTACGACTGTGTGGTTACATTGGATACGGAATCGTAATACGAATTCGTATTTAAATTTAAATTGAAAACCGTTAGTACATATTGCATGATATTAAACTATGGATCCAGTTACCGAATCTTATTTATTAAAATCACCGTTTTCAAAATTTCTAATTATAGAAAACAAACAATTCTGGGTAAACGATTATTTATTATTCATATAGAGCAGAAAAAGCTGAGTTCTGGAATTACTTTGAGGAAATTTTTCAAGACGAACAGAAATTTTTAGAATACTTGAACATGTCGCAAGTCACATTCAATTACATTTTAAAATCTACTGAATTTTAGCTTCAATATTTAGTTAATTAATTTTTTATTACACATACTTAAAATGTTTTTGTTAACTTAGGTTAGCTTTATTAAACTGTAATATATTTAATTAAAAAATTATCTAAACATTTCGTCTGCCACCTCATTCCACAATTTTTTATTTAACTTTCTATTATAATAATATTTATGTTTTTGATCCCTTAAAGACCGCCTTTCTTCAACAAAAATAATTATTTTTTCTATATCCATTGCATTTTTTTCGTACGAATTCGCATCAAAAAACAAAATATTTTGGTCGTATCAAAAAGTCGTACGAGCTCGTACGAAAGAGTCGTAAGCAGTGTAACCACGCATGCCTAAATGTATGCATTTGTTTAATTCGTATAAACTCGTATGAATTTGTACGAATGAATTTTCGGATGAATTCGTATCCAGTGTAACCGCTACCTAATGCCGCCAAGTCTACCTCTCTGTCACACCATCATAATTCCCATATCTTTTAATCTATGAACATTTCTTTTAATCTATGAACATGAAATTTTATATGCTCCTACCGTTCCTACTGTCAAATCTGACAACTGCACTTATTGTAGGTAACTTTGCCAAACGATATTTTGTATGAAACAAATTAATATTTCATGGCTCATGATGCCTGTCGCACTTCTTTTAGTAACAATGATCTCTATTAAATGAAATTTTTCATGAAGATATGTCTCCACAGGTATAAGTTCAGACCATTACGGGAAAATGTTGGAAAATGAATATAATTTTCGTTTTAACACTTTGAGTGCCACGTTTTCAGCACCCGAAAATAATTACAAGAACCGCAGAGGCCGGTCGCGATCAATATTTAGAATAAACAAAACATTTAAAAATATTTATAAAATACTATATTGTGCAATAAGTGCGGGAAATTGTCGATTGCCCACGAAAGTGAAGTTGAGCGCACTCACTACGTTCGTGCGCTCATTCGCTTGAGTGGGCAATCGACAATTCTGCACGAGTTGCACATACTATTTTGTATTACGAATTTCACATACTTTTTTCTATTATTATTACTATTTTTGACATTTTTATTATTTTTTAAAATAATATTTTTGAGTGTTCGTCTTTTTTCTTCTGAATTAAATATTGTTTAAATTTCTTTGTTAGTGGTTTCTGTAGAAATAATTATGAAATATTTATTAAATGAAAAATCAAGAGGCGGCTTTGCGTGTTTTATTGTCAATTTGCGTGCGGAAAGTAGACTTTCCGCACGCAAAAAATGCGGGAAGAGTACAGTGGGCAAACAGCTATTTTGCGTACAGAAATGTGTCCGCCAAGTTAGTACTTCTCCCTCATGAGTAATACAAAAGATTTTATAATTTAATAAATAATAATAATAATTAGTATGTTATACATCAAGGGACTAAAGTGTGAGTTTTAATTCCGAGTGTGAAGTTTATTGCCACACAGAAAAAAAAACTCATTGTATATTACAAAAACGTGAATTAATATTACAAAATTTTTACTCCAATAGAACCGTTTAGTAATATTACAAAACCACTTTTATTAAAAATCTGAAGCATATCAACACCAAAAAGCAATAGTACAACATATACCAAACGATGCATATCACCTTAGTTGTGGCGCATCTAAACAATAGAAAAAAAAAAATCTGAGTACTAAAAGGTTCTATTAATTCAGAATAATTTTTGTAATTATCACAAAGACTTATTTTTGTGAATAAAACTCAACGTATGTTTTGTTGAACATTTAATAAACTTTGTTATAATTACTAAATGGAATTTGTAATTGATATGATTTATTTATTAATAAATACTAAATTTTATAGTAAATTTTACTATATTTTTTTGTTGTACTTACAAATAACCCCTGTAAATATTATTAAGGATATTTGTGAAGGAAAGGAACTTATTGGATATACTTTGATAATTAATGTAAAAAACAAAACAGATGTGACTATAAAATATGTACAAAATTCAAACTTCACATCTATTTTACACAGCATTACATTAATTATCAAAGTACATACAGTTAGTCCTTGTAAAATAAGAAAAATTTTATTTTATATAAATGAATTTATTATTAATTAATACAAAAAAATAAAAAGTTATGTTAAAATGTATTAACTTACAGGAGGTAAGTATGGCAAGTGTTTTAGAAATAATTCTAACATATTTTTATATTCAGAACTAATATTAAGCAAATTTCAATAAAAGATATATATAACTGTAGTCCAATATTCAATTACATCTTCAAAATCTAGTGAAAAATTTTAAAAAACAAAACGAAAACAAACATGTTGTTTATCTGTAAAAAAGCATATTTTACTAAAATATGAAACATAAAAAATGTCTAACCAAATAATAAAAAACTTACTTGAATTTGAAAAAGAATCCTTTTAATTTGTTAGTAATTTACTTGACTGCGGTTTTTCACATATAGTCGAATAATGGATTACATATTCGATTCAGAATCAAAGTAAAAAGATAAAATAGGAGTACCTAGCATGTTTTCCACCTGTAAAAAAAGAATATTTTACTGACTAAAATATGAAGCTTAAAAACATGTCTAACCAAAAATTAACCCTTACTTGAATTTGAAAAGGAATGCAAATTTGCTAGTGTTTTATAAATTTCTGAACTGAAGGAACTTTTCTTTGGTTATAAAAAGTTTAACTGCAAATCTGAAATTATTTTTTCCATAATGTTCAAAATTGCTTTTAGTATCTGAAAAAAAAAGAGATCAAATTTTAATAGGAATATTATTAATATTTGTGAGCAAAAAATAATTTATGAAAATACTTACTAGCCATTGTCAGATTTTCGATAGTAAAACCATTAGCAAGTTTTCTTGTCATATTTCTAACGTACAAACAATCTTTTAAATTGAGATTGTATACTATGTTTTTTCATAAACTCTTGTCAGGTTATAATAAATATTTATGAAGATGGACTCTATCACAGAATGACGCTATGAATACTACACAACATTCTAAAAATCATAGAATTCGTTAATGTGCTTGCGTCAGTTATTTATTACAAAACTTTTTGTTATAATTACAAAACACAATTTTTAAATGAGAAATACAAAACTTTTTGATAATCCCTAAATCAGGGTTTCTTTAAATGCATATATAGGTATTATGAACGTTTACAAAATATCACATAAACGTATCAACTTGTCAACTCTGCGCAAGCGTCATTTAATTATTACAAAAATTTTCGTTTTAATTACAAAAGAGACTTTTACTTTAAGCATGCGCATTTTGATTTTTAAAACAGTGTTATAATTACAAATATTTTTCTTATATTTACTTAAAATATTTAATAGAACTGTAATTAATGCTACAAAAATATACTACTAAATTATTTTTTTTGTTATTACAAAAGTTTTTGTAATATTTACAAAATTTTATATTAACAAATTAATAAAACGCAATTTGTAGGATTAATAAAACTTATATTAATCACTGAAAGCGAGTTTTGTTACAATTACTCAAATTTTAGTTCTAACAACGAAAGCTAAATACTAAAAGCGGTTTTGTAAATAAAATCACTGTTTTTTTTTTCTGTGCAGAGCGCCTGTAAAGACCCGAGAGCAACAAATCACACGAGGGATGAAAAAAAAACATTTTAGTTCTGTGGTGTATTACAGCCCCGGATTTACAATTTTTTAGAACCGAGACAGAAACTTGAAAATGGCGCCCCCCCGCCACTTCAACGTTTGATATAAACTGTCAAAAAACTCATAAGTATATGAGTCCTTTATAAGACTCCAATTTTTCCCGTTGCGGCAATGATTAAAAATTGAGGGTTTTGTAAAGGATCAATATAGGTACAAGTTGATTTTTTAGGATTTCGTAGAAAATCTTGCTACGAAATACCTTATAATTTTGCGTTTTCTGTCACAGACATGCGCATTTGTATTTGAATAAGACGCCCACATTTTTTTTTGAATTGAGGGACTGTTTTTTCAATACAAATTTACAAATTTAAAGGCAAAACTTAAAAAAATTGCAAATTATTCAATAACTGCACAAACTGTCATCAATTTATTAAAAATTAGTTCGGTTTTTTTGTTATTTTATAGCAATTATTTTTTATTATTATTAACAAAATAAAAAAAAAATATATGGCACCAATGCACAACCAATGTTTGCTTGTGATATCGAATTAACAAGGAAATTGCAATAAAAAATGGGTTTTTCTCTTTCTTTTTCTATTTTATAGAAGCATGTATATATTTATCTCTTTCTTTCGTTGTTTTTTCTTAAAATTATTAATAATGGGTCAGATTCTAAAAATTATCTTTGTCTAATAACTTATTTTAATACAGGTAGAGCCATCTTTTACATATTTGTGATAATTATGCAGCAAACTATGTATGTATGTATGTACCAAAATGTCATTTTATCATTTACAATTTCAAAAGTAAATACCTAAGGTAAGTTGTGATTAAGTGGCAAAAATTATTTTTTATTACTCATGCGGGAGAAGTACTAACTTGGCGCACATATTTCTGTACGCAAAATGGCTGTTTGCCGACTGTACTCTTCCCGCATACTTTTTTGCGTGTGGAAAGTAACTTTCCACACGCAAATTGACAATAAAACACGCAAAATTTAATCAAAACACGCAAAGCCGCCTCTTAATTTTTCATTTAATAAATATTTCATAATTATTTCTATAGAAACCACCAACAAAGTAATTTAAACGATAATTAATTCAGAAAAAAAAGACGAACACTCAAAAATATTATTTTAAAAAGTAATATAAATGTCAAAAATAATGATAATAATAAAAAAAACGCCGTGAGCAGCGGGGCCCCATCACGGTAGTCGAATTTTCCCCTTCATCTTCGGTATTGAATGTCTACAAGCGAAATGTGATTGAAAGTCTACAACCGAATTGTCATTTTGTTGGTTTCAAAACTGGTGATGAGTGTTCGGCTGATCGAGGCTTTAAAAAAAGGTTTTAAGTATTTAAGGGCTGTATCTCAGTAAATTTCAATTTTGTGCCGAAAACAGGTAGCAGAAAAAAAGCCAACACAATTCGTACGAGGACATTCCTGCCCATGTTTATCCGCTAATTGCCTTTATGTTTTAGTTTTAAATATTAAAAAAGGACCTTCAATAGTAAACTGGAAGGCCTTTATAAAGATATTTTTTCTTTCCAAAAAAATCCAAAATTTCTATTTTATAAATACTAAAAATCCAAAATTCCTAATTTATAAATAAACAGTGACTTTAATAACATTTTTAAATTACTTAATATGTATGTATTTCATTTGTCATAAAAGTAAGTTCACTTTTTTTTAAATTTTTTAAAATTACTATTCGCCTACTTGTATTTAGAATAAACATAATGCTTTTAAAACACATTTAACAATAGCATTCAATTCCGATGTAAAAATGGGAGAAGTGGGGGGAAAAGTGATGCGGACTCCCTACAAGGTACTAGCTGGATACTAACTGAATACACATACAAAATTTCAGCCCTCTAGGTTTCCTTATGGAGTCTCTAGACGTGTTAGAAAACAAGCAAAAAAATTAAGGAAATATTGGCGTCAAAATCGTGGGGGTAAAGGTTAAAAGTTGAAACCTCCAAAAAACAGTGTCTGGCTATTAGCTTAACCTGTACACCAAATTTCAGCCCTCTAGGTTTATTTGGGGAGATTTTGACCCGAACGAAACTGTTAAAAAACAAGAAAAATCATGTTCTTTTGGGTATAAAAATGGTGGGGGTAGGGGTTAAAAGTCGAGACCCCCAAAAGGCACCCCCTTGATACTAACTCAATCTGAATACAAAATTTCAGCCCTCTAGGTTTATTCGGGTGACCTGTGCGAGTGGTACAAACTTCGAAAACGTCGAAAATGCATGAAATTGTAGCTTAAAAATGAGGGGGGTGGGGGTAAAATATTAAAACCTCCAAAAAGCACAACCTAGGTACGAACTTTATCAACACACCAAATTTCAACCCTCTACGTTAATTCTGGGGGGCTGGGGGCCTGTTAGATCCAGCGAAAATCGTTTTTCCCCCCTCTACTCCCACCATATCATCCTAGGAAGCTGAATTTTGGATATGTTGTAGATAATTGACCGAAACATTATTTAAAACCGGTTTGAAAAAGTTTTATTGCTTTTCCGCCCCCCACCACCCCCTTAAAGGCCGGGTCAGAAAAAAAATTTGCCCAAAATTTGACCCCACTTTGATAGTATGAGGTGCCTCGAAAATGAGCCCCATTTACCAAATTTCATCTCTTAACTTCCATAGGGGGGCCCTACACAAATTAAAAGGTGGCGGGAAAATATATATATATATATATATATATCAGACATTTTTTTTTTCTACATATTCGTGTTCTACGGGTCCGAAAACGGATAGCGCCCCTACTCTCGCCTCTCGCAGCTCTTATCGTATAGACTGTATAAGTCTAATTTTTCGGAGAAAATTCGACTAAAAAGTATGTGAAATTCGTAATAAAAAATAGTATGTGCAACTCGTGCGGGATTGTCGATTGCCCTACTCAAGCGAATGAGCGCACTCACTACGTTCGTGCGCTCAACTTCGCTTTCGTGGGCAATCGACAATTTCCCGCACTTATTGCACAATATACTATTCTGGTGTTTATAATTAATTTGGGTTTTAGTTATTTATTAAATAATATTTTTGTCCAACAAATATAATTATTTTGAGCATTCAAATATTGAACATTCAAATTAAATCTTGAAAAGGCGCCAAATTTTGTACTTTTAATTGTAAATAATTTGTGGTGTAGGCGTAGGTAAATTAAATTATTTTAAATGGAAAGTGGTTTTAGCTTATTGCACTATTTAACAATTCCGGATTTTTTGAAAATTTTATAAGATTGTGAAATCATATTTCGAAAAGTTAATTGAAATATAAGTTAAGAGACTCTGTTATTGACCTAGTTTCCGACCTTTTTAACGTTTTTATAAATTAATAAAAAAAACTATATTTTAAATAAGAAAAAAAATAAATTCTTAATTTAAAGTAATTTATTCTGTGCCTAATAAATAGCAATTGAAAAAATATAGAATATAGATTAACTAAATAAAAAAAAAATTCCCTAAAACAGGCGAGGTTATAATTCTGTTTAGTGACATATGCATAAAATAGTTGTCTTAGATTAGTTTATTAATAATGAACGTGTGTTCCCAACCGATATATGCTTCTGAATATTCAACATAAATAAAAACAAATTTAGAGGGAAAAATAATTTTTTTGCAATTCTAATAAGACTAAATAAAGTAGTCAAGTGCGTGTTAGACACGTACCAAGGCAGGGTTTTGTAGTATAGTAGCAAAAATTCGAGATAAAATATTTTTTGCATTTACTTAAAACATTGACGGTCATGAGCACAGCATCAAGTTAAACTGACTAACTGTGACACAACGCTGTACCGTGTCAACAATTCTATAATACCTAAGTGTACTAATTGGGAGTTCCATCATAGTAGGTTATGATCATCTACGCGTTAGTCAGTTTAACTTGAGGCTGTGCGGTGCTCATGACCATCAACGTTTTAAGTAAATGCAAAAATATTTTATCTCGAATTCTTCCTACTGTACCGTAAAGTTGGATGACTTTGGTCCATTTTTGAACTTTACACTGTTATAAGTTTTACACCAAATGATATTAATTTTTGTTTCTAATTACGTTTTATGGGTCTGTATTAGTACTTTTAACTTTGAAATGAAGAAGAAGCTAAATACATTCTAAATATTTTTTTTTTTAGCGAATTTCCAAAACTGGAAATTCAGCTTTTACGCCAGGTGTCATGGTGCGACCTAAGCCCGAGACCATATCAGAAATATGTTTTGAGGTCCCTAGAATACGAAAATGATATTCACTAAAATTTATATATATATATATATATATATATATATATATATATATATATATATATATATATGTATCCGCGCGATAACTCTCGAACGAAGCGTTTAATGCTTATGAAATTTTGTGTGCGAATTCGATTTTCCAAATCGTTGGATGAGTTCGTTAGCCAGACACGTCGGATGCCCAGAAGTAGGTTTTCCGGGCGTTTTTTGTCAACAAAATGAGTTTTTTGCCAGAATTAAGCAATTTTTCAAATTTTTTTTTACACTAAGCCATTGTAAAAGGTAAAACGCATAAAAAATGTTTTTATACCGTTGCTCTAAATTACTTACTTTTCGAGAAAAACTAGGAAATATGTCGTTCTCCATTTCACTCGCACTCGCATTCTTTTTTTTTCTGTCTCATTTTTTGCGAGCTAAATTCGAAAAAAGCCGCTTTATAAGTAGCGTGTCATGATTTTTTTAATCCAATTTAACGATTCGGCTATATTCTATTTCTCTGTCAGTTAAATGTTTTTATAATGTATCTCTGTTCCATTTTTTTTTACAAAAAAAATCCCGACGATATCTGTTATGTGATATGATCAGAATTTAGATTATATTTACACCTTCCTAAAATTAATAAGAGTTTGCTTCAATCGTATAAAAATTACGTTAAATCATATTCAAACAATAATATTTTTACGTAATTTTTTATCCAATTGACAATACAGTTATGATTAGAATTGTATAATCAGAGCATTCTAATATTAAATAATTTAGCACATTCAATTTTTTTTTTTAACAAAGAAAAATTTTTTTAAATTTTGACACATTCTTTTATGAAATTTCGATTAAGAAATATTAAAAAATTTTAAAGTGAATCATTTAAAAAGAGTTAAAAATAAATTAAAAAGGAAACATTTCTCTATTTTAACATATTTGTAAAGAAAATTTTACAGTTTACTTACAGTTTTTTGAAAAAATGTAATAACATTTTTACATACAATAAAGATTATATTTGAACGGTAGGAAATCCACAAATTTTTTTTTATTTCTTTAATTAATTATTAAATTTGGTTTTAGAAGAAAATCTTCGTCTAATTCGCTCCAAGCCGAAAGTATAGCCACTAATAAGGACATTCCACTGTTAAAATAAATGGAAAATATATTGAAATTTATTTAATGAAAGCCATTCATACACATTTTTAAAATATCCTTTTGAATTATATAACAAATAAAATCTGTGTAAAAAAATCTAATTGACGTGTTTTTTCTCAATTTGCTAATATTAAGTAAGGCTCGTTAATTAGGGAGTGATTGTGTTAAAATTTTAATATAAAATATGGTAATTTTAACCCTCTTTAAAAGAACATTTCGATTTTAACAATAAAAAAATTTTAAAAAGTGTTTTCGTTTTTCCCGGATTACCAAAAACTGTTCATAGGCATATCTGTGACTAAAGTTGCCTCCCTTTCTTAAGAAAATAAAGTATTTTTAAAATTTTGTGCAAAAGAATAAAACACAATTAACGAAAAAAAAGTACGCGTTTCCATATTTTTAAGATTTTGTAGTACAAGAAAATCCTTATAAATTCATCATATCTGTTATTGCATTTACTAGCTTTTACGCAATTTAATAAACAAAAGTCTGAAAATGGACGTAGAATCTCACTGTTATTAATTATTATGTCTTAGTCTTTTGAAAAATTATTTTTTGAACTAAAATAAGAATAGGAGGAATATAAACTTAGGGGTAAACGACAGGAGTATATAAACTTTATTTTAGATTCTACGTTTATTTTTACAGAAAATCATCATGTACCTATTATTTCTTTTTTGAATGTATAAATACAAAAAGTTCGAAATTATTTTATATTAGAATTTCAATTTTGGTCGACCCTACGGGTTGTCCCCATTTACTCTTTTCTCGTCTCTTTTGACCCCAATTTTTCATAGAGAAGAAATTATACGATTTTTGTTAATTTTTCAAAAACCACCGATATTTTTAAATTTTTTTGGATACTGCTGATAAAGTGACCATCTTCGCGTAAATTTTTAATATATTAAAGATTAGGTACTCATAAAATAAATACAAAAAAATACGGTGTGAAGTCGGAATGCGTACCTATTCATCCTTGTCTACGGTAGCACATTTTTTATTGACATATTAGAAACGCAGGAAAAGAGACCAGGAATCAACATAGAAGTGGATTATGGTACGATATATTTTCTGAAAAAAGTGCTTAGGACCAAAGTTATAGAGTTCAAAGTGATGCACTTGATGATCTTGAAGCACTTGACTCTCGTGATGCACTTGACTTTGAAGTTGACCTTGAGGTCAATTTCCAAAGTCATTTGAAAATCATTTAATATTTTTCAAAAGGAGTAGTTTACTTTTCATCCCTAAATGGTTCAAAGTATATTCGAACGAATTTCACATGCAAGATAGAAAATAAGTGATCAAGAAGTAATTTTGAAAAATACTTGCTCAATCGCAATCGGAAAAATAATAGTTAATCATATGTTGAATTTAATTCCTAATATGATAACTATAGAGTAGCAATAAAAATTTTAAAAAAATTTGAAAATTTCTAATATAACATAAAGTTAATGTTTAACTTACAATTGGAGTGATATTAAATCTTTTCTTAACTTCTAAAATTACTTACAAAAATGTTTTCTTCTAATTTTTTCTATAAATTTGCGCCTATTTTTTCATTTCGTCAGGTTTTTATTTTTTTTATTTTAGAAAAATAACGCAACAAATCAATTTTGAAGATAGATTGAGTCAATACATGAAATTACTGCTTATAGGTACAGGATATGGTCAAAGTTCGGCAATGGCTAATCATTTTCAACTGACCTTGAAAATCGATTTCAGGGTCACTATCAAGTGCATCGCTTTAAATTCTACAAATTTCGTACTCAGCCCTTTTTTCAAAAAATATGCCGTTTCAAAAATATTTAGCTATAACTGTTTTCATCTACAGAGGTTGAATGGTGTTTTCTACCCCTAAAAAGCGTATTTAGCCGAAATAAAAAAACACGTATTTAATATTTTTCGCTGTTTAATAAGTATGTTAAGTTTCATTCAAATTGGCAAGTATTAGTTGGGTAGTGTTATTTGTCAGAATGTTTTGCCGATCTAGTTTTTTCAATATTTCTTTGCTCGTTTTCAGAATTTGTATTTTAATTTCTACGGACAAATAACTCATTCTTTTCTTCGATTTTA
Source organism: Brachynemurus nebulosus (assembly GCA_035578155.1). NCBI lineage: Eukaryota > Metazoa > Arthropoda > Insecta > Neuroptera > Myrmeleontidae > Brachynemurus > Brachynemurus nebulosus. The sequence goes on along the minus strand of JAPWDM010000001.1, from coordinate 153,231,592 downwards.
GTAACTTTTATTTGCTGATGTTGACCATTAATTGATCGAAACATATCAAATATTTTTCAATGATTTTTTTAGCGAATGTCGAAAATTTTGAAAATTTTTTCACCGTTAGTAAGTTAAAGTATTTGAATTCATTAAGTAATTAAATGATGTCCACAAGAACCTTACGAACTACCATAAGTTATATGAGATCCCTAGGACCCGTTTTTTACTGTTAGGATAAACTTTTTACTAAAATTATTTTAGATGAATAAAGGTTATGTTGTATGATTTCCGCCAGGGTTTACTGTTCCCATTATTGTAAAAAATAAACTAACCGACCGATTTTGAAAATTTTTTCACTGTTAGAGAACTAAATTATTTTAGATGGATACAACTATGCTGCACAAAGTCCGTTCGGGTTCTTGGGTTCCAAAAATATCAAAACTAATTACCCAGCCGATTTTAAAAAATCTTTTACTCTTAGAAAGCTAAACTATTTTAAATAGGTACAGTTCTTAGATGAGATCCGCCAGTCCCCAAAATTTGGAAATTCGCTATGTTATGCAGATGCTGCGACAGGGGTATTTTAAATAAGGGTGGCCAAAGTCAGACGACGAAGTTGGGTTACTTTGGCCACATGTTGCTTTTTTTTGGAACACGCAAAGACACGCTAGAGCATGGGTTACTTTGACCATGGATTTAATAGCCAAGTATGTTTGAAATATTTTTTGATGTTTTTTTTTTTAAATGAAAATATGATAAAAATACTTCTTTTTTATGTTTTATTATGTCAAACTTTTTGAAGGTAAAAATTGCAGGTTTTTCGTTAATTTTTCTATTTAAACTTTTTCAGGTACTAAAAATCAAATTGTTTTATGTATATAATTTTTTTAGAATCCAATATAATCTATAGAATCAGTAAAAAATACTATTCCGTACGTAAGTATTATTATAACGTAATCGTGCATAAATAAAGCAAATATTGAAAAATAGCTAAAGTCACTCATGGTGGCCAGTCACCCAATTTTACGGTACTACGAAATCCTGCCTTGGTGCGTGTCTAACACGCACCTGACTACTTTTTTTTATTTTAATAAATCTACTCCGAAAGTACTACAAATTGTGCAAATTTCAAATATTTACCACCAGCCTCATCAGAGATACAGGGGCGCAAAATTCCAAAATTTGAAAAAAAAGTCAGTTTTCAGAAGTTTGGAAAAATTAAAGGATACAAGTAGAGTTTCACAATTGAAGTAGTGTGTAGTTGTTTCATAATGGGTAGTTGTACCCGTATAGCTATTCTCATAAAAAATACTAAGCGAGGTTTAAAACATTCTTTCTATAAGAAAAAAAATATTTTCTTATGGAAGGGACGAAAACTGGTTAAATATGGCCCTCACTTAAATAAAGAGACATTTATTACCTTTAAAATGGTTTTTGTTTCAACCTTTTAGGATGAACGGTTTATGAAATATGTGCATTGGCATAAAGGTCTGCAAACACAAAAATCAACGCAAATTGGAAAACAAAAATGGCTACCACGCTTAAACGGTTCAAGATAATTTTTTTTAAAAATTGTTCTCAATACTTCAAATATAATAGAAACAACTGGAAGAATATTAATTTTTTCTAAAATGGTCGAGCAACCAACTTTTTTTTAGACCATTTGATATAGACCGACCTAGTATGATTTTGGCGCCCCTTGAAACTGACGCCGGGCAGGGGCCCCAGTTTGCTCCCCCCCTTAATCCGGGCCTGGCGTGTATATCTGTACTATTTTTTGGAATTTCGGATAATTTAAAATTATAAAAATTAAAAAAAAATTACTTAAATGTCATCAAAAAATTGTATGTGTAATAATCCATCAAGTAGGTATACTTTGGATAAATCCTTCGAATTGTATAATACAATATAACTATATCTCATTTCAAATACAATTGATCATGAGTTTTCGTTAAACAATTAAATAATTCTTATATTCGAAACAAATCTATCTTCTATTCTTTTCTAAAAATAAACTGCGAATTTAAAATTTACATAAATGCAATAATAAAAGAGATAAAGCCAAGTAAACGGAAATTATTTAAATTCAAAGTGACGAAGCATGGCTAAATTTAACTGAAATGAATCATATTTGTTTTTTTGCACGATCGTGTATTTTCATGCATTTACCGATGCTGTTGACAATGCTGGTAAGTTACATTTCTCGAACGTTTGTTTATATCCATGGAAACCAAAAAATAACAGTGCGGTAAGTGAAATAGATGCGTGGTAAGTAAATAGGAGTGTGGTAAGTTAAATTAGCTCAAAAATGATTGTATTTATTTATTTATATTGAAATTAAAAGTACAATTTGAACAATTAGGAAAATAAATCCATTAATAATATGAAAATTTTCACTAGTTTGCACATTATTATTATTATTGTTGGCATTAGTCTTCTTATTTTATTGACATTTCAAAAGGTCGTTCAATCATTAAGATTTTCTGTGGCTTTCATAATCTTCCTTTCATTTTATGAGAATAAATTTGCAGTCAAAAATAAAATGCTTCATCAATTTCATTATTCTCACTAATAATATAGTTTAACAAACTATTTTCCTCAATTTTTTTTAATAGAAAATTCAAAAAAAATATTCACGCCAGTGAAATATTGACACTTAATTACAAATATAAGTATTTGTCAATTGTCACTACAAAGATTCATATTAGTTGTTATGAATATTTATAATATTTATTCATGGCATTCTATGTCATAACATAGAAATATAAATTTCATCTATATTATCTGAATTTTATTTTTTATTTAACACATTTTTAATCTTTAATTATTTTAAATCGATCGTGCAAAAAATATTATACAATACACGATGCGTTAAGTGCATTTACTGATCTCGAAAATTGCAAAAACTCGACCCTGCGGGTCTCGTTTTCGCAACATTTTCTCGATCAGTAAAAGCAACTTACCGAACTTATATTGTAAAATACTATTGTGTACAAGTTTGAATTTATCTAGATTATTTTCAATTACCTAGCAACGCTACTTAATTTAAGTTTCTCTGTAAATTGTGCTTGCTGATTGATTTAAAAGCGGGGGAAAAATAATTTTTTAGTCCTTTGGGACTAAAAGTGAATTTTTTAGTCCCAACGGACTAAAAGTGGCACTTTACTCTTTATTATGAGGGACTAAATCATGTCTTTTAGTCCCGGAATTGCAAAATAATTTATTACTACGTACCGGACACTTTTCATTTTGGTTATACATATATGTACATAATGTGTTTTTTTTTTTACTAATTTAGGCCGATCCGGATAATTTTTTCAATCACTGTGTGATTTTTAATTTACATATGTGGTTTTTGGTCATGTTAACCAAGGCAGTCGAGTGCTTAAAGTTTCAGTTTAACTGAACGATAAGTGAACATATCAATACTGCGTGCGTTGAAATGCAAACAAAAGTTTGTCATACGTAGCAATGTCTCACAAGCACTCGATAATATTTGAAATTAAAATTGTAACTGTTTCTCGAATCAGAGAGAGTACTAATACACATAGGTGATTGAATGGGTGTCCGGCTCGGACGCCTGTCGAGCATATTGGATCGTTGGTGTAGTGGTTAGCACGCCTGGCTAGTTACCAGGAGATCCTGGGTTCGATTCCCGACCGATCCGGATAATTTTTTCAATCACTTTGTGATTTTTAATTTACAATGTATGTTTTATTATCAAAATATCTCTTCATCTTTTATTTACAATAAATAAAATAAAATATTTTTATACACATAATATGTATGTGTGTGTTGTATGTACAATGTACATACTTAGGTATATGTTTGTTTTATTAAAATAATAATAACCATAATAACTATGTATTAATTTTTTTGATATATCTATCTGCATATAAGGTAAAAGACCCGGTAACTGACCCTGGCCCAGTTTCTGAACTTTTCAACTTTGTCATAAATTAATAAAAGAACTATATTTTAAATAAGAAAAAAAATAAATTCTTAATTTAAAGTAAACTATTCTGTGTCTAATGAACAGCAATTTAAAAGTTTAGAATATATAAACTAAATAAAAAAAACGTTTCAAGTTTAAAATGTGTGTAAAAACTATTTTTTTGGTAGTTTCCTAACAGTTTATGTTACAAAGTACTCATTTTGATCTGTGCAATATTCATCATGTAAGTATGAAAACTTAATTAAAAATATATGAGCAGGTTAATATTTGTTTAAAATTTATTTTAAAATATTTATAAAATACCTTAGAATGATTTTTATTATTGAAATATGAGGGTCAATTACTAGGCTCACTTCTAAAGTGGTATGGCCCAATTAAATTCTAACCAGTTTTTGTTAGTTATTTTGTTATTTATAGTTATCTTCGATTAGTTTTTGTTATTTTTCATAACGTATATAACATTAAACATTCATTTTTATCAATAAAAAATTATTTATAAATTAAATTTTAAAAAACTGTATTTTTAAATTTAAGAATCAGAAACTAGGCCACTGTCGGGGTCAGAAACTGTCACATGAGAAATTTTGAAGGTCAGAAACTGGGTCCTTTTTGTCAATTTTTAAAACATTAATTTAAATTATTAATTCAATTCAAATAATTATTTTACTTGTATGACTTTATTTTGAAAGCCATAAACTAGTTGATAAAATTATTAATTGTCTCTTAAGTTGAAACTTATATTTATTACTGTCGTTTAACCTCAGCCGTCACTCTTAAAAGGTCAGAAACTAGGCCCGTTACCTTACATACAAAACACGATGCTGTTTAATCCGAAAATTTTATGTATTTGTTTATATAAACGATATAAAGTTTATTTAAAAATGTTATTGTCGACCCCTGGGGAAGTTTACTGTGAAAGTGCTCGAGCTTTATATAGTGTCAAAATAACTCGTGGAATGATTCCACCAATAGAGATAATGTACTATCTCTATGGATTCCACGTGCTCTGTCGTGCGAGATCTCGTTAAAAAAGTATTTTAAAATGAAGTTGGAGCTCAATTTCAGGAACCACATTATTACGTAATAGACCATAGTAAAACAATATACATAGAGTACACATGTGCAAGTAAAATTGTAGAATGTATTTGTCTATTTTTATGGAAAATTGTGAAAGTGAAAATTGTGAAAAATTCAGAACTCTGATTTAATGCGTGTTCAGGACGCATTTGGTGAATTTCTTATGTTTTTCACATTTTCTTTTTTCTAAAAAAGTAGTTTGTTTTATAATATAAATTTATCATCTGTAAAATTATATTCTTTACATTATTGAGAAAAACTTATTTTAAAAGTTATTTCTTTACTAGAGAAAAATGTAAATTTTATGCAGAATAATTATATTTATACTTTTCATATTATATAACATGCTCAAGGGCATTTGTGATATACTAGTTTTTACAAACGGATGGATTTTGTATTAACTAATCATAATTAATAATTGTTTTATAATAATTAAATGCATACAGTTGATCCTTTTTTGGTGCGGTGGAGGGGACCGCATAAAAAAATCGCACAAAAAAAATTAATTCAAAAATATCATAAATAGCTATAAAAAGTACAGTTCGATCCAGATTGTACGAAAAACTTTTTTTATGCGGTTGGTTGGGACCGCATAAAAAAAGTTTCATCGAAAAAACATAACTCAAAACGTTCAAAACTTAGAAATTTCCTTAGAAGTTGCTTCTATAAACAAGATAAAGCATTAATTTATACGTAGAAACATTTTATTTCAATTTTATAATATTATGAAAATTTTGAAAAATACACCTCTTAAAAAAATGAATGATGCAATAACTTATGTTCTTATGCAATGTATTGATTAAATACTTAAAAGCCGTTAAAAAGTATTTTTATCAAAGAAAGTTATTATAGTAATTGTTTCAGTTTCTTACTGCTTCGTGATTTTGATTCACATTATGCATTTTAATGGCCATTTTTTACAAACCGCATAAAAAAAATCGCACAAAAAAAGATCGCATAAAAAAGAGTTCAGCTGTATATTGGTAATTAAAGAAATTCAGATTATTCGGTTGGAAAAAATTATGTTTACTTATGTATTTTTTTAAATTAAATTCCCATTTTATAATGTCTTCTGTTACTTTGGGAACTAGAATTTTGTTTTTTCGTTCTCTTGTTTTTTCTCTCGTGGCTGTTTTGTCTTATTTTAGTATTTGAGTATTTCCTTTTTTCTCGAATTGAAAGCTAAGTCAACTTTTTGCTCGTTTCTTTATTAGACTTTAATCTCAACGAATTATTCTTTCTGAAATTCGCTCTTTTGGCTTAATACTATAATGACTTTGTTTACATATAAATCAACATTCAGTTGTCTTCCTCTTTGTTAATACACCCTATTTCAAATACAATTGATCATGAGTCATTGTTAAAAAATTGAATAATTCTTATATTCGAAACAAATCAATCTTCTATTCTTTTCTAAAAACAAACTGTAAATTTAAAATTTACGTAAATGCAATAATGAACGAGGTAAAGCCAAGAAAACAAAATATTTAAATTCATAAGTGATGAGGCATAGTGAAATTTAAGTGAAATAGACCATAGTAATTGATGCAGAATTTTTCCCTTCATTTGTTTGATAATTTTAAACTTCTTGTCGATGGAAATCTTACAAGTGTTACATCTATATTTAAAAGTGTTATTACATTATTAGTTTTTGAAGCGCAGTTGTCTCAATATCAAGAACAGTTCAAATTCTTCTATTTAGTTCACTATCTATATGTGACCTTGATCACTGTGTACTTTACGGTATAAAAAATTTGAATGAAAATCAAATAAAAATCAGCATTTTGTAAAATGTTTATTTTTTGTAGTCGTATAAAAATACTATGTCTAGACTTTAGACGAAAACCTCTAAAGTTAATGTGGGGTAACGACCCTTGTCATTCACGTTCACAAAAGGGTAACTAACGATATTCTGTGTACACAGCGATATTTGAAGTGGTGCTTCACTAAAACTATCGCGAATTTTATAAAATTCGTCAAGTGCGTGTTTTTTGACACGCACTAAGTTAGGCCTTCTCAGAGGACTTGACGAATTTTTTTCATTATTTTAAAATATTTTGTTACCCTAAATCATAGATACCAGCGAAACACAATTCGATATCGATAATGGAAAGGCTGGGAAACTTTTAAAATTTGACAAAATTCAATTTTTTCACATTTTTTTTTATCATTTTGTGTGTCTGCGTTTGTATGAACTTTTGAGTGCATATTTCGATAAAATAGACCAAAATAAACACTTTTTAAAGAATAAAAAAATCGATATCTCACTTCGTTTCGAGATATCGAACGCGAAAATTAGAAAAATTGGCTTAATTTTAACAACTACGATTACCCCAACGCCGTAATTTGAGTGCATATTCTGGTAAAATCGCATAGGTGTAAACACTGCATGACGTAAAAATTATTACATCATCGGTACGGCAACGCGGCTTCGGACTCAGTCGGCAGTAACATACGGGGGGGGTCTAAATTTCGTAAACGGTACGGTAACGATAGCGGGAAAATCAGGGCGCCATGCATTCTATTGACTTCAGCTTTACCCCAGAATGCAAGACGGGTAAAACCACTTCTGAAACGAGAGTAAAGGGCGTTAAGTAATTCGTCACTACGGTTAAATTAAGTTTATTAATAAACTAAATACATACAGGACCGAAAGTTGAGTTAGACGGAAGTTAATAATGTGTACTTGAACCTTATAATATTTTCACCAATAAGTAATTTCAGATCTTTTAATACAAATTTTCAGGTAAATAAATTTAAGAACGTTCTTGAATTTTCACAATGTTTTTGACATCATAAAGTTCGGTAATATTAATAATAATACAAGTTAAGTATTCTCAAAAAAAAAAATAAATAAATCTTCAAAAATGCTTTATAAATTGAAGCATAACGGTAAATGTAATGTTACTCATACAATTAATGTTTCTTTTAATAAAAAGACGCTTAAGTGTCGGAAAACTTAAATTTTGTTACCTCCCTTTGTTATGGGTGATTTACTTGTATTTTATACGGAATTCATCTCGAAACATTGGAGTCCGGATGTACTAAAGATGCGGTAATTCAGTTATGCGGTACCAGTTTCCAACCAAAACGATCAATCGGTTCGTTGCAGGCCACAACCTGTCGGCTACACGTGGATCCACGGGAAGTTAAGCGGAATCCTCGGGAATAGATCAGTGTTTCAAATTGATAATTCGGCAGCGTTAACCAAAACGATGCAGAATACAACTTTATTGGCGGTAAATAATCGGTAATCCAGCATATAAATCAATGATTCCAAATCAGCGTTAAATCCAATCCATGAAAGGCGAAATCGAATCGAAAAATTGTAGAAAATGCGGTAAGATTCCAAAAGATCAAAATGTAGAAAATCTCGGAGAGATAAAAATAATAATCTCGAAAAATGCTCGAAAATCCAAAATAGAATGAATGAAGAAAAAGAAGAAAGATAAAGAAAAAAAATGATGTCCTCTGAAAGAAACACGAGTATTTTAGTTTACGAAATATAACAATAAGAAAATAAACTCACCAGCGGAGAACATATAGAGATCGGCAATTAATCATGCAGGCTTTAAACAATCAGCCTGTAACTCGGCAGTGATGATATTAAAAAATGAACGAGAAAATCAAGAAATAATTCTGTATCGAAATGCATTTTTAAAAGTTTCGATTTGAAGATAGCAAATGATTTTCTTTAATACAGTGGTTTTCAAACAAACACTATCGGCAATTGACACTATTCGAAAGTCGAGAAAAACACTCAAACTACACGGAAAGCACTTCAAAATGTATTTAGAAGAAGAGTAACTCGATAAAACCTTGATTTACTACACAAAACGATAATTTTATTCGGCAATTAACTAACCAAACTTTACTTAAAACGTCAATTTAGGTTTGACCATAGGTTTGACAAACACTGACAACAACACTGCTGGACCTGTTGGACATCATATAATATAGGTACAAAATGTATTTAGTGCAACGCGTGCAACGGTACAATATAAAGCCGCTGCTACACGATGCTACGAACACCTTCCAACATTCGACGTTGGATGGTTCATAGCATCGTGTAGTCGTTGTTCGAACCTACGAGTGTCCAATGTCGAGCGTCAAACGTTCGCATTTGGTCGTGTCCCGTTCGATGTCGGTATTCTTGCACCGAGTCAAAGGGATGCTTCGAACGTTTGAAGGTCAATGTTGGTTGTGTTCGTTGGTTGCGCACGACTCGTTCATGTGAAGAGAGACAACATCAGTGTATAACATTAGAGATAACATCAGATAGATAACAGCGTTGTCCACTGAGTACCAACACATTATCATTCGTATTGGATCAAACATTCGACTCACCGTGTAGCAGATACATTCGTCGCACCAACTATCGAACTTAATTGCCTCAAACGTTCGATCGAATGTTGGAAGGAACGTTCGTAGCATCGTGTAGAACCCGCTTAAGTACGGTATGTGGGTCGATATGCGTGTATTCAATGGAACGCATGTGAGGCTCGTTCCAACAGCGATACTACGGGAAATAAATGGGTTGGTTCAGGTCAACGATAGAAATTAGCCAAAAAAATAAAAGTTTCGTAACAACTGCGATAAATTTTTAAATCGGTTTGACATTTTTTCATACACTCGCAGAAGAGAGATAGATTCATGGTACATAATTAAATGTACATAATTACCAACATATTTTTTAGAATTTTACTTTATGGTATAGAAATGAATTACATCACAACAAAGTTGATAACTTTTGTTTCCATTCAATATAAAAATGTTAATTGATAAATATTATCTAAATTATACTAAGTGTTGAGAAGTTTTTATTTAATTGTATACGACGTTTTTTATAGATTGGAGGATAAAGAAAGAATTATAATTTTTTTTTTTAAATTCCCCGCCTAAAATTTATCATTTTGTACATAGTACACTTGTGAATTTGTCAATACAGAAAAATAACTAAATAACATTCTACAATATTTATGATTTTATTTCATTCGCAAGTGTTTAAAAAATAATTTTATTACAAGTTTATTACACTTTTTTCATGTGTATCATATACATATGTTACTTGACATATTGTCATTTTAAGGTTATTCACTGGGAAGGTTATCGATTAAAATTCGATTTTCGTGTGAACAGCTCAGACACATGTTGCGTACATTTATGTACAGACACTATCCAGACACAAAAAATTTGTTGAAGTGTGAACAGTAAAGAAATTTATGTCTGACATTTGTGTCGACATTTTGGTGTCTCGTGTATCCCGGGCCTTAGACAATATTTCTTGAACACTTTTAATTTCCATTTCCACAATTTTCACGATCTACACTAGTAATATTATTATAGAGAATCTCATTAAACAACTTTTAAAGCCACTCCAAGATTATTAAACGCCTTAAAACTTATTAAAATATTTAAATAAAATTTAATCTCAAAGAGTACATGTCCGCTCCTTGTTAGACACAAGTACCAACCAAGTGCACGTATACAAAATATAGTCTATCTCTAAAGCCGCTGCTACACGATGCTACGAACACCTTCCAACATTCGACGTTGGATGGTTCATAGCATCGTGTAGCCGTTGTTCGAACCTACGAGTGTCCAATGTCGAGCGTCAAAGGTTCGCATTTGGTCGTGTCCCGTTCGATGTCGGTATTCTTGCACCGAGTCAAAGGGATGCTTCGAACGTTTGAAGGTCAGTGTTGGTTGCGTTCGTTGGTTGCGCACGACTCGTTCATGTGAAGAGAGACAACATCAGTGTATAACATTAGAGATAACATCAGACAGATAACAGCGTTGTCCACTGAGTACCAACACATTATCATTCGTATTGGATCAAACATTCGACTCACCGTGTAGCAGATACATTCGTCGCACCAACTATCGAACTTAATTGCCTCAAACGTTCGATCGAATGTTGGAAGGAACGTTCGTAGCATCGTGTAGAACCCGCTTTACATGTTACACTGGTTCCAGTAGAGATAGATATGTTGTCTCTATTACTCTATGGTAGTATCTCTATACTACTGAAACCAGTGTAACGCCAAAGGACAGAAAGTACCGCACCACTATGTCATATATGTGCACGCGGAGTGTGTATGGGTGTATTGCATGTGGCATGCATCATGTACGTGAGGTACGTATACCACGTACACCGTGTATAACAATATGACAACAATTGAAACAAACCCATTGATAGCTACTAAGTGAATGGCAACATAGTTCTGTAAAATGCACATACCTGCCCATAAGTGATTGCAGAAAAGAGATAGTTGTATTCCTTCTTATGTTCTATGGTTCAAACCAATAAGTATGTATGGTTTGTATGTATCAAATCAATAAGTATGTATGTACACACTACCACACACTACCAACAACAACACAATTCTTTTAAAAAAATAATTAAGTATGTACGTTTAATTTACGTATCAAAGCTATGGTTATGATTTTGTATGATAATGCATGTAGGTACATACTTAAAAAAATTCTTAATTCTGAACACAGAACACTTTTATTATTATCACACAGAATATTTATACACTTACATAAGTATTGTTACATTCTCGCATTAATTTTTAATAAAAATATTTCAATTTAATTAAATTTCTTCAAAACGTTAATTTTAATATACAGTACAATGTGTCCCATTTTACTGTAATCCGAGTTATTCGTACATACGGTGTTTCCTCGCCTAGTTATAAAATGGTCGTGTTCCATTACGGACACACTAGGGATGTCGTTTTTTTAAAAAAAAAATCGATTTTTGAATCGATTTGTAATTGCCAACAAAAGAATCGATACTTAAATTATCGATTGTATTCAAAATCGATTCTAAGAGATCGATTCAAATTTGCTGTTGCAAAAGTTGCGGTAATTTTTAAGTAAAAATTTATAATTCAGAAAGATGAACTTTCAAAGTCTTTTAAGAAGAAAAATATTAACACTATGAGGCCCGAGCACTTTCACAGTAAACTTCCCCGGAAGCCGACAATATTTTTCAACAAATTTTATGTAAACAAGTACATAAAATGATTCCACAGAACACTAAATGATTCAACATGTATGTGTTAGACAGGTCCAAATATGAGTACATAGTTATTAATTTATTATTATTTTGATAAAATACATATATATGTGTACATACAAACATACAATACACACATACATACATATGTGGATATAAATATTATTTATAAAGAAAAGATGCAGCCTAGATATTTTGATAATAAAACATGTTATGTAATTTATATGTAAAAAAATGAAAAGTGTCCGGTACATAGTAATAAATTATTTTTATTAGAATAACATAAAATCTTTTTTATAAATATTTTTAAGTATTGTGTTTATTATTCTAAATATTGATCGCGGTCGGCCTCTGAGGATGTTTTGTTTGGTTTCGGATGCCGAAGCCATGGGACTGAAAGTGTTAAGCGTGTACAACTGTACATACTTAATTACCAACATTTTTTTAGAATTTTATTCTATGGTATAGAGATGAATCACATCACAGCAAAGTTGACAATTTTTATTTTCATATATAAAAATGCTAATTGTATAAATATTATCTAAATTGTACTAAATGTTGAGAAGTTTTTTTTTATTTAATTGCATACAAAGTTTTTTTTATAGATTAAGGGATAAAAAAAGAATTATAATTTCTTTTTTTAAATTTCCCGCTTAAACTTTGTTTTGTACATGGTACAGTTGTCAATTTTGACAATTTGATTTGATGCATAGAGATTTGATTATATGCATTTGATGCGTGTGATGCTTAAAATTTAGTAATCGTTGTACCGATAATAGATTTAAATTTAAATTAATAAATAAATAGCAACGTATAAATAAAAAAGCAATTTATGTTTTAAAAAAAAAATCGTTTCGCGATTTCCATAAAATAAAAATCGATGTGTGAATCGATCTCAAAATCAATAATCGATTAAAAATCGGTTTTCATACTTCCGATTAATCGATTTCTCGATTAAAAAACGACATCCCTAGGACACACGACACTGTGTAACACAATGCATTTCTTTTTTACAATTTTATGCAAGACTAACCTTTTAATTGCATTTAAAAGCATTTAAAATGTTAGTATTGCAAGAAAATTTTTTAAAAAAGTAGTTTTTTTGTGAAAGCATTTTGAAAAAAAAGCTGTGAAATTACAGCATTTTGAAAAAAAATATGGTTAAATATATGGTTAAATAATAATACTTACAGCGTTTTGAAAACTAATGAATACAAGTAAATATTAGATCAGAAGATAGGGAGGGGCGTATACATTAACATTAACATGCAGCATTTTGAAAAAAAAAACACCTAATATATTTAAAGAAAATAAATGTGAAATACAACGTTTTGTTTAATATTACTTTACCAAACTATAGAAATTTAATTCAAGTATGTGGAGATCTATTTTACTAAAAAAAAAAAGATTTAGCATTTACAGCGTTTTGAAAAAAAGCTCCACATTTTAGGTTATGGTGAAAATTGTTAAAATTATGAAGTACATGGTCCACAAAATCATAACCTAAAATTTTCACATCACAATTTTCACCATAACCTAAAATTTACAATAGAATTAGAAAACAATAATCAACTAACATTTCTCGATACACTTATTTTCAAAAAACAAAATCTTCTTTCTTCAATGTGGTATAGAAAGCCTTATGTTTCCTCCCGTATCCTAAATTATCACTCAGTTCACACTTCACAATTAAAATACAACGTAGCTTCAAATTTGATAAATAGATCCCTCAGATTGAGTCACCATCTTCACCGTCCTCGTGCGCTGAAAAATGCTCAACATATTTTAACGCTTAATAACTACCCCAGAAAATTAATACTGAATATTACCAAAAAATTGACTCATAGACTTTTCAATAATTGTTCCGAAAACTCCATTAAGCAGAACACGCTCAACAAACATTATTTTTCTCTTCCTTTTACCGGACAGCACCCGGACAGAAAATATTAAAAAAATCTTGAAACCTTTTAGTCTCCACCCAGCTTTCCAATATTCCACAAACCTAAAAAATTTTTATTCAAATTTAAAACCCTCAACCTCCACAAGCAACCGTCAAAATGTGGTTTATATGATCCGTTGTCGGGATTGTGATGCGGCCTATGTGGGTAACACCAAACAAAAACTATCGCACAGACTTGATCAGCATCGTCGGAATGTCCAACGTGGCGACACTAGCTCCGGCCTAGCACAACATTCATGGCACAACAACCATCGTTTTGATTTTGAAAACCCCACAGTAATACAAACAGAAGCACATTCTAGAAAAAGATTCTTTCTAGAACATTGCTGGATATGTTCCATACATCCCAACGCCAACCTTGCCACGGACTCGTCTGAACTTGACAGCCAATACAGTCACACCTTCAACAAATTCGCGCCCAATACCTTGCCGAAACATATATAAACCGCCAACTTTTTTCGCACGTTGTCATTTTGTTTGCCAACACTGTAACTGAATTTTATATTTTTTTCTAAAAAAATTAATTCACAATGTAATTATCGAACAAATAATTTTTCTTTTATACAACAATGTTTTTAAGTTTTTAATTTTAAATTTTAATTTCATAAAAAATACCTTTTTGTGATATTATTTTATAATTTTTTTCCATGTAAGTAATTGCATGTTTTTTGACAACTATTTGTTTACTATTAATTTCATAAATATGCACTGTATTTTTATATATTGTTTTTATTTTTATTAAAGGAATACGCCTGAAGACGGAAGCACTAGCTCTTCCGAAACCGGTTGCGCAATTTTTAAATTAAATTAATCTTTCATTTTATTTTTTCCTGATGACTTCCACTCCTAATGTTTCCATTATTTCAATATTATAGTCATCTAAACCTTTATATTTATATTTATATTTACATTAAGTTTACGTTAAAATCTTCTGTAATTTCATCTTCTCTGTCATCATCAACTGAAAATAAAATAAAAATTCATTAAAATAAATTTAAAAAATCATATCTATTTAGTCTACTTACTTGAGTCAAGATCCATTATTTCTACAACGGTTTTTGTTTCAGTTATTTTAGGCATTTTGAAACTATTTTTCTCTATTTTAAAGAAAATATTACTGAAATTTTCACCTTTCACAGAACTAATTTTATTAAGGTTATGTTGTTATTTGTTAACTTGACATTTGTTTACATAATAACACCGTAGGTATGGTAGGTATTAACTTTAAATACGATGTGACATTACCGACAGAACGTCGATAGAGCTAATATACAACAAAAAAACTAACGTAGAGCACAATATAATTGATGCCAAAAAAAAAATAGCTTTCTTTTATGAAAACGCAAAATTGCTGTAGTCATTTTTTCTTTAAGTATTCGTCACATATAACGGTGAAAGTGTTAATTTATGATTTTTGGCTGGTTTTTATTTATTTATTTTTTTTTAAGGACAGTGACCCCTCTAGTATATGCATGTGCAACTCATTAATTATTTTCTTAAATTTTATTATTATTATTACCGATTCCCCCTCTTTTTCAAATTTTTATGATAGACCAAAATTATAAGGCTCTTCTTCGAAGGCCTAAAAATGAGAAACTATCCCGTATAATTATACTACAACATATTTTTTATGTGTATTTTTATTTTTACGTTGAATATCTTATGATAATATTTTATATCTGACTATAAGAACGTCTTAAAAATAGAAAAAATAGTAACATCTCGATTTATCGAGTTCATTTAAACCAAGTTTTATATTTTTAATTTTATTTAATGAAATTTTTGCAGTGGGTTCTTGAACTACATATATATGTATAATGGGCCTATGGATAATTTTTATTTATTAGTCATTCATCACTACTGAAATAAAATATTGTTCTTTGTTTTAAACAGTTCACCCAATGTATCTAACATAAAAATTATTTTAATTAAATGTAATATTTCAAATTAAACGTTCAACTCTTTGTATCTGAACATACGTAAGTGTGTTGCTCATTGAAATATGGCAATGAATCAGTTAAAAGAGTGGTGAGCTATTCATAATTATTATTATAAATTATAATAAAGGAATTCCTTGGCAATTTTTTAATAAATTTTTTCCTTTTGTTAACGTACGTCCTTAACGTAAACTAATATTGTTAATTGGTTTGAGCGGTTTGAACGTTACTTTATGGTTAGTGTGTGATCGAAGGTCAGTTGGACGGTCGAAGCCGATGTTTGGCTATTGCGAAATCTTCGGCCGAAGTCTAGTTGGAAATTTCAAAAAAATTTAGAGAGTTGTTATTATTATGAAAATATGTTTTAAATTTCTCAAAAATCTAGACTAGAATACTGCCTTAACACACATCGGTCAATGGAAGAATTCCCAAAACATATTGGAAACCAACACTTATTGAATAAATAAACACTTTTGAAGATTAAATAATAATAATAATAAACTTATTTCAAAAAACTCTTTAGGAATCTTTACACAATAAAATCAACAAATTAAAAAAGGGGAAAAATCACAGTTAACCTAGTTTTAATCGGTTTTAATCTACGACAATAACTGGGTTTTTGAATGAAAAATAAATATCATTTTTTTTGTTTTATTTCAAATCTATATTATAAATAATACTGATAATCGATGCAAAATTTGGGTAACAGGTCTACCCACACTGTCAAATTCCCATTGGATGTCCTTAAAGACTAGAGACTACTGTATATGAATAATTCTGATTTCATTTCAGGCGACTCCTCCCCTGGGCCCCCGATAGAGGCTTTGCCCCTTGCACCATACCGGGGACTTCGCCTTCTGTACTTAAGAGTGGGGGCTCCACCCTTATCAAACAAATGATAACATTATTTGTTCTCAAGATATGCGAGACAAAATATATTTTGGCAAGAAACTGTTTTTTTACCACAAAAAACAAACCGCTAATCCGAATTTGTTGAAAACTTTATCCGGTCTTCATTGTTTGATTACGCATCTAATGAAATTAGTCCGGAGTTGATACCATCATTTGTTCTCGAGATATGCGAGACGAAAAAAATTCACGAACGAACTAACGAACACACACACAGACATCACGCTAAAAACGATGGATTCGGATTCTAGTGACCTTGAAACGTGGAGATATGTCAAAATTAGCGATTCGTAAAATCTGACCTATTACAATAACTTCCTATGGGAAGTTAAAAATGATATACAGTAGACTCTCGTTAATTCAAACCTGCTGTAATTCGAAACTCTATAATTCAAAGGTATCACGAGTTCCCTACAAAATCTCTTTATATTTCGAACTAAAACAATACATTTTTATACACTTGATAATTCGAACGAAAAAATCATTGCTACGTAACAAAACGACGCGTTAATTCGAACTCATCGGCGTCAAATACTCGACAATTCAAAGTTGCAGAGAGAGAAAGAGACAGAAAGATTGTAAGTACATTTTGAGACAAGTTTAAGTTCATTCATCGCAAATGCTTAAAAAATTAAAATTGTTACCTGCGATAATTCGAACCTCTCTATAATTCGTAATATTTTAAGAGTTCCTCGAGTTTCGAATTAACGAGAGTCGACTGTATAATAAATAATAAATTAATTAAAATTTTAAAAATTTTAAAAAATATCATTTGGTTAAAAACAGCACTACAAAAGATCGCGATGTCTGTAACGTCATAAAGGTAATATGTCAAAAGTGTCAGAATTATTAAAATTTAGTAGAAAAAATTATTGGTGGTTGTTTCATTGATTTCAACGTTCAAAATCTTGGGGGACATTTTTCCGGATTTATTTTCGTATTGCTATCACAAGGTGGTACAAAACAAGCTCGATATTTCTTTAAATTACACATTTTCAATAAGTTACTCAATACAGTGATGTTTATAGCAAGCAATAATTTGGATAGAAACACAATTTCACAGCAACAATAATTTCATAGTAACAATAATCTAACTGAAAATAAAAGATATAACCTTTATTACGTCACATAAGCGCTCGGGAACTATCGGCCCATTATCGATTCTAAGTTTAAAAATTTATTTTTTAATTTAATATTCTTAATTATTACGTTTAAAAAAAAAATAAAAAGAGTTTTCTTATAAAACTTATATGATCTTTTCATTTATGACAAAAAAAAATTTTTCTTCAAGAACCTAATTGGTAGAGTTTTTTTGGATTTAGTACTTACTTAATTTCTAAGGTACCTTAAATTCATTAGTATTCATTGTTTCTTTCATAAGCAGTTGACATACTTATGTAACTGTGTTTCCTTGGGAGACACTGTAGTAAACAAAGTGTTGGTTTTCTAAATAAAAATTTTATACTGTTTTTCTGTAACATAAAAAATTGTTAATTATATATAACAACAAACTTGATATAGACGTATAAATTTTATCTTTATAAAGAATTAATTAAAACTTTATCTAACAATATTAGTTAGTCACACATCATATGATTTGATATTTAAAATAAATTTCCATAAAATGCATCATATTCTTGGAACAAAATTTCACTTTTATTTGCCATATACTTAGTTAAATTATAAATTAAAAATATCCTTATAATGATTTTTAAAAATATTTAGCTGTGCATGAGAAAACACGCAATGTAAAACTGTATTAATAATTTTTCAATTCTTAAGGGGGTAAACCACATTAGGAGGTTTAAAAATATCGATTTTTTTATTGCATAAATCGTTAGCTCAACTATCCAAGAACACGCTGTCAAAATTTCATTTGTTTAGATTTTATGAGCATAGAACCGAGCGCTCATGAGGTACAGCCTACAGGCTCGAGCGCCCAGCAAGTACTAGCAGAGTACTAACTCAGGTGGTCGCTTTACTTACGAAGCCTATGAGGAAGAAGAAGGATTAATATGTTATGCTGGAATCGCAGATTAATCGGTGAGCACTTTATATTATTGTTAACTTTCTTAAATTTCTGAAGTAAATTAAAGTAATTTTTTCCAACGCCTGCAAAATTTTTAATTTTCAGTATTTTCACCTACGTTGAGGTTCATATTCTTAAAAAATAAGTTATTACTGTGAAATGAAAACCTTTTTTAATTTCAAATGAAAATTAAAATGGCTATACGTCCCGCAATTGGAGAACTCTATACTTACGACCTTCAGCGGACATCAGTGCGTAACTTTGTTATTTCTGGCTGAAATTATTCAAAAACATTCACAAAAGTTGTTCGAAATACACTTTTTACTTCTTGTAAGCAATATAAAAATTGAAATAGAATCATATGCCTTACTCTTTTTACGTATATGCGAATTTTATTATCTAAAAAGAGTAAGATACATGATTCTATTTCAAGTTGCTTACAATGAGTAAAAAGTGTATGAGTAAACTAATGTAAAAATTTGATTGAATTCTAATTAATTCTTCCCACCCAATAAATTCTAAAAAATCAGTGAAAATGAGCTTCCTAGCGTGGTTTCCTCCTTTAATTTTCCGTGAGTCGGAATTAAAAACTACACGTGGAAAAAATATTAAACTTTGAGCCTCCCTGCTGACTGGTTGCAAAATATTTATAATTTTAAACAAATTTTTGGTATTAATTTTGTGATTCCCCTTCTATTTTGGTCGCGACACACTGTTTAATAATTTTTTGATAACGGCCATGAGTTCTCATATGTAACAATTAGTTGCACTACTTTCATTATTGTATTATAATTTTGAGTGTAATATGCAATTTAATTGTTAATTGAACCATTCTATTCAGTAATTAATTTTACTTATTTGTAATTCAAAGCATTTATTTTTTGACCTAACTAGTAGTTTATATTATCTAATAACAATAATAACAGTTATTTAGTAGTGGTCGTCACTTTTCGTTAGAAGTTGTTGTGCAATTTTTATTACGGAAATTATTTTTGACTACTTCTAAATTGGATCCAGGAAGAAATGCCGAAAAAAGACCGATTATATCGATATTGGAGATGTTATGGTGGTTTTAGTGGCTGCAGAATCAAATAAACAAAGTTACAACGGTTACAATTACAACCATAGATATACAAGATTTCTTATTTCATAACTACCGTGCTCGCTGTCGGCAAATGACGTGACACCGCTACCCCTACCAAACGATTATGATACATACAACACGTTAATACTTAAACACATCATTTGTATGTACACAAATGATGTGTTTAACACAGGTCATTATGTTAGTGCAATATAGTGTATGTATGTGTGACTGCGCACATTGCATATATACATATAGTATATACTGTCATGGCCGACCTATGTGACTAACAACCAACAATTAAAAATGTATTTATTTTAAGAAAGATATCTCTTTATTTTGGGAATTTTTTTATTCAATAGAATTTTTACATATTTGATAAATTTGAGCGTTACTTTATGATATTCCATTTTAAAAATAAAGAGGCAATTTTTACTTTACAAATACCACTTTATTTAAAGTTTTAAATGTCTGACATGTTTCGGCCCGTATGGCCATTGACGAACAGTTCGTATTGGTGAGGTAAAGATGGTATTAAGCCTCGATGACACTGACTGAGCGAGTTTACAAGCTGCTAGTAAACTTGCCCAGTGTCATCATGTTCACTAGCCAACTAGCAGCTTGCAAAGAAGCTGCGACAAAAGTTGAAAGCCGGGCTACTTCACTCGCTACTCGCTAGCGTGTAGGCTTGTTAGCTAGTAAACTAGCCGTGTGTCATCATAGTTGCTAGTGAACTAGCTGCGAGTATGCCGCGGTAGTTGTTTCATAAAAAATAAATAAAATACTTCATTTGTCCAGTCGACGAAACTAGTTCGTGCAGAAGTTGTTATTTTAGCACATATTATCAAAAAGGAGTTAAAAAGAAAAGGGAAGCAAAAATTAATGATAGAAAATTGTGGGTAAAACCATGCAAAAAAGACGTGAGAAATATAGTATTAAAAACAAAAAATATCCACATATTATTTATATTCCACTTTATTTTTTAACATTAGAATACCCAAAAAAAGTTGAACAAATGAAAGAAAAAAACAAGGTTATATTTACAATACATGGTTTAAAACTCGTTAGCTAGTTGGCTAGTGAGCGAGTGGAAAGTTTTCTGTGTCATCATCACTAGCGCACTCGCTGACTCGCCCGCTTGTAAACTCGCTGGATATAGATCGGGAGGCGGTAATAAGAAAGTGTTTAGTGTTTACCCATCGATTTAAAGAAAGTTTCATTTTTCATTTAATAGTTTACCATTCGAAGTTACTAAAATGCTTTGTCGGCCAGACCATCTCTTGTCCGGTTACGCGGACCGACCTCGAAAAGTGGTCAATTTTTCGAGGTCCCCTTACCCATCAATTTAAAGAGTTTCATTTTTCATTTAATAGTTTACCATTCGAAGTTGCTAAAATGATTTGTCGGCCAGACCATCTCTTGTCCGATTACGCGGGCCGACCTTGAAAAGTGGTCAATTTTTCGAGGCCCCGTTACCCATCGATTTAAAGAAAATTTCATTTTTCATTTAATAGTTTACCATTCGAAGTTACTAAAATGCTTTGTCGGCCAGACCATCTCTTGTCCTGTTACGCGGGCCGACCTCGAAAAGTGGTCACTTTTTCGAGGCCCTCTTACCCTTCGATTTAATGAAAATTTCATTTTTCATTTAATAGTTTACCATTCGAAGTTACTAAAATGCTTTGTCGGCCAGATCATCTCTTGTCCGGTGGTGCGAGCCGACCTCGAAAAGTGGTCAAAGATGATTTGAAGGTCAAAAATATTTACTCAATTAGCCCTGTAACCGCGAGTCTGACAAAAATTTTGTAAGGAACTTTTTTGTAGATTATATAATTATCTATAACTTTTATTTGAAATATTGTAGCGAAAAATTAATATTTAAGAAATTATGTTAAAAAAAGCTAACTTACAAAGCGTAAGAAACTTTCAACGCATATAACTTTTCTATTTTGCATCCAAATAGAAACGTGCTTCTTAGCTATTTTACAGAGCATTTTCTAATAAATAATTTCACCTTGTTAGTTTTTTAATTCGATATCTGTTTGCCGATTTTAAACACAGTGAAATGGACAAGTAAGGTATGAAGCCATAGAAAATATTGCAAAATATCGTTAAATTTTCACTTTGAAAAAATACTAGTCTGATAGTATATTAGCGTAGACCTTTACATTACTATTAAAATTAATAAACAAAAAAAATCGTATAAAAATATAGTAGATTAAAACAGTTATTCGAAATCGAATACCCCAATATGCCTTTTTGCAAATATCTTATTTCCTGTTGGTCATCCACAATAATTATTATAATAACAAAATTTGTAATTAACTAATTTTCTACGAGAAAGGTCCTTTGGACTATTTACGTAAGATCTATAACTTCCGAGATATTTACAATTTCAAATAAAGGCGCAAATTATGTATATTATGTAGTTTGTAATCATGATTACCAATTATTGATATTTGTTAAAAAATATTTAAAAATCTTCTTTTATAATTCTGTTTTGATTTAAATTTAAATTAATAATATATTATAATGTTAGAATAGTTTTCCTTAAACGTTTTCCTTAGCGTCATAATAAACTACAATCGGGTAATTGATTTATATTATGAAAAATCCAGGTGGCCGACCTTAGGAACATTTTTGGCCGGCTTTAGGGCATAGGTGGCCGACTTAAGGCAAATACATTTTTAAAGATAAAAGTTAAAATATTTTAATTGTTTATTAATTTAGAAATTTAATCTCCATTTAGTTAGAAAGGCGATACTTAAAAGTACTTAATGGGATAATCAAAATACGCGTAAATTCAAAATTCAGAATTCTGCACGTCGTTAATTGTTTAAGTGGCCGACTTTTAGCACTCCTACCCTATAATAATAATAATAATAATAACACAAACTTGCTGGCGTAGGCGCATTTTTATTCACAAGAGCGCAACGTGCCGCCGATATCTTGGGCTTAGCCTTCGATCCGCGTAATCGCGACGAAGATAATAGCATTCTTTCATTATTACATTCGCGCCAAAAGTCGGCAATCAAGAGAGCCGAGCAACAACATCTGCTCAATCAGCATCGCGACAAAGTTCACCAGGGTATGTTCTACCGTCACCTTGACAACCTTGGCCTTTCGAGCAAACTCACTTGGGCTTTCTTGAGAGCTAATGCACTTAAATCGGAAACAGAGGGCTTTATCACTGCAGCTCAAGATGGAGTGTGGAACACCTTAACACACCAAAAATATGTGATGGGTAATAAAGGGGTTTCGAGTACCTCGTGTCGGGCATGCAAAGCATACCCGGAAACCTTAATGCACCTGACTTCAGGTTGTTCTTATTATGCTAAATCCACCTATATCCATCGCCATAGTGCAGCGTTGCGTGTGCTCTACTTTTATCTTCGTCATCGTTACGAAGTTGACAAAACACCAGTCTTGCCCTACGATCCTGCGGAAGTAGAATTCTTTGTTGCCAACCAAAAGTGCAAGATCTTTTGGAATATGCCGGTTGCAACTACCAGGCAGTTGAACGCTAATAAGCCTGATGTTGTCTTCCAAGATTCAACATCTCAAACTATGTATGGCTTGTAGATCTCACACGAACATGTTAGCGGCTTCAATGCAGAAAGCAGTTATTATCGGGACGCCCCGCACGCTGCGGTCGCACGAGACGAACTTTTCCGGGAGTTCATGGACATCTTTGAACGCCCATGTCCCTTTTAGAGTGGGTCCTCGAACAGCCATTGGACCTGCCCTCGAATCTCCCATTGCTAAAGTCTTGCAGCGTGTTCGAAGATTTATTAGGTAGGGAAGACCAGGAAGAGGATACTGTATAACGGACATTACGTTCCTAACATTAGTTATCTAGGTGGGTATACTGCACGGACACTTTTTCCTCCGCCTGGGGGTTTTTGAAGTGCAGTCGCGATTTTTAACGTTAAATAATAGTAATAATAATAATAAGGGTTTAACGTCAGTTTTTCAGACAACAGCCTATAACTGACGCCACCCACATAATTATTTTCCTAGCTTTATTTATCTTATTACATATTACAATTCCTTATGATGTGGGTGGAGGACAAGGGAAGTGAATAATATCAATATACAGCTGAACCTTTTTTTATGCGGTGGATAAGGACCGCATAAAAAAATCACAAAAAGAAATTCAAGAACTTCATAAGTAGCTATAAAAAGTACAGTTCGCTCCAGAGATTGTAAAACAAACTTTTTTTATGCGGTAGATTGAGACCGCATAAAGAAAGTTTCATAGAAAATGCATAAATCAGAACGCCCAAAATTTCACGATTTCCTTAGAAGTTGCCTTTCTAGACAAGATAAAGCATTAATTTACACATGAGAACATCTTATTATAATATTATGAAAATTGCGATAAATACATCTGTAAAAAAACTTAATGATGCAATAACTTATATTTTTACATATATGCAATGTACTAATTAAATGTTTGAAAACTATCAATAAGTAATTTTATGAAAGTAAATGATTGTAATTAATGTTTAGGTTTCTTACTCTCTTTTGCTTTTGATACACATTATGCACTTCAATGGTAATTTTTTTAAAAACTGTATAAAAAAAGGTTCAGTTGTATATCTATTAATTTATTGATCATATTATGAAGAGTATCCTTTAGAAATTTTATGTTACTTTATGACACTTTTTAATTTCATTTGGAATAACCCACCTATCTTATTATAATTATACCGAGATGCGGTTATTGGAAAATTACGTTCCAATACATCCATATTAGTTAAATTTATTAAAATTTTTGTGACGTTTTAACTATGTACTAACATATGTCTGTCACAAGAATATTAATTTTAAAAATTCAAAGTGACTAATCAAATTTTTAATTATTTATTTCATCACGTTGTGTGATTAAAAATATAAATGTTTCAAGAAACCTGCTTTTAACACATTTCGATTGAAAACATGAATTATCAAAAATGTTATAATTGATGCAATATGTATGGAAGTATGCATGGAGATATATATGTATAT
The DNA here is from genome assembly GCA_035578155.1 of Brachynemurus nebulosus. Taxonomy (NCBI): domain Eukaryota; kingdom Metazoa; phylum Arthropoda; class Insecta; order Neuroptera; family Myrmeleontidae; genus Brachynemurus; species Brachynemurus nebulosus. The sequence goes on along the minus strand of JAPWDM010000001.1, from coordinate 153,206,625 downwards.
TGAAACTGAATAAATTGCAATTTTATTACATGAAATAGTGTTATATTATAGCTTCATATGTGGTAAAGAAATTGAATATTCGCTGGTTTCGGCATCTAGGTATGTCGTACTTGCCGGAAGATACCAATATTTCGATATATCCATTCGACATTTACAGTATCTATGCCAACATCATCCAAGTGTTGATCGATAATAGATATGGCATAAATTCATGCATTTTCGCCACAAGACCAAAACCAATTTCAAGATTACAAGTCTGATTACACGACCAATACAAGACTCAAGTGAAAAAGACCAATAAAAGACAAGACTCTTGTTAAAATATAAAAACCGTAGAGATTTTTCAGATACTGTTATTAAAATCTTTGAAAAATCTTCGATATGGCTTATTACCTAATCAATAATTTATTAGAATTCTCGAAAATTTCTCAAAAATCTTCACGATAATTTAAAAATCCAAGAGCGAGCAAGCTCAGTCTTACTCCTGCAGTATTTTTAAACAAAATCGAAACCAAAACAGAGAACAAGATTGAACTTAACAAGACCAAGACCAAATTATACTACTGCTTACAGTCAGTGTGTTAATAATAACATAATAAGTACAAGAAAACTAGTTTGTTGACGGCCTGGCCGACCTTAGGATTTCTTTAAAAATTTTATCCCTAATGTCGGCCGTACGTTTCTTTTTTTTAGATTTCAAACGATAAATGTTTTAAACAATTTCTAACTTCTTGAAAGGTGTATAATGTTATCAAATTTCGTAAGTTCAATCGTTATTGTTAAAGACTTATAAAGTAATAGCTTATTTCCCGCACTGACTAAACTTACAAATTATAGAATGGCCGATCCATTTTCAACACAAGTTGTCATTTATCAATCGATTAAGTGTAATAAAACATTAACTACTTGATAAAAATTATTGATTTTAAAAATCGTAAATCCAGAATAGATGAGCCTTTTGTTTCTATATGATTGATTATCAAGCATTTTCGATGTTTTAAAAGCTTGTTTTTTAAAAAAAAAAAGCAACTAGTGGCCGACCTAGGGCACCGGCCGACATTAGGCAATCCCACCCTATATTGATATTATAGAAGTACTTTATGTTGGCAAAAAAAAAAATTTTTGTTAGCACAAAATTTGTTAATAAGATTGTTTTCATTTGTATTTTCCGTAATATAACTATAAATATTTCTATGATTATTAAAGGGTAGGTAATTTAATGTTAGTTATTATTGATATAATTTACTTACAGGTACCTAGTTCATTTTATAAAACTAGAAAAACTTGAAAATGAGACAAGCCTTCCAAATTTCTATGAATCAGTACACCACCAGTACATAATTATTAGGTAGCGGATATTTTTCGGATCAAACGGCATTCGTGTTTTGTGTATGCAGGTATATCACACTTGATGTGATTAATGGGAACAAAAACGAATAGGTATTTTGATAAAACGTACATATATATACAACTCACACATATTATCTATTTATCTGCCTGTATATACAAAACACAATGTTGTTCGATCCGAAAAATGTCCGATACCTAATAATTATAGTCGAAGTTACTTTTGTAAGACATTATTCCTACATAAACGAAAGAAAATATAATTCATACATTCTGATATTTTCAGCTAACAGTATCTTAAATAGACCTTGAATATTTTTATTTACAGATGCAAAAGTAAATAAGTAGTTATGTAAATGAAATTAGCATACCTAGATGAATTTGTTCTGAAAGGTAAACAATAAACATGCAGGGCATTAAGGAAGTATTTAACTGAAATGGTACCTTATGATATAAGTGATATGTTGTAATATCAAATGTAAACCTTTTGTATACCTATATTGGTTGATGCAAATAAATATTATTTTTTTTTTTTTTTTAATTAAAATTGGGGTACTGCTGCCGGTGGATGGCGCGGTCAGGAGCACCCGGCGGCATCGCCTACTAAGGGCATGCGCCGCCAAAACTCAGTAAAGATAAAAACAACACATAAAGACAGGAACACATAAATGCAATAGACAATGGACAACATACACATATTAAAATTCAACGATGAGCCCTGCCATCCCAGGGCCTAAAAAGTACGGACAGTCCTTGGTGGCGGTACGCTAAGGGCTAGCCAGAGCGTCCGGTCACCAAGGTCTGAAATCCAACGATGAATCTCCGAGGTGTAAAGGGCCTCGGAGTGGAAAATACTGACTAGAAATATCACAGGAAAAGCGAAATCTTATTACGTCACTGGGGAGCCACAGGCCGACCAGTGCCGCAATAAGTAGTTAAAAACGATACCGCTGAAGGATCACAACAGCAAGCCTACAGCGGCACGACAAAATATCACAGATAAGAACAACAATTGATGTACCACCTCGGGTGGAAAAGGCCCTCAGTGGTACATTGTTAAAATAAAACAAATTAAAATCAATCTTATTAAAAAACAAAAACAACAATATCACAGTTTTCAAAATTTCTTGCTCTGTGACACGATTCCGCTCCCCATAGTCTCGACAATTCCGAAATGGCTTCGTCAACACCTAGGAACTCACACGTGTAGGGACAGTGACATCTGATTACTGAGCAACATGTACTGTTCTGTCAGATAACTGATTACTGGGTACATGTGCCGTTCTGTCAGGTGTCGGGGTCAATCTATACGGGAGACCGGTACGATGACTAAGCCACGTTCGTCCGAGTCGAGGCTACAGAGAACGGGACAATGCCACAGAGTATCACAGTATATCAGACTCATGTCCCTATGACTCCGACGGGGCAAAAGCAGTCCCAGGACGCTCAAGCTCGCATCCGTATGAGGGAAGACGACATCTCCTTAGTAAGCGAGCTCGCTCAAGCCGTTCGGGCAGATATCGACTCATACGCCTGGGTGACGCGAACGAGTGCGTCGAGTACCGCATTTTCACCCGTCGAAGTCACAGGGACAAAAAATCAACGCAATATCACAGACGAATTATCACGGTTGTGCTCACTGGGGTGCACCGTCCAGTGAACACAGAGATAAAAAAAAAAACAAAGGGCAAAAAATTAAAAACAAAAGTGCAAACTATCACAATCAGGAAGACAAGATACGAAAAAAAAATCACAGTCAGACATCACCAATTCGACTAATCCGAAGTCAAATCACGATTTCGATATTCACACACATATGGATACTAAACACATTCGACGCTACAGCCAGACATCAGGGCGAGAATTACAAGCATTTAGCAGACAATGGTATTTCTCACATACGGTGGAAACCTCTATCGATCCTACGACGTTCGTCCTCGTCGAAAATTTTGATCCGGCATCTTTTGTGAAAACAGTGGTACCTCGAGAAGGAAAGGTGCCGATCTTGGGTAGTCAGAGGCTAATGGAATCCGAAGATTACTGTATTGCGCATAAACTACCCCTGGAACCCTTAGCCTCCTTGACACCAATGGGGGATAAATATCCCTCACGGGTGCCAAGGGCAGCTGCTATAGGTGTCCTCACCACCAATAAATATTATTATTATTATTATTATTATTATTATTATTATTATTATTATTATTATTATTATTTATATTTACTTAAGAGAACAAATTGTAATATTTTTTAATTACATTTATTATATTATATTATTATATTATATTGTACTAGCTATTCACTTGTAGATAATAATTAACCCTTCTATGCTCACTGTTGTAGAAACGTACAATTACAATCAATCATAGCTCTGAATTGCTTTTACAATACATATTAAGCCGGTTCTACATGATGCTACGAACGTTTCTTCCAACGTTCAATCGAACGTTTGATGCAAGTAAATTCGACAGTTGGTGCTGTGAATGTTCCTGCTGCACGGTGAATCGAATGTATGATCCAATACATATGATGATGTGTTGGTACAAACGTTTATTCAGTGAATGAGGATGTCATCTGTCTGATGTTATCTCTAATGTTCTACACTAATGTTGTCTCTCTTCATAGGAACGAGTCGTGTAGCTGTTGAGTCGAACCAACAAACATCGTCCTTCAAACGTTGGAAGCATCCCTTTGACTCTGTACAAGAATACCGACATCGGCTGGAACATGGCCAAATGCGAACGTTTGACGCTCGACATTGGACGCTCGTGGGTTCGAACAACGCTCACACGATGCGACAAATCATCAAACGTCCAATGTTGGAAGGTGTTCCTAGCATCGTGTAGAACCGGCCTTACACTTGTACAATTTTATTTTGTATCCATTTTTAGTGTTCCGTACCAAAATTGCCAAATCGGAACAATGATGGCGGCAAGTCGACGTAAAAATTTGAAATTTGGCACAAAGACAAACTAGTGTTGTGACTTAATTATAGACTTGGAGTGAAAAAGTTGAATTTTGATTCTGGGAATTAATTTCAAAGGGTAATTTAAAAAACAAACAAACAAAAATGTGAAAATGGGTATCGTCTAGGGTAGGGTGTCCCAAAGTTTTGTGTCGTGAGTTAAGGAAAGATTTTAAAGTAGGAAAGGACACAAAGAAAAATGCGTTTGTATTTTAGTGAACGGATTGTGGTGTTTAACCCGTCATATCGATCGCAATAAATATTAAATCTCGATGATATAAAGTAAAATTTGTAGTTAAACTAAGTCTAAAATACGAATTTAATGACCTGTGTAAATAAATGTAGAATTTCAAGGGTATTTTATTTGTTAAATACGTTACTCCGGATGTTCACACAAAAAATTCACATTAAATTTTTACGTTGACTAATTTGCTAGAAAATTAAGATTTTATAGTGACTGTTTCAATAAAGAGTTATTTAACTTTTTTCCCTAATTTCTGGCTCCTGTTCTTAACTATGTCAAATATTTCCTGACATTTATGGAACATCGCGTAGTTAGATATGCAAAGCCGGATCTAAGTGCCGCCTGCGTCATCGTGAAAAAATGCCGCCCCTTTTTCCTAAAATATAGAAAATCTTTTTTTTCTCTACAAAAAACAAGTAACGAGCAAAAAAATTCAACATTTTGGCGCCCTCGAATTTGCACTTTTGGCGCTCCCAAAACCTAGCGCCCGGGGCACGTGCCCTCGCTGTTTCCCTCCTAAATCCGGCCTTGTAGATATGTATGCTAATGTACCACGGCAAATTTTTTGAGAAACACTGGCTTAGTGTGTTCCAATGCGTTGTTATTACCCCTTTACTTTGTTTACACTCATTTGTAATATTTTAAAAAACTTTTTTCCTTTCTATTTCTTGAAATATTAAAAAGCAATGCCTGATTAAATAAATTAAAGTAAAAAAAATGTTTTAGAAAAAGCTTTTATTTAAAAATGATCTAAAAAAAATAAAATAATTTTTGAGTGAAGTTTGAAGCAATATGCAACATAATTTATAAAAGCTTGAGGCGTTATCATTAGTTATTTCTGTTTTGGATATACGTATAAGTGTAACTATTTTACTTTTCAGTAGTTACCAAACTTAATTAAACGCCTCAAACTTTTATAAATTATGTTGCATATTGCTTCAAACTTCACTCAAAAACTATTTTATTTTTTTTAGATCATTTTTAAATAAAAGCTTTTTCTTAAAAAACATTTTTTTTACTTTATTTTCTACTTTTTAGTCTGATCACAATTAATTAAAAAAAAAAGAATTAAAGAAGTAATTTTTTTACCTATATTTTAATCGGTTAATTTACCCTAATCAGACATAACTATGGAAACAAAAAATTGCAATGTAAAAACATTGGACAACATTTGACAATCCGAAATTTCAAAAAGTTGCACAGGACTAAAAATCAAGAATTTTGGTTTTGGGGCGATTTAGGACAAAACTAATTACACAGTATTGCATTGTCATCAAGGTTAGACACGTATGCAAAATTTGAAACCTCTAGCTCAATTAGAACCTGCCTAAATTTTGATTCCAAGATTTGATCTAAACCAACAGACTAACATAGCAAGTTAAATAAAAGCTTTTAAAAAGTAAGGAGAATGCCTTCAAAAAATTATCACATCTATCAGTTCAAGTTGGTTAAATAATCAACTTTAGAGGGCTGTTCTGACCGGCAAATGTGCTCGTACACGTCGTGACTTAATAAAATTATCATACTTAACATGTTTAGGTCTATTGACTTACTTGCATTTTGATATGGTTACGATAACTGTAAATATATAAACCATTCGAGTGAAAAAGTTTCATGTTACATTTCGAGGATAAAAAAGTAATTATACCTTACATATTTAATTTTCAAGTACGGAGTTTAGTGACAGCATTGTTCACAATTTCATAATTAAATCCATTGAATGCAAATACATTATTATACGTAATATATAGCATCTAGCTATTTATTTATTTATTAAATGATAATTACAAAAACAAATAATTTGTATTACAACAGTATTTCTCAAACTTTTCAATCAGTACAGCAAATGTTCTTTGATCAGATGGAAGTGCAATTACAGCTGAACTCTTTTTTATGCGATTTCTTTTTTGTGCGATTTTTTTATGCGGCTTCTTTTATGCGGTTTGTAAACAATGGCCATTAAAAAGCATAATGTGAATCAAAATCACGAGACAGTAAGAAACTTAAACAGCTTTTAAGCATTTAATCAATACATTGCATAAGAACATAAGTTACTGCATCATTTAATTTTGTTAAAGATGTATTTTTCAAAATTTTCATAATATTATGAAAATATGTTTCCACGATAAACGTTTCTACGTGTAATTTAATGTTTTTTCTTGTTTATAGAAGCAACTTCTAAGGAAATTTCTAAGTTTTGAGCGTTTTGAGTGATGTTTTTTCGATGAAACTTTTTTTATGCGGTCCCGACCAACCGCACAAAAAAAGTTTTTTGTACAATCTGGATCGACCTATACTTTTTATAGTGCAGGAGGTATCGGCGCATGAGTATCGAAAACTATTTCACCTTAATTTTTTATGCGATCCTGTTCAAAATGCCCTACTGATGATATAAATGCATGTTGCCAGGGGGCAACCCGGGGCCATATTGTTTAAACCGAAATTGTTTAAACAATTGCAAGGAATTATTATTATTGTTCAACCGGACAAATTTTTTTTATATTCTTTAATCATTTTTCAACCGGACAATTTTTTTTTATATTCTTTATTGAAATACAAATAAAAAAGGTCCTGTGACTTTTCACGATAAAGTTAATATTTTTAGAGATATGAATTTTTAAACGTTCAAAAAATCTCGAACCTTTAAAAATTCATATCTCTAAAAATACTAACTTTATCGTGAAATCATAGGACCTTTTTTATTTGTATTTTAATAAAGAATATAAAAAAAATTTGTCCGGTTGAAAAAATACTTAAAGGTATTTTAAAGGTAGGCGACGCATAATTGTGAGCGCGCGAAAATAACAATTAAAAAGCAGGTATAAACAATGAAATTTTTTTAAATCTCTATTAAGGATATTATTAATTATTGTATAAAGAATTAAAAAAAAAAACATATTATTTATATTTTATTTATTTATTTTTTTTTAAATATATTTTTCATGGGTAAAAAGTACCCAAATTTGAGATTTTTGGAACTTTTAAAAATTCATATTTCTAAAAATATTAACTTTATCGTGAAAAGTTATAGGACTTTTTTATTTGTATTTCAATAAAGAATATAAAAAAAATTTGTCCGCTTGAAAATAATAATTCCTTGCAATTGTTTAAACAATTTCAGTTTAAACAATATGGCCCCGGGTTGTCCCTTGAGGCAATCCGGGGCCATATTTTCTGAATTGAGGTGGAATAGTTTTCGGTACTCATGCGCCGATACCTCCTGTACTATTATAGCTATTTATGATATTTTTGAATATATTTTTTTTGTGCAGTTTTTTTTTATGCGGTCTCTATCTACCGCACAAAAAAGAGTTCAGCTGGATATTCCTTTCTCTTTTTATATACAAATTCAAAATATACAGAATGATGACTTTGACTTGCGAGTTCTATGTTTATATACGTATAATGCAAATAATATATTTATGTTTGCAATACCTTTTAATGTAAAATATTTAGTAATCAAATAAAAAACTGAAAATATTTGTTTCTATTTACTATTTCGTAATAAATACTGAATCACATGCTTATTATATGAATCATTCTGTATACTAAGTGATATGTATATTATAGTATTACTTGAATAGAATAAATATTTTTTCTTTTTTAAAAAGACTACGAAATATATATTTCTTTCTCGCACGTGTATTATAAAAAGAACACTTATTGTACATCCGCTGATATTTTTTTGCAAAATTATCTTAAAAATCAGTTTGTGCCTGTTTCAAGAATATCAATCACTATAATTCAGTATTTTTCTTTGAATACGTTCCTTTCATGATTATTTCGTTGCATTTTCAGGAATTAATCCGCAAACCACGATTTTGTAAACGCTGATTATTCTTTAATCATCTTATGAATGAACTAACATAATTTTCATTTGATGCTGAAGAAGGAAGTTCTAATTGAATTTGTATGTAATTCTTAAACCACATGATAAGGTCCAGTTAACTACAGATTGATAACTATAACCACTGCAGAAATTCATTGTTCATTGAATTACCTACAGTAGAACCTCTGTTAACCGGACAGCAGTGTCACGCAAAAATTTATCCTCTTAACAGGGGCAGAGTAAATAATAGCATTAAATAATGTAGTATTCGCATAACTGATTTTTTAATTCAAAATTTTCTTAATTTTTTAACTCAAATCAATTTCATGAACTAATTGAGGTACTTGTACCAAAATGTAACGTTTACAAATGCATCGTCACATTAGAATCATTGTTACCAAGTTAAAACATGAACAGTTGTACCTAACCGCGTCCGCTTAACCCTAGAATCATACGTTGGTCTACCAGAAACGTTAATCATACATCGACGTCGTTTTGACGGATGGACTTTTTACGGAGAGTTTTAGAGTTTATTTCCAAAAAACATTCTTTTTACATAACAATACTACAAAAGCGAACAAAATATTTAAAAAAAATTGGATTTGGAAAAATTTCTTAATGTAAATATTTATTAATGTAAATATTTATTAATTTTTTTAATCTTTTTATCAAAGCATATTTCCATTATAAAAATTAAAAAATAGATAAATACATCAATTGTATCATAAAATATGTGTTTCAAATAATTAATTTATGAACTATTATGAGTCAGTGGACATATGTGACTTTACAGAATGTGGAATTTCTCAGTCATAACACAGGCACTAGGCACATTTGTAAATTTTCTAAAATTTGTTAGTAATTTTTCGAATAAGATCTCAAAAAATAATAAAAATTAAAATATTTTCCACAAAATAAATTGCTAATCTTTTATTAAGTCACTTGAAACGCATTCTTTAGTTTTCGATTCAATATATTAAAACTTCAGTATTATGTCGTCTCTATAAGTCAAACAGCTGTAATCATCTTTCACATTATCATAATCATTGAATAAATTAATTATAACATGAATATCTTTAATAAATTTTAGAAAAATTAGGAAAACTTTTATATGTGAAGTACAAAACCTTAAAAAAAAAAAAAAACATCGCGTAATCATACATCGACGTCCTTTTGACGGACACTATTTCAATACAAACAAAACGACAATGACTATAAACAAAATAAATAATACGTCTTATGTGTTATAATAACAAATAAATTAGATAACAGAAGTTTCACAGCAAGCAGGTACCGACAAGTTGTAGTATTGGAGCAGGTATAGAAGTTCGTTCATCGTTTTGACGTGTACGTATGATTCTAGGGTTAATGGAGGTAATAATGTACTAAATAATATGTCTTCGTCAAAAAATATTGTATCCGCGTCCGGTTAACCGAGGGTCCGCTTAGGAGAGTGCTAAATGCATTGATTTTAGTAGAGCATGCCACCGTTATAAAAAAATTTGTCCGGTTAAAATAGGGTGTCCGTAATCAGAGGTTCTACTGTATATATATTGCAATTTACTACATATTTGTTTCGGTTGAATGAACCAAGTTGATAAAAGATATGAGCTATGTCTTTCCATTAACAAAATTATTGTCGATGTGTTAGTTTTCACTAACTGAACTTCTGTGAATTTTGTATATTAGATGAAATAATTAATTTACAAAAGATTCCAAAAATTTTGGTGATGGTGATTTTTCGAAAATTTTACCCTCCCTTTATAAAAAAATTTGTGTAAATTTATTCTTTGTTAGTAACATTGTCAAGGTGACAGTAAAATCGGCCAAGAGCGAATCGAGCTTGCACAATTAGGGTGTCGTAGAGTGAGTAATCAATAAAACAAAAAAAGATTATTACGTTTTCCACCAGAAATTACAATTATTAAGTACCTAGATCTAATTATCGCATAAAAATGATAGCAAAATACAATAAAGAAATCGAATTCCAGTTCTAGTTCATTGAAAAATAAAAATAAAAAAATGTATTTTAAGATATCTGTCTGACAGTTACGTAAGCATCTAGAACCATATTTTTGTAATAAATATGTAGGTATTCTTAAAGGAAATGAAAGGTGAATATAAATATTTCTACACTTTTTAACTATATTTATTAGTAATATTTTCGATTCAAAATAATCTCTCAACAATTATTAAATAATTCCAATGTGTTTCATGTGTGGTTGATGTGTAGTGCATGTATCGTAATTGTTACAAAAATATTAAAGACTTATTTGTATACCATATTTACAAAATACATAACTAGCTGAGACCCGGGGTTTCACTCGCGTAAAATTATTTAAATTAAGGGTTAAATTATTTTTATATCAGATATTCCGAAATTCTGCACCTAACTCAATTATTTATAGTGTTTGAGACTGCCCGCTAAACGACTCTAAGATAATCATCTTCATATTTCAATAACATGGCTAATTTCCGCACCGTAAGACCTCTATGTATAGATACCTGTACCTATAATTCTTATAAAAAGGCACCAAAGTGCTGGGAGATCATTTTTTAACTTTACTTTCATTTTTCTGGAGATGTTAATAGTATTTGAGAAAAATTTTGTCAAGATTTCTTCAACTTTTGACCACACGTTTATTTAAATTTGATATTTAGAAATTTTGTACAAAATCAGTTTTTTTATAGTGCTAGTTTTTATAAAATTTTGCCGCAATCGATCTAGTTGTGTAATTTCAGTTCTATTTAACGGAGGTGGTCAATTTCAATCTTACCTTACAGCCATTCTTTTGTTACGGACATAACATTTTCACGCACTTTACATGCCTTCTCATAAGAAAAAAAAAATGGAAGTAATTTTTTTCTTATAAATTTTCAATACTAAGCAAAGAAACAAATGTGTATACAATATTTGTATTGAATATAAAATACATGACATTATTAGTTCTAATGCTAGAGCTAATAAAGGTTGCGTTACGGACGTGCTTTTTTTTTTTGTCCCGTCCGTAACACATCTCTAGCATTAAAACTATAATAATGTTATGTAACTATTTTATATTCAGTACAAATATTGTGTACACATTTGTCTATCTGCTTAGTATTGAAAATTTATAAGAAAAAAATAACTTCTATTTTTTTTCTTATGAGAAGGCGTGTAAAGTGCGTGAAAATGGCAGGTCCGTTTCAAAAGAATGGCTGCTTACTTTTAAATTAGATATTCTGAAAATTTTACAAAATCAGTTCCTTACAGTGCTTCGCTCCACTCGCCCAGCAACTCCAAAGTAGCTATATCTGCTCGAATTTTTATATGAACTGAAAATGATTTTCATCCATGAAAAATTCACATAAATTTATGTATCAGACAAACTCGTAATAGCCCAAGAAGGCTCCGTATGCGAAACCTACATGTATAAGATACATGAACGGTTTTTGGTCACATATGTATAAAAGTTATTAATAATTTTTACTATCCTTTTTCAATATATTAGATAATAATCTTGTGAGATTATTATCTAATATGTATATTGAAAATACTATCCTTTTTCATTATATTAGATAATAATCTTGTAAGATTATTATCTAATATATTGAAAAAGGATAGTAAAAATTATAATAACTTTATATGTGACAAAATTTCATTTTTACATTCTTAAGGTATGAGTCATTTTCATTTAATAGTAATGCGCCTATATACAGTGGCCATCCAATGGTACGTACTCCGATTTTACGTAGTGACGTCAGCGATTTAGTGGGGTTCTCCTCTCACAGATATGTTGTTGTTTGTCTGTGTTGGTGAAAATTTATGTACCAAGCCCAAGTCAGGGCCGTAGGTAATATTGTCTGAGGGTCTCGTAGCCTTTAAAAATTGTAAAATTTCACTGAAGTTTTATATATGCACATATTCTGTATACGTAATATGTAAAATGCAAATGCAAAATGAGTAACGTAAAATTCTAGAATATTCTAATCATCAACTAGCAGAGATATCAAAAAACAAACTTTACCGTTGAATTGGTGATTAAAAATGAGATTAAACAGTGTAGTTTGACAAAAATTCTAGAATGTTCTATTTGTCAACTAGCAAAGATATTGAAAAATCAATTGTACCATTTAATTGTCCATTGAAAAAGAGGTCAAATTATACATTTTGACAAATGTTCTGGAATATTCGATTCGTCAACTAGCAAAGATATTCAAAAACAAACGTCGCCATTGAATTGAGTACCAAAAAAAAAAGAGACCAAATAACATATTTTGAGAAATGTTCTAGAATATTCTATTTGTCAACTAACAAAGATATTGGAAAATCTACTGCACCACTTAATTGTTCAACCGAAATTAAACTAATGTAAACCAAACGTCCGATTTTGACAAACAATTTTTGCTATCTGACGAATAGAATATTCTAGAACATTTATGAAAATGTGCTATTCCGTCTTTTATTCGATGACCAATTAAATGGTACAATCGATTTTTCGATATCTTTGTTAGTTGACGAATAGAACATTATAGAATTTTTGTAAAATGCGCTGCTTAATCTAATTTTTAGTGCGCAATTCAATAGTGAAGTTTGTGTTTTGGTATCTTTGCCAGTTTACGAGTAGACTATTCTAGAATTTTTGTCAGCTTCCGCTATTTGGCGTCTTTTACGCTGATGAATGCGATAGTGAAGTTGATTTTTGGACAGTTTTCTAAAAGTTGTCACTCATATTCATTAGTATAACATTCGATTTCCTTTGTCTACACAACCGAATTTTAAGTGTAAATTGTCTCCTAAGATAATATTGTTTTAAATAAATTCAGATAAATATTTACCAACCCCACAAAACAAAAGTTTACCGACGCCCCTGATCTTCCGATTTTACGTACTTCCCCTTAAATTTGCACCGACCACTACGTAAAATTGGATTTGTGGTGTATTCATATTTTAAAGCGTATCTAATTTTCATGCCTTGAAATCTTTACCAATATTGATTATTTTAAGAGAATTTTAATTTCCGACCTTTTTTAAGGTTCTAGAGCTTTGGAAAAAATTTCTAAACTCGTGCGTTAAAATCCGTTCAGCCGTTTATTTTTGGAATGTTTTTGGGTCCCCAGGATTCTCACTCACAAGCTCACTTGGTCATAAATGCGGCTTGCTCATAAAGTTCTTCATTATGTACTTGTTGCATTTTTTTTTACCAATTAGGCCACCGAAGAAAAAGGGCCAGCGGTTCGGTGGCCTAATTGGTAAGGCGCTTGGCTAGCAACCAAGAGATCCGGATTCGAGTCCCAACCGATCCAGTTTAATAATTTTTCAAACACTGTGTGAATTTTAGTTAACTTCTTAATGAATTGGTCATACATGCCAAAGTAAATCGAGTGTTCAAGGATCAGCTAAGCTAGACATTAAGTGAACATATGAATATTGATGTATGTGTAAATACGAAAAAAAGTTCGTCATACATTAATAATGTTTCATAGACACTCGATAACATTTGAAATTAAAAATATAACTGCGTCTCGCATTAGACAGGATGTGTTTGATTAATTATCAGATTGGAGCGGCACTCGAACAAGCGGTTCGGTGGCCTAACTGGTAAGACGCTTGGTTAGCAACCAAGAGATCCGGGTTCGATTCCCAGCCGATCCAGTTTGATAATTTTTCAAACGCTATATGAATTTTAATTAGCATAAATAGCTATTATATTAGTAAATTACTTTACATATTCAAACGATTTTCAAGTTGCAGCTTACTGTGTTATTAAATGTGAATGTTTTTGGGCCAACCATTTACTGCATTTTTAATTTAAAATTAGTCAAAATAATAACTATTTTTAACCTTTGCCACATTATATTTATTGTATACACTCCACTAATAATATTGTGTTCATATATGAAATATGAGATTTTTAAGTTCAATGTCTTACTGTATTGTTGAATTGACCATCCACTGAATGGAACGAAAATATGTACATACATATTATATTCGTATACAAGCCGTACCGCATGTCTCAAAAAGAAAGCAACATTGAAATTATCAGATACTAGCATGCTAACTAAGCACCTGTTTTACACCTGTTCGATACTGTTCTACCGATACACCCACTTTTACTATAATTCTGATTCGCCGAATTTAATGCCTATTGATTCCACTATATTTCATTGAACCGTTTTGATTTGAAATTAGGTTTATCATAATGAAACTCCCTTGAAATTTCAAAAATTAAATCACTGGACTTTACTTTTGTATAAACGGACAAATACCAAATGTGTACTGAAGAAGTTAAAGCATCGGTCATTGTAAAATGGGCAAACATGTTGGAATAGAAGTAGCCCTATGTGTGAGTCAGCTGTGTAGACAACATTCATACAAAATTTTAGCTCAATCGCTTCCAATAGTTTTAACAAACAGAGACAGACGCCATCCCATTTTTTTTTTAAATGATATACTAATGATAGTATGTGTTAATTACTTAAAACGACTAGAGAATAGATTTCTTTCTTTCTTAAGAAAATCAAGAAATATATTTCGTTCTTTCTTGCACCTGTATATTATTAAACGAAGCAACACTCTATTGTTGACTATCTTTTCTAATACATTAATTTTTAATGTTGCAAATAAATTGTGGTAGTATGTACATACATGGGAATATCAATGATATCTTTTGTATAATGTCCGTATTATTTTCATGAAATTATATCCACAGATCTACACAATAATAAATACATAATGACAACAAATTACATAACTCGAGACCATAGAGCAACTAGAGAGAAAATACATATTTCTATACTACTGGAACCTGTGTAACCACTTGAGATAGAAAATATGTTGTATACGTGCACGGTGTTTACTTTGTATTTGTGCGGTAAACTCTGTCTGTGTGAGTGGTGATAGCCGTCACGTGACCTTTGGTTCACATGCATGTATGTGATGTGTGTGATACCACAACGCTACTTGTGTCGGTTCAACAATCAAATTTATTGTTGTTTGACTGACTTACACTGAGCGACGGGTAGTGAGCAACTGACACCTAAGCTGCCTAAGATGCACATACTTCCACATAAGTGATTGCAGAAAAGAGACAGTTATACTCGTTCTATTTGTTCTGTGCTCGAGACTTATTGTATTGTCGACTTTTTTCACATGAGTATTTAATTAACTATTATGCTGACATAGAAGAAATACACGATATTAAAAAGGCACATTCAGCGAGAAATTTTGTAATATTGAATTCAATTGCAAAATACAAAATTCAGTATGTAAATAAATAAATTTTGGCCTAGATACTTGAAAAAAATTCATTTATGTATCTATTCACCTATAATTGCAAAATTAGCAATAGATTAATCGTTTTTACGATTTCGTAGTTCTAACAACAAAATCCTTATGAATTCGCGGTTTCTGTCATTGCATGACATGATCTACCCACACTTGATCACTTTATAATTCGGATCTTACCCAATTTAATGTCTTTTTAAAAACTATTATTTTTTTTTTTTTTTTAAATTCATATAGAAAGTTAAAAGTGCAGGTAATCATATTATTCACAAATGAAAGGCTAATTTTTATATTAAATAAAAGCAAGAAATATTTTATTCCGATAGTTGTGAAAAACTCTCGCTACTGAACTACGAAATTCTAACTTAATGTGTGTTTAATACGCATTTGTCGAACTTTTGTCTGTGCGATGTTGTCTACGCACTGTGCCAAATTTAAACGTTAAAGATCAAATAACAACAAAACTAATAATTTAAGCGTCAGCATACAGTTGAGCATGTAAAAGATGTAAAATATGATAAATTCTCCCTTTAGATGGCATGTCACATAATTTGTTATATCTGACTTTTTTTATTTTTGTGGAGGATACTGTAAAACGGGACAGTTTTGAACTATTTATTTTACATTATTTTGATTTTCATACTCTTTCTTATCTATTAGAATTCAGCGATTCTTAAACTTTTTTCATTCGTAACTCCGTTTTCCATCATGAGTTTTTTTTTGTGACCCCAGCTAATAGGTCGACGATCCCAAACATTCCAATGAATATATAATTCATTTATTTTTTATTAAATAATATGTTTGAATTTAATTTTCGCGATCTTAGCATTTTAAGAAACGCAGTATTTCCGCACTTTGGAGTGAGTGGAAACAAATGGAAAGTTAATACGAAATATCGTTATGGCTGTCAAGTTTGTTTATTAAGGGGGACCACTAGTGTGACCGCCTGAAAAAAAGGTGCTTTTTGGGAATTTTTTTAAAGAAAACTACTGTAGGGAATGTTTTAATATTTTAAGGATATATTTGTTGATATATAATAAATTCATGAGAAAATTGTTGGACTAAAAAATTGAAAATTCAGTTATTCTCGTTCGAGTTTTTCGCGATCTTCCAAGGCTTCAAAAAAAAGTTCCCCCATGGTTCCCCCACTGCTGCAGTGATAGCAACCTTCACAGGGCCTGAAATCAAAAAAAACAAAAAGCTTATTAAACTAGAAGGTACTGCCCGTGCCATGAACCTCAATCGAAAAAAAAAGTTGAAATTTAACAAAATGGCGGAATTTTTAAAAAAAAGTTCAAATTTTGCGCGAAAATTTGATAATTATTGGCTTGCAAAAATTACATTTTTTATTCGATCGGAAAACTAGAGGTTCGTGGCACGAAGAAACATATATAAAAGAAGCTGCAATAGAAATCAAATAGATCGGATGATTTCTCTTCGAGTTATAACTGCAGCAAATTTGAAAAATGTAGTTTTTCTTTACTTTACCTTTTAGTTTTAATCACTGAGAATTTTTACTAAAATTATTTACGATGTACTCATTATAACGGTAATAGTAAAACTAGATGAGTCGTTTAAATGTACCAGGGTCTAGCTGCTCCACAACATGTGACTGGCAGCCATGTCCAGAAACTCCCGAACTATCAACCTTCATACATTTTTCAATATCTCAAAGTTAGCAATGAAAATCATAATCTGCTCTTCGGATGGCTGTAACTCAAAAACTATTTGAGGTATACACTTGAAAATTTTGTATGTTATTTTTAAAGGTATAGACTATATTATAAGTATATAGACGAAACATGCAAAAAAAGATTTTTCCAATTTTTTCAAAATGTCACACTAGTGGTCGACCTTAAATAGTAGTATTAATTGATAAATCGATTTTTTGGTTGGGAAGTGAAAATTAAACGTATAATTAATATGTATGCATTTTGAAATATATAACGACTTTAATGCTTTGGTTCGCCTGGTACGTCATTATTCAGTTGTTCCCATTCAGCGTTTACCGTCCCTATTTACCTGATAGGCGTTCCTATTAATACTGCGTGCGTTCCATTTCACCCTAGCATTCGTTTCTACTGATTCCTAGTTTCGATCCTATCCACTCTAATTGTTAATTTGGGCATATCTCTAAAACAAATTAGTATAGCTTTACATCACGTATTTTCAATAAGCATAGAAACTACAAAGTTTTTGAATCCATCCATTTGAATATAAACTTAAATTACCGAACAATTTTTTATAACAATTCATGCGCTATTTCACTACTGAGATTTAACATTTATTTTTGTTAATAAATAATTTTACCAGTTTTAACATTAGTTAAATTTACTTTATACTATTTATTAATTGTAATTCATGGCAAACTCATCTACAACTGTCTTCAAGCTATAAACTAGCAATTTCGGTAATCATAAGAAATTATTGATTTTGTTTCCAGCCACCCCCGAATTCATGTATACTCTATTTTACGATATTTAATAATATTGGGAAAAAACGTAAGATAAAATGATCAATTCTTATTGGATATTTTTGTCATTCTTGGAATTAATTATTACTAAATTTACATGTTGGTTGCTTAAATTTGCACTGTCATTCATAAATGTCATTCATTATCTTCAGATGTAATAAAGAAAGTTCAGAAATATCAACCATTGAATTGAATCGAATACCATTTTTCATAAATTTTATGAAATTGCCTTTGAAATTATTAGTATTTTAGGTGAAAATTAATATATATCTATTGTACCAAAAAGGTTTATTAGTTATGAGACGCTTATAAGTTTAAATATTTCCAGCACCTCCACCATTTTCTTTTTTATCGTCACTTACATAAATTTGATTTTTACAAAATTTCCTGTTTTAAGTAAATTATACGACGACTTGTAGAAGTTGATCGTAAATATCGAGTTTTACCGAAAAGTGTTACTTTAAGTAAATGTGTAAATAAAACCTGGACAAATGTATGTTATTCTAAATATTTTGTCTATTAATATAAGTAAATATTGATTTAAAATTATACAGTGCGTACAGTCGAAGATTACACATAGGAAATCCAGGAGATGGTGCTTCTAGGGAAATTAATAATAACGCTTCATTTTTTCAAAATTTTGTCAGGATATTTTAAAATAAATCATTTGCAATTAAAACATACCAATTATATCAGTATACTTCAAATGGAAGAAAAATGGAAAATGAAAAATATGTGTGTGGTACTTTAAGGGAAGAGAATCGTTCGCTCTTTTTCACGTCAAAATGTCAAATATCTCTATTAACAACATTAATTTGTTAATTTTTGTTTCTTAAATAAATTATTCAATAAAATTTACTATTCAATAATACTAATGTGTAATTTTTAACTGAACACCCATGCTTTTATGAAAATAATAACTGAATTTCCATTGGAACGCTATAAATTACCATTGAAATTTTCCCTATGTGTAATTTTGAAGTGGACAGTCATAAAGAATGGACTTGCCATTACCTAAGTTTTGTGATACCAAAATTGACGCTTTGGAAGTGTGTAGAGTGGTTCACTAAAAGTTCAGTGGTGTAGATTTTTTTTTTAATTTTATTTATACTAGGTACTAGGTATAAAAATAAGTTACATAAATTACTCACTATATGTAAATATGTATGTAACATTAATAAATACATAGTTTGATACTATATATCATAATTATGTATAGTGTATTTATATGTTTAATACATATATAATATAAATTTGAAAATAAATTTATATTTTTATTTACGTTACTACGTTCTTATTTTTTACGTAATATAGAGAAAATTAAAATCAATTGGGAATATTAATATTTATATGAATATATATGTATAATTTCCCGATATGTACTTTATAAATGTAATTTATTATGTATACAAAAAATAACTACGCCACTGGTACAAATGTCATATATTAATCAACATGGAGTCCATGTCAAATTAAATTTGACTTGTTATGTACTTACTTGTGAAAGGAAATTCCAGATTTTTGTTTTGAATTTTTTCCACTTTTACTAGTGCACATCCTTACAGCGCAATAAACAATATTCGTCTTGTTTTTATTTTTAAAAAAATAATTTGTAATATTGAATGTTTACACTTTCAATAGATTACCGTGGTTACATGAATGACAGATAGGACATACTCAAAGCTTCACCGACATACCTATATACAGCGTGGTCATGTATGCAATGTGTAATCTTGAAATGAACGCACTGTATATAATTATTATGTATTAACGTACTCAGGTACTCATATTTGTATAATTTAAAATTAGCATTGTTCGTGCTACTTAAGTAAATATGTAACATACCTATTTGTAAATATACGTATGGTACAGCTATAAGTACAGCTGAACCTTTTTTTATGCAGTCCTTTTTTGTGCGATGTTTTTTGTGCAATTTTTTTATGCGGTCCCATATCCAATTTTCTTACGACTACTTACGACAGCAAGCTATTTCCATAGTTACAAGAGTTAAAGTATAGGGTTTCGCTAAAATTAAGTACGTAGTGTCTTTAAAAAAAAAAAAAAAAAGATTTCCATCGAATTAGCCATACTTCTAAAATGAATTTCGTTATTTTGATGGCAAAAATGAAAAGTTCACATCAAAGTTATCCAAGCTCGACCCAACACGCTAATTTAAATCACTTCAATAAAGCTTGATTTGAGAAAATAGAGTTTTTTTTTGATTTTGTGACATCATCAAGGTTATTAAAATTTTTCAATACCTTAAAAATCGTAAATATTATAATTGGAAGTGAATTGTAGATTAGGCACGTTGACCTACTAAAAAACGGACTTCTGTCGAATTCGTCATATTCCTAAAAAAAATTTTGTCCTTTTAATAGGAAAAATGAGAAGTTCACGTCCAAATTGCCTCAATTCAACCAATCACTCTAATTCAAATCCCTTTTGATAAATCTTGATTTGAGAAAAAACAATTTTTTTAATGTGATAACTTCATTAGGTTTACCAAAGTAGATAGAGAAAGGTACGCTACATTTGAGACCAAAATAAGCTTTTTTTGCGCAATTCGCCATCTACGTTGAAATTACGTCACATATTTGAATTTTTAGAAAAAGACAGCATTACAATTATTTATTATTTAAATTTGCCGCTATGAGAAATTCACCGAATTCGTCATTTATGTCATCACGATCTGCGCGTTGGCATACCTTTCCTCATTTACTTTGAAGTTTACTAAATTATTCAATGCCTTAAAACCGTAAATAAACTGATAGATTGATGAAATTGGAAGCGAATTATAGGTTTCCGAAATCTTCCTCTTAGTGCTAGATGGGATATACTTCCTTTAAAATTTACATTGTCAAAGAAAACATTATGAAGCCTTGAAAAAAAAAAACACCCCGTCTTAATCTCAGAGCTGGGTGTGCCCCTGCTATAATGCCATTATGAGAAAAGGTTGAAGATGATTTGAAAAACTGATAAGGGAGATAAAAGTAGTGATGAGCAAATGCAAGACCAAGGCCAAGATTTGGCAGTCTTGATCTTGGTCTTGGTCTTGGTCTTGCAAAATGCAGTCTTGGTCTTGCTAAAAAATCTTGCACTTTCTTGCATTTTTTTAGTAGCGATTTTTTTCCGTCTAAAATCAAAATTTTCTCTCTTTACGGTATTAATTACGGTATAAATAGTTTAGCAAGAGTCTTGCTTTTTTTTTTGCTTTTGTCTTGGTCTTGCTCACTTCAGTCTTGGTATTGGTCTTACAGCCATACTTATAGTCTTAGCCTTGCTCTTAGTATACATAGTCTTGATCTTGGTCTTGCAAAAACTGCAAGACCAAGACTAATTTTGCTCATCACTAGATAAAAGGGTCTTTGAAAAACAAAACACAAAAAATTCAAATCTGGTTATCTGGATTCCTTAGGTACGGTGAAAATTAAGACCTGGTTAAAATCGCATATACTCAAATTGGGTTCACTTTTTCATAGCATGGACGGAAAAATAAAATGTAATCTTTCCAATCAACCCAATTGTATAAGTATAGGAATATAATATTCAATATTCCTTCAAAATTATTTTCACTAAATACAAATTTCTTTTTGTTACAGGTAGTAGAACACGTGGAAAAATGTCCGGAAGGTTTTATAGCAATTAGTCGAACGTACGATCAAGATCAGGATGCCGATTTATGGCGGGAACATTCGATATTTATGCGTAAACAAGGACGCTATTTATGTTTATCAAAGACTGAAGGTTTACCAAATTACGTAGTGCAAGAAATAACCATATTGGGCGAAAAGGAACTGCCACCGGAAGGATATAGTTTATTACATAGAACCGCGGACACGGAACAGAGAGCGTGGAGGAAACGACAATTAGTTTATAAGTTAACACATATTAAAAATACATCACAAGCGATAACTGATATAATTGTTTGTAGTCGATTGAAACATGCGCCAACGGGTTTCACATTCGCTGGGTTAGTTTTTCATTTTACTTAAAAAGTCAACAAAAATATACAGTCTTTTAGTCTTGCAAGGAGAGGTTCCAGGCTGGAAAATTCACTTTGGGATTAAACTTGATATATTAATAGTATACCTTTAGGGTAATGCAATTTTTTAATTGTACCCTAAATATCAGTTTAGTATTTAAGTAATTCAATCAGTTATTTGGTGCCATTGATAGAACGTCGGGCCAGTTTACAGAAGGCTGAGGGTTCAATGCTCAATGTATCCTATGAATATTTTTATTTTTTTATTTTTTTTTTTTTTTTTTTTTGCTTCCGAAACTATACCTCTTTTCAGATACAATTAATTGATCATGAGTTTTCGTTAAAAAATTAAATAATTCTTATATTCGAAACAAATCAATCTTCTATTCTTTTCTAAAAATAAACTGCATATTTAAAATTTACATAAATGCAATAATAAAAGAGATAAAGCCAAGAAAACGGAAATTATTTAAATTCAAAGTGACGAAGCATGGTTAAATTTAACTGAAATGAACCATACTAAAGTAGCGGAAGCATTGTGATAACTTTTAAAAAATAAAAAAAAATTTTCCTCCAAAATAAAATTTTTTACGCACATTTTACGTTTTAGAGCTTCCTGAACAATTTTGGTTTGGTGTCTGTCCGTCCGTCCATATGTCTGGCCGTCTGTGTGTTGCCAGTTTGCACCAAGTGGTATAACTTCTGAACTATTCTATTGTTTTTAATGAAATTTTCAAAAATTATGCAGTTTGGTTCCTAGATGGTCCACTATGAATTCAATCGAAATCGGAGTAATAGTACCATGTCTCTACCATGTCATTCCATTAACATACTAAATTGCACCAAGTGGCATAACTTTTGAACTATTCAATTCTTTTTTTATGAAATTGTCAGAAATTATGCGGTCTGGTTCCTAGATGGTCCCCTACAAATTTCATTGCATTTGGAGTATGCATATAAATCCCATTAAATGTCAATATCTTATTTACTGCTAGTCCCACTTCGCTCAATTTTTTATGAATCGTTTTGTTTATTTGTTTTTATTATACCTCATTTCAGATACAATTGATCATGATTTTTCGTTAAAAAATTAAATAATTCTTATATTCGAAACAAATCAATTTTCTATTCTTTTCTAAAAATAAACTGCAAATTTAAAATTTACATAAATGCAATAATAAAAGAGATAAAGCCAAGAAAACGGAAATTATTTAAATTTAAAGTGACGATGCATGGTTAAATTTAACTGAAATGAATCATAATTTATATACCTATATTAAATTATACAAAGATATATTGGGTGTTAAATTACGAAGGTGCTTTTGTGACTACAAGGAAGCTGTGTGCCACACCCCATTGGCAACGTATTTTTCCTTACGAAAGACTACTAAAGTAGCGGAAGCATTGTCATCATTTTTTGAACATAAAAAAATTTTCCCCCTAAAATAAAAATTTTCACGTAGGTACATTTTACATTTTAGAGCTTCCTGAGTAATTTTGGTTTGGCGTCTGTCTGTCCGTCTGTGTGTCGCCAGATTGCACCAAGTGGCATAACTTTTGAACTATTCGATTGCTTTTAATGAAATTTTCAGAAATTATTACAGTCTGGTTTCTAGATGATCCCTTACGAATTTCATCGCAATCGAAGCACCGCTAGCGACGCCGCTACCGTGATATTCCATTTAGATACTAGATCGCACCAAGTGGCATAACTTCTGAACTATTCGATTATTTTTGATGAAATTTTCAGAAATTATGTGGTTTGGTTCTTAGTTGGTTCCCTACGAATTGTATCGCAATCATAGTAATGGTAGCCATCATATCCCATTTAATTTCGATATTTTTTTTGCTACTAATCCCACTTCACTTAAATTTTGAAAGTATTTGAGGGTTAGCCTGTAAAATATATATTGCTATTATTTTATAATTTAGCCTTTAAATATTTTGAGTTACAACGAATTTTCATAAACTATACGACGAAAATTTAATTTCAGGGTATATACAGTCAAACCTGAGTAAGGGAGAACTGGGTAAGCGAGAAAACTCTGTAAATGAGAGTAATTGTCAGGTCCCGTAATTTAACCACTCTAAAACCTCTATGAGTAAGAAACAAAAATCTGTATAAGTGAGAGTCAGTGTTCGCTCATGGACCCCCATAACTGAGACTGCTAATTACCTGTAGCTGTATAAGCGACAGTTAAACGTATTTAGCATTTGCTATTTATGACTCATTCTTAAATTTCAAAGAACTTATATTTTATTCGAATGCCTGAATTTGCATATGTTCTTGTTTTCTTGTAATTCAAGGAACTCATTTTCTATTCAAATAGCCAAATGTGCACGTATACCGACAATACATGCATATTTTTCAATACATATTGGTTGTATTTTTTCTAGATCTCTATAAGTGAGATAGAACTGTCCTGTATCTCTGTAAGCTAGAAACTCGAATTAGTGAGAAACCTCCATAAGAGAAAAATAGATCACGGTTCCTTGAACTCTCGTTTATCCAGGTTTGACTGTATTTGATGAAAAATTTGAAAATTTTGTACCTTAAAGTTATTCTCATTTCAAACATAACACAAAAATTTAAGAAGCAGTTGAGCACAGAATCACTTTAAATATTGTATAAAAGTCTTATTACGAGTACAAGGAAGCTGGGTGCCACACCCCATTGGAGCGTATTTAAATTTATTTTAAAGTACTTTATAAATCTGTATCTGAGAAGCATAACACTGTAACTCTTTTTTGTACGATTTTTACACTATCCTATGAAATGTGCTCGCAGACTCGCCTCTATAAAGTAATGAAACTGTAACTGAGCTAACCTAGAACTGTTTGAGATGTGGAATTTTATAATACCGTATTTCTCAAAAAATCTATAAGGCGGACAGTGTAAATGACCAAAAAATTCATATCTTGTAAATTTTGCAATTTGGCGCTTATAGTTTTATGCTTCTCAGGTACAGAAATATTCATTGTCGCTACATAAGTACAGTAGAGCACCAGCTTTGTCAAGAAAAAGTAGTCTCCAAAAGTGATGCTTTTTCACCAGGAGCGATTCACAAATATCGTAAGATTATATTTTGAATTAAAATTGTTTTTTAAAATATTAATAAAAGAAAAAAAGAAGTGAAGAATTAATAATTATTTTTCTCAGAAAATATTTTTTCATTTGTCGTTTTATTAATTTGCTTTGAAATAATTTTGTTTACACTTTACGTATGATAAAAACCGCCACAGAACAGAATTCATATAGATAAACATTCTATGTACAATAATTAAAATCTACATTCCCACGCTTTAAGGTTTGTTCTTATTTGTCACTACTATTACCGGTATATTTATTTGTTTCTTTTGATAAAATCATGCGTCATGGTCTATTGCACATGGATTTGATATTTATGTACTTGACATTTTTGATGCAACTTTCCAAAAGTGATGTTGACTAATTTGATGCTCTCAAAAAATTTCCAAAACTAATGTTTTCATTATCGG
Organism: Brachynemurus nebulosus; assembly: GCA_035578155.1. NCBI lineage: Eukaryota > Metazoa > Arthropoda > Insecta > Neuroptera > Myrmeleontidae > Brachynemurus > Brachynemurus nebulosus. The sequence goes on along the minus strand of JAPWDM010000001.1, from coordinate 153,181,020 downwards.
TGCTATACTGTAATTAATTTTATTTATTTGAGCAATATATGCATTACAGTGAAAATTCTATTTTGAGTTTCACTGCAAAAATATAATAAAGCAAAATACTTCTGCTTCAGAATCATTTTAAATTTTTCTAACTATTCTGAAATAATTTATTTCAGGGAAATTAATGGTATGACATTATGTTATAAAATGGGTTCAGTTGTGAGTACCGAACGTACAACCGCACCAAATAGCATACCGAATGGTAAACAAATTAAAAATGGTTCACCGTTTTTGAATTCACGAGCGCCGCCTGAACGTCCACCGAAACCAGCAGCACCCGCACAAACGAAACCGTCTCAAAATAATGCCGCCTATCCACAGTTAGAAAATAATGGTGAAGGTGATCATGATTATGAAACATTACTTCCGTCGTATCTACAACCGTCTAGACCAGCACCAAAACCGCCAGCCGTGTCGTCACCACTGAAAGGGTTTAGTACACTTGCCGTTTATAATGCGCTGGATGGTGTCCCGTTCGTGCTTAATCCAAAATTAGTAGAAAATGGTGCCTCCTTAAAAGAGAGAGTAAGTAGTAATTGTTTTCACACATTTTCATCCGTTTTCAATTGTTTTTGTTGTCTTTTATTTACATATTATACAACTTTCCTTTTCATCGAAAAAATTAAAGGAACACTAAAATTTTTGAATTTTCTTTCCAAGTGATTGTTTTAGTCAAAAATAGACCGTGAATTGTAAAAAGAGCATTTTAAGATTTGAGTCATCTACTTTTCGATGTTGAAGTTCAATTTTATTTCCTGCGGGATAATATATTTTTTTAAAGGACATTCATCGAGAAAAAAGGATAGAATTCTTTTAAATGAAGTGTATGTCATTCTTCTTTAGAGTATACTTTTATTTCTTTATTTAAAATAATGTTACTAAAACTTTAAGGCAAAAATATCCATTATGTGAGAAAATTCTCCATTTTGGGATCATCCATAAAATACTTCACGCAAAAATCACGCATTTTTTATGTCCCTCCTTCTTTGGCATGCTACATCAAATTTTTTTAACCATCTACCTCATAATGCGTCACAACTTATGTAACCCACTTTCGTACTAGAAAAGATATTTGATTATTAGCACATAAAATATTTGATAATTAGGGTAAAAGCCCCCTTTGTGGAACGGTATCTAATTATGAACATTTACATATTAATGAAGTTATTTCTGAAAGAAACGTCTGATAACAAAAATTATTATTAATAGAATGATTGTTTTTCAATTTAAATTCACCTCGCATTTAAAGTTTTCTTACTTAATTAAAGAAATAAATATATAAATGTCAAAACTGTTCCAGTATTAGATACCGTTCCACAAAGGGGGCTTTTACCCTACTACACTAATGCTTTGATTCAAGAAAAGGCAATTGCGTATGTATTGGTCACACGGATATATAAAAAAAAACTACAAAATATTTTTAAAGTAAACAAATATACACATACGGGGCGGAATTTTAATAACTCTTATACCTTTTGGCAAATTTTGATAAAATTTTACGATGATTTAGAAGAGGATTTATTAGAAACAACTATCTTTTTATAAAATAATATTTATAAAAACTTAATTAATTAGAAATCTGCTTGAATAATAAACTGTTTTTCCCATAAATAACAGATGACGCGAGATATATTAATTTTATGTTCTAAAATATCCTAAGTATAATATTATTTTATAAAAAAACTATGTTTTGCTTACAACAAATCCCGTTTTAAATCATCGTAAAATTTGATCAAAAGTCACCAAAAAATGTAAGTTTTTTAAAAAATTCCAGCCTGTATATATGTATATAGTGGTTTGTTTAAAAATATTTTGTAATTTTTTGTTATATCCATGTGACCAATACATACGCAATTGCCTTTCCTTGAATCAAAGTATTAATGTACTTAGCAATTTTATTTTGAAAATCATTTATTTTCAACAATTCAAACAATTGAAAACACACTATAATTTCAAAATGACGTCACAATTTGTAAACAAACATATCGATTATAATAACTTTCATTTACGAGGTTATGTTTTTAATTTCAATACTTCTATTAGCTTAAATTTACAGAAATTATAATTCAACCAGAATTCAAATAAATGCTTTTTTTTGATTTCGCAACTTTTGAATATAATCAAAGTTTTGAAGTTACAAATACTAACACTGACGTTTGTTTGTTTTCAAATTGTGATGTCATTACAACATGGTGTTTTTGTGGCAATTTTTATTTTTTATTTTAAACTGAATAATAATTTTTTGATAGATTAAATGCATCACTAAAAATTATAAAAATATAGTACGGATGCAATTCACTCGTTTATTTAAAAAAAAAAAAAACTATTATTTACATAATTTTATACTTTATGTTATCACTATTTAAACAATATCATAATAATTATATAAAACCTAATGATTTAAAGAGAATCAATATACATATGGATTTTTTTTAGTTTCAGATCCCTGTGATTAAAAAACGCACTATGTTACAAATCGAAAAGGACTATGCGTACGATTTTAGTGTTGAACGGCAAACTTGAAACGAAATATTTCACGTCAGATTCTGTTATTTATTCACGCCATTTTTATCGTTAATAAAATCTTTATTTAGACAAGTGATAATTTTATTAAATATATTTAACGTAACTTTATTTATAACGAGCTGACCTGAAAATATTTAGAAACAGATTTAAAGGTTACATTGTGAGACTAATCATAACTTTTTAAGTGGATTTTTCGTTACCTAAAAATACATTCATTTACTTGTTGCCATGAACTATTTATATTTAGACTTTCTTTTAAAATTTATAAGAGATCACTTAAGGTGCATGTAGTAAAATGAAGTGTACTCCTGAAGATCAACATGGAATTAATCATTCAATCTTACACACCATTTTAAATTTACTTTCTATCAAATCAATTTAGGTGACTACTTTGATGCTGTTTAATTTTAAGGTTATTATGCATCACGTTTATTTTATTACAGTAAAACCTGACCATAAAAATGTGTTATACTTTTTATTGTATTGTTATTTGTATTATGGCTTATATTTTTGCATGTTACTATGTATTTTTATGTTTATGTGTTCATCGTATGATTAGTTTTTTTGTTCAGTAGCAAAAAAAAAAAATATCCAAAAGTATAATTTGATCCCTTAGAAGTGGCTGTTTTACTTAACCTTTTTTACGGTATTCAAAATTTTTTATTGTATTTACAATAAAACTCAAAAAAGTCACAAAGACAATCGTCCTTTTTTCATCAAATATGTTAGTTATTGAAATTATCACATTATCATACATACCTCGTGTGGAATTAAGTTTTACTGTAGTGATCGTAATTTTTTTTCCTAAACTAACATATGAGTAATTACTAACGAATTACGAATTAGTGATTTAGCGAATAGTTTTGAAAAGTATACGACAGCTACGTCAACTGACATTTAGAGTAATTTTTTATGTCACAGTTATTAACTTTTTTTTTAAAATAAAAATTTAGACCTCAGTTATTTCGAAATTTTCAAATCAGAAAAGGTATATAATCGTTAAATTTTTTGAAGACTGAATAAATTTCGAGTTTGTAATAGATTGTCAAAAAATTTTATGGTTATTAAATTTGGTCCAAAATGAATTATTTACAGTGAAAACTATCAAAGACATACTAATATTTTAAAGGGGTTTTTCAGCCAAAAGGCAAAGGCTAAAAAATAGAAGGGGTTTGTCAAAGAAAAAAGTGTCGTTAAACGAAACTTTCACTGTATTTATAGTTAACAAGATAATGTGTTGCGAAAATATTGAATAATGTAAACAACTAAAAATGTGATAAGAACTGATAAGACCACTTTTGTTTTTATATACCTGTATTAATATTATAAAATAAATATTTAGACAATTAAAACAAGTTGTTACTTTTATCAGTAGCAATTTGATAAAAATTAGGTGTACAAAAAACAAACGTATACCGCTAAACTATATTATAGTCAGACGAATTTGAAATGAGAGATTTCTCCATAATCGCGTAGATCGATGAAATAATCAGTCACACTAGTTTTGTACGTAAAATTCATGTGTACTATTAACTTTGACAGTTACTGACAACCAGTGTGTTCAGGTTCATCATATTTCTGATAGCAGAAACGAATTTAGCCAGTGTAAAAACTGTACTGTTTCGGAGAAAAATTTCCTGCGTGCAAGTGCGGGTACTAGGATTAATACCAGGCCTGTATTATAAATCAGGCGTAAATTTATGTTTGAATGCTTTCCTGTCTTTAGTCCATACTAGAGTCCCTACAATAAATAGAGTCGTGACATGTGTGTTGAACGCTGATTGGTTCCGGCATTTTCTGTCCAAAGTTTACGTAAAATACATTGGAAATAAATTAAATATTAACGAAAATAGAGTCGTGACATGTCATCCATTTTCTCTCCAAAACAGAGCGGGACGCTTCAAAATTAATTATCACATATTTGAGTAAATATTTTTGAGTACATAATTATTATTAATAAGTTATGAATTTATGAACAATTAAAAAATTTTAATTATTCTTTCTAGGTTAAACTAAGTGATTTTTGTTAAATATTTAATTTATTTTCAATTTATTTTACCTAACTTTGGACAGAAAAGACCAGAACCAACAGCGTTCAGCACACATGTCACAACTCTATTTATTATAGGGACTCTAGTCTATACTTCATACTTATACCATCTATCGACCAAATTCAGTACTACTATGAAATAAATTTGAATTTGACGGTCGTACCATCTATACTTAGATCTTGTACAACGCCCCATTGTTATCTACCGGTTAAATTCGACACTAGCGACATTCAGTTTCGGCATCAGAACTACGATGAAACTGAATAAATATTTAAATAGTTTTGGATCTTCCACATAATTATATACGTCTGTATTCATTGATTATCTACTTTACCTAAAAAATGACTTTAATTGAACCAATTTAAAATGCGTTTTGTTGCAATTCTCTAGTTAGAAATTCGTGTGACTATATCATAAGTGGTAGTTTGGGTTATTTATACTACAGATCCATTTCAGTACTTCCAAAATTTTAAAATTAATATGTTTACTTTTTCCGTTAAGGAAATCAAACTTGAGTCAAGAGAATGAAGTAACAAGTATACATAAGATTATCTTAAAAACATATTTTAAATGTTTTGTAAGGTTGTACTTTTAGTCCATTATACTTAAAAAAAATAATACTCATTTTATAACTAGTTTAATGTTTTAATTTTTACCATATTTGAATTTTTTATTTTGATTTCGGAAAAAATTATTTTAGGTATGCTCAATATTATAAAAGACTACGAACCAACTAATCTTTTATTAAATAAGCTTTCTAAGTAAATTAATATTCGTTATTACAAATGTTAACAGTTAATTTAATCCAAAAAAGAAGATTATTGGTTTTGAATAAAAAAAAATTTAACACCTGCCGTAATTTGGGGTGAAACGGAACAATTTATTATTTTTTATAAAGTAAAAAATATAAACTTATAAAAAAAAAGTTAATAGTAACGTTACAGCTCAACAGATGGTGGGCTGAGGTTAAAGTAACTATAACGCAGGTTTTACATGAAAGTGAATTAAAGTATTACTTGGTTGATTTATTCTCGAAAGAATTTTACTTTGTAATATCGAAATCTATGAAGCACACTACTTTATCTTTTATGATGTTGAGCATTCGTGTGGTTAAATTTGATAATTTGGTAGAATTTTAGAAAATGGTTGTTAACATTTCACCATGTAGTTTATTTAAAGATTTACCACAAAAAAATTTAATATAAATATTAGGCTTGTACGAATCAAGTATTCATAAAATTTCGAATTCAATCAAATAGTGTAATTCGATTCGATTCAATTCGAAACCGATCCGTACAAGCCAAATAAATATAGTTTGGTGAGTTTAAGGTATTCCGAAGAATTATCTTAAGCTCATAAATTGATACCAGAATCAAATTATTAAGTAAGTGTAACTTTTGAATAAAAATGTAAGAATAAAATATACAGGGAAATTTAGGTATTTCTTGGTAAAATGGTTATATTTTCTCATATCATCGGGAAAAGAAGATATAATCATTTTAGTTTTGCAGAACATAGTGGTAAGTGGAAATGTCATGTCCAAGATGTTTTTACTTATCCGTAGAGAGTGGAATTTGAATATTTTGCATATCGATAAGTTGTGGTGATATGTCAATAAAATTTCGAATGTATCCGAATCTCCACTTTTCGAATTGATTAAGACTATTTAAAGTTTGCATATTTTGCATATTTGACAAAATTCTGCATATTTTCAAATTTTTTTACACATATGCATATTTTCACCAAATTTTGCACTTTTTAAAAAATATATTTTAAATTACAGGTTTACAAATTTGATTAGATGTACAGTAATTTCAAGAACTTCAAAAGTACATTGTCACATTTTTAAGAATTTTAAAATATGTATATAATGGACTAAAGTGCCCTGTAAACGATCAAATTGTTTGTCAAATTTTACGTGTTTGTCAAATTATTTGATAGTATGCAGCTTTGTTTGACGCGTTTGTCAAACAATCTACGTGTTTGACGTGTTTGATGAAAATCTTGATTGATCAACTTGTTTGACGTGTTTGACCAACAAGTTTGAAGGTGAGCGGCGGTGTTTGTTGTGTTTGTCAAACAAGCTCTATTAAATTGCCCCGAAATGAATAGCAAATATGACAAAATTTTTGCAAATCTCTGTACGAGCAACCTTTTTTCCGTAATTTTCATTATTTATTCTATGTTTGGCCAAGTTTTATCTAATAAAATTATTTTATGGGGATCACTAGTGTGACAAACTACGGGCAAGTTTGTCAAATTTGTTTGAGCTTTGGTTTGATCGTTTAAGCTCTTGTTTGATGAAAACGTGAAGTTTGACAAACAAATTTGATCGTTTACAGGGCACTTAACAAGATATTCGAAACTGAACAATGAATACAAAAATACTATACGCAAAATTCTTATAAATACTATACGTTTACTTCTTAGAAATACGTTGTTTTAAAAAGGTTATGTTCAAAAGGAGATACAAATTTTCTTAACAAACCATAGAATTGTGCTTTCCTATTTCACCCTGAAATCAGCAGAATAAACCATTCTTGAAAAGTAAATATTTACTACTCTTAAAGTTTCGGCGAGCAAGAAAGAAATACAGCGATTATATTTAAAAATTTTATCAAACCTCATTTAATGCTAAGAAGCATTTAAAAACCAAAAATTGGAAAACAAAAAGCGTTAATATCTTTTTTGTTCGTGAAGAAAATTTTGTTACAAAACGTTTCGTAACGGAGTTTGCACCGTTACGAACTATAGGACTATGATTCAAAATAATTAATACGAGTTAGATATTAAAACTACGGGTTTCTAACTTAGTGACTGTTTGTTTTCTATTCCATAATATTCGAATGTGAATGTACCTCAGAAGCTACGAATTTATGCCGTGAAAAACCAGAGAAAAGCCATGAAAAAATATTTAACATGCGTTAATTTTGTTGAATCAGAACCCTCTACTTCGTAATGGTACAAGCTCTGTTACAAAACGCTTTGTAACACAATTTTCTCACGAACACATACATTAATTCAACATTCAGGTTTAAATTTACCAATAAGAAAGAAGTAGGTTATCCATTCTTGCTTTTTGTGTGTACTTTTTACCGTTTACTTTGGATTATTTTTTAATCTATATTTAAATTAACAACGTACAAAGTTTTCAATTTCTTTATCTTCCGGCTAACTTGAAATATTCTTTATACCTGCAAAAAAATTATTTAAAATACCAAAAATAAAGATGTTGTTAACTCACTCTTCGATAAAATCTGTCTCAAAACTTCAATTTGATACAAGAAATAACATTGTCAAGCTTGTGGAAAACTTGTAAGTACTTTGTGCTTCTGTTTCTGGTTTAACCTTTTAGTACCGCCGTATATATTTCAATATTTTAGATAAAAAATTTAATATCTCTATAAGTATAATTGCAAGTTTGGTAGGTTTTGCTTAATTTATTTACAATATGACCGCTCTGTACTATACAGCCTCCAGTTACCGATATAAGACAATGCACACTCTTCAGTTGAATTTTTTTTTTAAAATTAGTATGACGAGCTGAGCTCGTCATTAGTCCTAAGGGGTTAAATTTTAGAAAAAATTCGTTTTTTGTTATTTTACATGAAAATTATTACTTATATTAAAATTATTAAACCCTATTCTTGCATTTTTAACTGGTGCATATTTAACCATAAAATCGTGCATATTATATTGCATATTTTTCAATATTTTTGTGCATATAGTTCCGCTCTCTACTATCAGTATGTGGTGACTAAATGAAAGGCTTAACTCTTTACGTTTTAAATCATATAATCAAAGAAATATACGAAAAATATCAAAAAATGTAGTGCCTAAATTTGTTTCCGTATGAGAAAATAATTGTTATAGATAATATTTAGGTAGAAGTGTACAAATTGTAGACAAATGAACATATTATATATAGTGTATAGACTTAGTATATCAATGTATAAATGAAGCCCAACGATTCGCTCAAAATACAACCATCTATTACTTTGTAATCAGTGTAATAACCTTGGTATCTGTAGTAACAATTTTTAGTGCCTTTTAAAATTTAACTTTTTAATTTAACTTTAACGTATGTATACAAATTACGTCTTGAAATAAATATGGCCCTGTTTACTGAATCATATAAATCATATTATGTTCTTCATATCACACCCTGTTGAGTGCTTCAGTGAAATACACTACCAACAGGCTTTATACGCTGCCTATTTCACTAAATTATAACAGTGTTCATTGGTCTATGGTGCAAATAAGAATGTAATATATCTATAAATACTATAGATTACCAATAGGTAACTGAATTCACGTTTTATCTATATTAATCACCGAGTTATACGTCAACTTTCTAGTAAATTAGTGTATTAGAATTGAAAATAGGTACATATATTTGATTTAAAGTGAAATTTTATGAAGTCTTGCAAAATTAATCTGGACTTTTAAAACTAAAAAGTGTTTGATGCACAGAAGTGTAACAAAAACACAGTCCAGTTACTATAATACTTCATAAAATATCACATAAACCGTCACACGGTTAATGACGAAGATCTTATTGCCATATGGATTCACATGCGATGGTGCCAATGTTGGGCAAAATGTAATTGAATTACAAATACTTAAGATTTTTAACTTTAAATGAATTTCGAAAATTTTCGGTAAAGGAAAAAGGAGGGGTATCGATAAGGCCTTATTTCCGCCCCAAATTAACGGAAAATAAAATGTCTACGATTTAATGTTTTCTTTATATATCTTGAAAGTAGACTATATGCCTGACAAGAAAATATGTATACAAAAGAAAAAAAAACTACAATTTATATTACCTGTGGGACGCCAAACTTTGGTCTAACAGCGATTTTCGTTCAAAATAACACATTTTCAATAACATTTAAATTTTCTTTATATAGAGAGCATGGTGGAAGCAGTTTCTTTTTTATGTTATTTTAATGTTCTCATGTTACTGTACAATTAATTTAAAAATTACGCTGCTTCCACTTTGCGCCCATAGGTAAATACAAATAAAATGATTTTACAATTATAAAATTGATCATCATATAAAAGCATAAAATAAATTTATTGAAGTGCCACCACGTCACAAATTTTTTGGAACATATCAGTTCGTTGTTTTGACGGCGTATAGAAGTGACAAAAATTAAAATTTCCCACTTTTACATAGATGACCAAGGTCTTTATAAAATATTTTTACATAAAGAATCGAGTGATATTTTGCGAATAAAAATTCAGTTTTAGGGCACACAGCTTCCAAAATATACTCCCTTTGGATAGTGTACAATCCCACCCCGGTACTTTCAGTGCAAAGTAGGGACAAGACTTGTTGGTTGTTGCGCTTATATTGCCTCTGTCATCTGGTATTTAAGTTACAACAGATATCTGGATCATACCACTCGAAGAGTCGCGTGCGACTTCAAAAAATTTTTAATGGATGCAGATGTTGAATGATATTAGAGTGACAAGAATGAAGACTAGAAAAGGAGTGTAAAGCTTAAAAATGTTGAAACTTTTAAAATTATGCAAATAAAGTTGATAAATTTCGTAATTTTGCCTTTTCATAAAATCTTCCTATAGTAATGAGATCAACTGAAAAATAAATGATAAATGAGAATATTCCGGCATAAAATTTATTCCATCTTACTATTTACCTTCATGTAAACATAATGCACATATAAGAATTCATGGAGAGGATGGGGCGAAAATAAGCACTTATCGATACCCGTCCTTTGTGAGGAAAAAGATCAAAGAAGGATATCGTTGTATATTGCAAATTATATTGGCACTACCAAATCAACCCATTATCGATATCGTAAATTTTCGAAAGGGAGTACCCAGACAGTAGGGTTTTAGCAATAAAATAATAACATTTTTGAAAAATAATGATCAGGAAACACGCATTACAAAACTGTTAAAATTTTATGATTATTAATATCGGAAACTTTCAACCGAATTTAACATAATAATTTTTTTTTAAGCTGAATGGATAGTTAGGTTAATTTATTAATTAATGTATTACCGAAGTCGAAATGAAACAAAAATATCTCCTGTCCCTAAAATATTTCAGTCCCAAATTATGAAAAAGAAATTTGAGAAATAATTTTTAGATTTTTCCCATGTATACTGTCCATTCTTAACACAAAATGGTACTTTAATTAATTTATAATTAATTAAATAATTCATTATAAATTGTTGTTTAGGTACGACATTGGGTCTTTACGGTCTAACCTTCCCACTAAGACAGCTTGAGAGATACTTATCACTGTCTACCGGTAAAATATGAAACTTGTTGCTGCCAAAAACGCCTGACCGAAGGGGAAAAATTCGATTTTGTATTTTCTATCTATTTTTAAAGTTGACGTTAAGCCAATTCGTATCGGCGTAAGCGGAAGCCGCTTGCGCTCAATTGCAAGCAATTTATGCTTGAAGACAAGCTCATTTGGCTTGCTATTGATGTCTTACTTTTCATGTTCTGGTGAGAAAGGTGAGATGTATATATGCTAAGCGTTGGCTATATACGCTATAATACTTCTTACCCTTCTCACTAGAACATAGAAAGTGAGACAGAAATATTCATACATATCAAAAGCAAGCCAAATAACCTTGTTTTCAAGCATAGACTGCTTGAAATTGAACGCAAGTGGCTTCCGCTTACGCTGATACGAATTGGCCCGTTGTTCAGGAACAACACTAGTACTGAAAGGGTTAAAGGCGGTGTTAGGAGAACAGAAGTAGTTATGCATATTTGATTTTTTCTGTTTGTACAGTTGTACGTGTATTTTAATACACAGACGATACAAATCATGTGGTAGTACATACACGTTAATTTAAATTACATGTATGTAATTTAACCCATTAAAAATTCCAAAGGTAATTAATTACGCCCCACATTGGTTGATACCATTAATTTTTGTCTTAGACTGATTTTAGTATCACGATGCTAACTTACGTGAGACACTGAAAAGAGCTCAATTTTGAATTATATCACAAATATACTTCTTGTCAATTTGTATGGGTTATTCATTGACGTGTTAATATTAAAAATCAATTATATTGATAAGATCATGAAAATGTACAGTGTATCAACGATTTTTCAACAACCGGTAACAAATGTAAAACAATTACATAGCAGACTAGTACTGACATCTGTTAGTAACGTTTTAAAGTAACATGTTACTGGTAGTATAGTTTATTAAGCAAGACTTCCACGAGCAAGTATACTTGCATACAAATTTACTTGCATAAGTAAAAATATTTCTACTTTTGCTGTTAAAAGTAAGCCCCACTTAAAAATGGCGAAAACTGAATAACGTGAGGGACTGTCAAATAAACGTTTAATAATATCAAAACAATAAACAATAAAATTAATAAATTTATATGAAGAAAATGAAGATACATTAAATGTTTGAAATAAAAAGTACTGAAATAAAAAGTACCAGAGCAAACCAAAAAACAGATTGTTTCATTCTGGAGGAAATATTTTCTGAAAAAAAAAAGAAAGGAAAACGAATCCAAATGGACTGGATCGGGAACTGATATCGGGAATTTTTAAAATCTGGTGTGTTTAATATTTTTGTTAATAAAGTATCTTCTACATTAAAAATATATTTGTAAGTCAGTTTCATTTACCCAAAACTGTGTTTTTTTCCAGAATTTTTCTTTTTTTTGAGTTTGATATAGTTAGCAGTACTAAAGCAAGGCATTTTTTTGATATGATATTTTTATTATTGAATTAGAGAATTAAATTTAAAAAATATCGTGTTTTGGCGCGTACCCTAGTTTCTTGCAAGTGTACTTTTACATAGTTTACGTGTAACAGGTTTTATAAGTATATTATTGGAAAAACGTGGCCACGCCCCTTCAAAACATTACAATTATGTACGTGTATTTGCTCGTGGAAGTCTAGCTTTATATTATAATTTTATAAAGCCAAAGGAAAGTAGTATTATGGGTGCCATAAAATTTTTTTAAAATCCTTAGCACTCCGCAAGTGTTTTTACTTACCAGTAAGTCCGGCACACTTTCGCAGTAAAATGCAGTAATACTAGAAGGAACTGGCGGTCCGATTACTATTTCAGGTAAATTTTCTTCAAAAAGTTCAAAATCAAAGTTATCTTCACTTTCACTCATTGTCAGTTATAAATTTTCATCGTATTTTTGTCCTTTATCCATTTTTTATTAGAGCCATATAATAAATTGCGTTTAAGATTACAGAAGTGACACTTTGAAGTTATGGAACATATTTCAGTTAACGCAATAGCAGAACTAACGGAAGGGAAAATGATTAAGAATGTTTCATAGCTTTATTGTCATTCATACAACTCCATTTCATTGGCAAAATTTTTATTTATTAAACTGTATTGTTGGTAATATGTTGCTTTGAAATGTCTCCAATAGATGTCAGTGCTAGGCTGCCGAGTTGTCAAGTTGCTTCATTGCGTGAAGTTACCCAACGGTACGGCAGCGCTTCACAGTAATTTTAAAATTATGATATGTTCGTTGTTGATAACAGTTAAATTAAAGCTGATAAATAATTTTTGAAACTTAGATTGATTAGTTTATATGTACTTTACAAGTAATGAAAAAGTCACAAAAAAATTCAAATTACGATTAAACATTAAAGGCTTTTCTTATAACTGTATTCCTTCCCACATGGTTAAGTTTATCTTTCTTACTCAAATTATTTTTATCAGTGTTAATGAAATATCCAAGTTGAAAAACGTTGATGCACTTCTATTGAAATTTTATTCATTGAATCACTGCCATTAATCATGAATTTACAAAATGTAAACACTCTACTTTTTTGAAACCTTCTTTTCTACGCAAATTTTGAAATTTTTTTTCTTGTTAAGAATGATGAAAGTGCAGTATTATTTAATTCGTGCTTATAAAAGTACAGTAGGTTTTTCTGTAAGTAAAAATTTTAAAGGGTGTTTACTACTAACAGTCAGTTTTACGATTCCATTTTGTTTCATGGACTCGGGAATTCTCAACTTAATTATTTAAAAAACTAATACGTAAATTATATCATTTTATAGTTGGTAGTCATTATCGTAAGCGAATATTGAAGATTTATTTTGTATAGCTTAATTCATATTTTTTTTGCAAAATAAATTTTTGTATTTATCGTTTTTAGCCACTAATTTATCTTTATAGCTATGAATTTTTGTTTATCAATCTATATTTTATTATTAATAGAATAAAAAAAAATTAAGGTAAATTAATTTAAATAGTAAAAAAGTCCATATGTTAACCTTTTATAAGTTTTAGTGCCAATATTTTATATGTCAAATTTGTATATAATTTTGAACAGACTGTTATATAGATATATTAAAATATAATTAAATTATATGAATTTGTTTTAATTCCATCCTATACCCTAAATTAGATTTTAGATAAATTAAAGGAAACTTCTATGTATTATTCAGTGAAACTGGAGTCCCTATAATGTATCTGAAAACTCCCAATTTTCGCACATACAAAAAAAACATATTTAAGTCTGTGTTTTCATCACTATGAACTTAAGATTGATGCTAAAAGTATATATTTATAAATACAGTATTTAATATGTTTTTTGTGTGTCCTAAAACATATAGTTTTTGATACACGAGGTTGGGACAGAGAACGCGCGACATGTACATACTTATGTGTCAAAGTAATAAACTAATAAATTATGTATTATATTTTGTTATTGCACTTCCCTCACCCCTACCCAAACCAACGAAACATTCTGAGGATTTATCTTATTTGCCATTCATTAGTAACAGTTTAAAACTATGTGTGTATTTGTCGTTTCGTTGACACCTACACAATTCTGATGAGTTATGACGATGATATTGGGGTCGGATTATTAAATACACGACTTTTTGTTTAAGCGGACATTCTTTAAGGGGACGGTGTTTATGTGTTTGTGTTCACATATACAGTTTTCGTGAGAATGTTTTTAAAGTAAACAATATCTTTATGTAAACAAATTTTCAATATTTAACATATACAGGCGATTATTTTGGTAGTTAACATAAGTATATGATAATAACAATAATAAAAATTATTCATACACATATGAATGTATAATTTCCAAGTTTACAATTAGATGTAAATATTATGTAGCTAGAAAATATTCTTTAGAAAGTTATTTTAATAAAACTACTTTAACTTTTATATAAAAATAAATTATGTAGAGAAACATCCTATATATGAATTGTCTAAGCGGACGACGTTTGTGTATTGTCGTCCGGTTAAACAGAAGTCGGTGTAAATAAAAAAATTTAAAAAATTATCTCTCTTTTTTTAAAAAAATTATCGTCTATTCTTCATTTACGGATATTCTATAGGGTCTTAAGTTTCTGAAAAAAGCAGTTCGAGACCTAGGTTAATAATTTGTCCAAATTTCTCAGACAAAATATCGTTTTTCATTTAGCAGAACATAATTAATTAAAATGTGATCTAAACATTTCAAAGAGACAGACACGGGAATATTAGAATATTATATGACTAGAATAATGTAATTAAGCATTAACAATCGCCATTAGACTCGTATTTGATGTCAGCAATGCCGAAAAAACAATTTTTACATTAAAATAGTTAAATAATAAGTTCGATAATTATACAAGATTAAAAATCGTCAAGTGTATAGTAAAAAATTTTTATCTGTGACTACCAAATTCAAAATATTCTTGGCACCACTCTTGATGTTAAATACAAACTAATAATGTTGACAATCCGTGCTCTTTTTCTTGCAGAAGTTTAAATTTTAGAAATGAATATGTAACTTTTGAAAGATAAACAAGAATGACAATTAGGTTTCATATTCAAAATCTATGTTTTCATTCTGTCTAAAAAGAGACCTCTCTAAAAATATTATGTACTGTGTGAAGAAATCCTCATATTTTTATACATAAAAACAGAAACTTTTTTATAGTGTTAGATATTAATATTTAAGCACAGAAATAGTAAAAAATATGAAAAACTGATTAGACATTTTCTCTCATTACAAGATTTTAACACAGAAAAATCTTTCTGAATATATTATGGGCGGGGCTTAAAATTTAGATAAACTAGTTTCTTTAAAGACATATTATTTAAAGTCTATTCTCCAACTGACTTTACGGGACGTATGCGAGGATGGTACAAATCAAGATTTGATTGGGATATAGAAGTAAGTTATTTTTCTGTTCGTTTAGACTGTTTTCGCTAACTTTAAAGCAATTTTTTAATATTTTTGGCGCAAAAAATACCTTTTTTCTTGATAGAATTGTGACATGTGTGCTGAACGCTGATTGGTTCCGGCATTTTCTGTCCAAAATTTACGTAAAATACATTGGAAATAAATTAAATATTAACAAAAATCATTTAGTTTAACCTAGAAAGAATAATTAATTTAAAACTTTTTAATTGTTCATTAATTCATAACTTATTAACAATAATTATGTACTAAAAAGTATTTACTCAAACATGTGATAATTAATTTTGAAGCTTCTCGCTCTGTTTTGGATAGAAAATTGTTGACATGTCACGACTCTATTATTTATTATAGGGACTCTATTTGAAACAGCAATGACGTCTAGTGGTAAAATTTTAAAGCAATGTGTTATTCATAATCATGTCGCTGCCACTCTCCATATAGTCCTTTAAAAAGACTTTTTTCTGACGCCGCTGTAAATAATATATTAAGATGGTGTTGATGGTCTTGAATAAAATAAGAGTCGAGACATGAGTTTTGATAGTTCGGTATTTTTCATCAAAGATTCATCTAATATAAATTGGAAATAAATATTTAAAAAAATACTTTAATTCAACCTAGAAAGATTAATTAAGTTAAAAAAATTTAATATTTTGTTAACACATAACTTGGTGACGATACTTTTGTACTCAATCATACGATAAATAATTTTGACATCGATTTGATGAAAAATGCTCACATGTCCCAACTCTATTTAGTATTCTCTAGTACCATTAGCGCCACGTAGCGAACTGTGACATTAAAAGGTCCGTCCTTGAAAACAAGTGGCAGGGACATGTTCATAATACTGTTTATGGGAGCGTTCATAAACTACGTAGCCTAATGTGGGGGAGGAGAGGTTATGTAAAAAGCTACTCTTGATTACAAGGCGGGAGGGGGGGGGGAGTAGTCAAAACCGAACTACGTAATTTCATTTGAAACAATTAAAACAAACATAAATTTAATTATGAAAATTCATGAACAATCATGAATAACTTATAATGTGTTTATGATATTTTGAAATTTTGCGGAACTACCTCTAACGAATTATGTTACCATTTGGTCACACAGTTTTCACATTCAAATTTTTACAGTAAGGAGACGTGTTTTATGAGGAACTATTTTGCTATACTATAAAAATGTCTTGATTTTCATACTGTATAATAAAAAAGATATTATTTCAACTGAATGTCTTTTGGACTTAATAAAAGAAAAAACCACGAGGGAGGGGGAGGCAAAATCACTTGTAGTCTACATGGCGATAGGGAGGGGATCAAAAAAGGCTCCCTAAATAAAGTCAGAGAAAAAGAGTCTTTTTTTTAATATAGATGAAATGTTTTCTTTGTCGCTTTCCACTACTAAACAAAAATTATAAGATTACGAATCGATTTTCGAGCTTCACTTCATCCAGCGCCCGCTCTAGCGTTTATGCTGCCCCGGACAAAAAGGAAAAATTCTGCCCCTTTTTTTTTCTCTCCGGCAACCTTTTTTTTTTGGTCGTCAGTTTTTTTTTGGCCTCCCTGTTTTTACAGAAATTCCGCCCTTAAAATTTGCTTCCCCCAAGGGCAAATTCCCGGGTTGCCCGCCCCTGGAGCGGGCCCTGCTTCATCGTCAGTAAGAATTCTATTGAACACTTTCTAATATAGGTTAGTAATAATTCAGTCCATTGGTTGCGGACAACTGCGATATTTGAGTCCGAAATAATATGTCTACTGTCCGTCCAATGTTCGTCAGTATTTTTCTTTTTAATTTTCTTTTTCTCAAGCTACAGATGCTATAAAAATACGTAAAAAACAATTTATGGCACGTAATATGCAAAGGTACACAGTTATAATTTTAATTTATCTTTAGTTTCATTTCGATAAAAATAAAAATCTCATGGAACGGACTTCTTCGCGCGACAAAATCCAAACAAAATTGGATCTGTTCGCACGTCGCAATTATGCGCACGGAAACGGACGAACGAGACGCTTTCAATGGACGAGGATGTATAGCTTCACAGCTGTTTGGATCGTTCGTCCGTTTTCATGCGTATTCGTCCGAATTAAATATCGCATGTTTCCGCAACCAAAGGACGACCAGCCTAATACGGCTTATCAATACGTAGACAACCATAACCTATAATTACAATACGCTAAACTGATACATTATTTTGACAACTAATACTCTATATCTACGGAATTGTTGACGTCATACGACGTGGTGTATAAGTTAGTATCGTTTTTTATTTGACGTTTTATGACTTCAATAACCGTGAAGATGTTAATTTCTATATGGATAAATGTTTAGACAAATGTTATTACTTATCCATAAGTTATATTGTATAAATTAATTCAATGTTTTATATTGTGTTAAGGCTGTTGCGTCAGATTGGTACACGATGCATAATAGCATAGTTATTTACATTCACGATGTAAAATTAAAAAAAGTGCGACTAATTAATAAAAATTTAAATTCGAAAGTACACAAAACCATGTGAGTTTTTTGAGAGTTTCCATTTTTATTACAACCAAATTTGTATGATAGAAATGGTACTGGAAACGGTTCTTTTCTTGGATGTAATGGAAATGTAGCCAACCAGAACACTATCGGTTGAAGTAGCCTCAAGTACATATGCATATTTTTATCGCCTAACTGATAAATTAAAGAGAAATTAAAAAATTAAACTTGGGTAAAAAAATTTTTTTGCTTATTTATGTTGTTAATTAATGCATTAGATCAGTTTTATGGAAAAATGAATATATAGTCTCATTTAAAAATCTATAAGTTTGTATCATAGCTCGAAAACCATAAGAGCTATAAAGCTCCTGACTATAACAATCGGGTGCCCCCGTCGATATCTACAACTCTTATTTGAACAATTTTTCGATTAAATCAACGGTTTGGCTGTAATAAAAATGGCAACTCTCAGAAAACTCACACAGTATATTGCGAATATACTGTGAAAATTTTAGACCGAAATTCAAAATAGGAACCGAGTTACAACGAATTTTTGAGAGCGCCTCATAGATGCACGCCGAAGGTCAGCCGGCAGCTGCAAGCAGTTGGGTATCGACGATTAATGTAAGTAAGAGCTTTTTTTATGAAAATTTGTTGCTGGAACTTTAAACGCGTTCTATCAAACAGCGTTTTTACGGTCGGCCCGGGTCATAACTTCTTTCTATTCAACCGATTGCTCTGAAACTTAAACTGGTTATTCGACACACTTGTAGTTTTCGTCGGAACTAGAATTAATTTTTTTCACCCCTAACTTTCCATTTTACAACCCTTTTTGTGCGATAAAAAATTAACTTTTTTTCGAAGTCCGCCATTTTGTTATTTTTCGATAAAATTTCATAATTCTAGTTCCGACCAGAATGACATATCTATAGATTAAGAGTAATTAAGAATTTTTGATTTCAGATGGCCCCAAGAGCTAAAATCACCCGGGCCATCCACGTACTTTTTTTTTAGGCGCCAACTTCAAGTGATAATACTAATAATAATAAAACAAAATTTAATTTATTCAAAACATTTTTTTTGTTACCTTAAGGGGGGAGTTCAAATGAAAAAGCAACTTTTTTATTTATGATTATTTTGCTCGTTGAAATTTTTTTCAAATTAGGGAGGGTTTCAAATAGAAAATTTTGTTTTTGAAAAATTCATTACTTTTCCCTGTGGCGGGAGGGAGCCCTTTTTTATAAGTTTTTAAGCGTTTACAAGGAACGCCATATATCAAAAAGTATTAAATATTTTTTCATTATTTTATTCCTAAAGGACCTGTCCATAAAGCTGAGTATGGGTTTCAGGTAATTTTAAAAATTAACTATTAAATTGTAATCCCAAACTTCTAAAAATTATAAAACCCAATTTTTTATTTAAAAAAAATGTAGGGTAAAATTTTGGGCAAATTTTGGATCCGACCCAACCTTTAAGGGAGTGGTGGGGGCAACAAAACAATAAAACTTTTCCAAACCGATTGGAAATAATGTTTCGGTCAATTACCTACAACATGTCCAAAATTCCGCTTCTTAGGATTATTTGGAGAGAGTAGAGGGGGCAAAAAGGATTTTGGCTGGATCTAAGGCGCCCACAGTCCCCCAGAATTAACTTAGAGGGTTGAAATTTGGTATGTTGATAGATTTCGTACCTAGGGTCTTCTTTTTGGAGGTTTTAATATTTTTAAGCTACAATTTAATGCTTTTTGACGTTTTCGAAGTTTGTACCACTCGCACAGGTCACCCAAATAAACCTAGAGGGCTAAAATTGTGTATTCGGATTGAGTTAGTATCAAGGGGGTACCTTTTGGGGGTCTCAACTTTTAACCCTTACCCCACAATTTTTATACCAAAGAGAACATGATTTTTCTTGTTTTTTAACAGTTTCGTTCGGGTCAAAATCTCCCCAAATAAACCTAGAGGGCTGAAATTTTGTGTACAGGTTAAGTTAATAGCCAACCACTGCTTTTTGGAGGTTTCGACTTTTAACCCTTACCCCCACGATTTTTACGCCAATATTTCCTTGATTTTTTTGCTTTTTTTCTAACACGTCTAGAGACTCTCTAAGGAAACCTAGAGGGCTGAAATTTTGTACGTGTATTGAGTTAGTATCCAGTTAGTGCCTTTTAGGGATTTCACATTACTCTTTCCTCCACTTCTCTCATTATTACATCGGAATTCAATGGTATTGTTAAATGTGTTTTAAATGCATTATTTTTATTCTAATACAAAGTACCGTAACTTGGGGTAAGATTGGCCCATTTTTTGCATTTTTTTACGTAAACTGCCTTATATTTCTCATATATATTTAGGTAACTTCCTCTTACTATTAGCTATTGAACTCTGCATATTTCAAAGTATACACTGACTAGTTATTAGAGCTCAGAACTTATTTAATTTCTATTTTAAGATGTTCTGAAAATTTGGGACAATCTTGCCTTTATTTGGGGTAACATTGTCCCAAATACAAAATGTCATAGTAATTAATGCCAAATATTATTTGGGACAATGTTCGACATTTTTAATTGTGGTTGTACGTAAGTAGATAGTGTACAATATGTTAGGGACAGGGCCCGCTCCAAGGGCGGGGAACCCGGGCATTTGCTCGGGGCGGATAATTTTAAGGGCGGTAATTTTGTAAATTTTTTTTATTTAATTCCTGATTTTTCATTTAATAAATATTTCATAATTATTTCTATAGAAACCACCAACAAAATAATTTAAACTTTTTTTTAATTAAAAAAAAAGTCAAACACTCAATAATATTATTTTAAAAAGGAATAAAAAATAGTAATAATAATGGAAAAAAGTATGTGAAATTCGTAATAAAAAATAGTATATGTAACTCGTGCAGGATTGTCGATTGCCCACTTGAGCGAATGAGCGCACTCACTACGATCGTGCGCTCAACTTCGCTCTCGTGGGCAATCGACAATTTCCCGCACTTATTGCATAATATACTGTCCTTTTAATGGAAATTTAAAAAAAAAACAGGGTGGGCCAATCTTGCCCCAATACTTGGGCCAAAGTTACCCCAGCTTACAAAATCACATTTTACAAATAAACAAGGTAAGTATCAGAAAAAACAAACTTAAAATATTTTGAATATATATTAAAGGAAAGCTGTTATACACTTACCAATCAAAAATCTTAAGTAGTTCTGGATGTGTAAGCAAAAGTTGGTTTGCATCAAAACATTCACAAGAAGTAACGGTGAAGTTGGAGCAGCACTGAGCAGTGGCAAAAAATGGAATTAAATCAATCTTAGCATTCGAGTATAGTCAGTGCTGCTACCTGTCATTTACCATAAGAACCAAGTTGATAGCTGTATTTGCTAACTAATAGTAAATCAAACTGTCTTTTTCCAAGACTTGGGCCAATCTTACCCTTAAGGGCCAATCTTATCCCAAGTTACGGTAGGTGAATAGTAATTTTAAAAATTAAAAAAAAAATGAACTTACTTTTATAACAAATGCAATACATCAAATATTAAGTAATTTAAAAATGTTATTAAAGTCACTGTTTATTTATAAAGCAGGAATTTTGGTTTTTATTTATAAAATAGAAATTTTGGATTTTTTTGGAAAGAAAAAATTTCTTCATAAAGGCCTTCCAGTTTACTATTTAAGGTCCCTTTTTAATATTTAAAAATAAAGCACGGGTAGGAATGCCCTCGTACGAATTGTGTTGGCTTTTTTCCTGCTAAAGCGCTAACTGCTATCGGAGAAAATTGAAATTTACTGAGATTCAGTCCTTAAAAACTTAAAACCTTTTTTTAAAGCCTCGATCAGCCGGACACTCATCATCAGTTTTGAAACCATCAAAATGACAAATCGCTTGTAGACTTTCAATCACATTTCGCTTGTAGACATTCAATACCGAAGATGAAGGGAAAAATTCGACGTCCGTGGTGAGGCCCCGCTGCTCACGGCGTTTTTATTTTTATTTAATAATCTACATACATTTTTAATTAATATTTTAAATATTACGTTACACATTATATGTATACAGTTATATGTACATAAATGAGTCCAAATTTTAATCTTTATGTGTGATACTGAGCTGATAAAATCAAGTGAAAATTTGTTAAAAAAAAAATAGGAGTGTATTATGTATGTATAAAAAATATTACAGTTTAGAATGTAATTCAAAGTTAAGTAAAAATTTAGTTTATAATGTTAATCTGATAAAAATATCTATAAATACTCTAGTACTATACACATAATATGATTTTTTTCGCTTTGATCAATGCACTTGTCTTCGCGTCAATTTGATTATTACAGAAGATGATGTTATCTTCAATCATAAAAAAAATACATTTACTACTTTTCTGATCGTAAATTACATTAATTTGTCACTATTATAAATGTTCGCTAATTCTATATATAAGTAATACCTTTCTCCTTATGATTTTTATAATTATTAGCGGTCATCACTTGAATCTGATGAAGTGATGACGATGAGATGTATCAAAACAAGAAAAAAATTTCATTTCTTTTACACATATTATGTCGACATGGAGTTGTAGATTTTACACTTGTTTTAAAATTATGTATATAGAATGTGCGATAAAAATTGATTTAAGGCGATTCTGCCGTGTGACAACCTGTTTTTTAAGCATTTTTTAATTTTTTGGGAATTTTTTTTGACGAACAGTGAAAAGATAGAACTTTGAGTTTTTTTTATCATTTATTTATTACTCTTTCAAGAGTATGTAAAACAAATTTCAAATCAAGATCTTAATTAGTACGTAAGTTGTACCACTCCGAAGACACCCTCCTCGAAAAAACGATCTCCATCATATCTCGAGAATGGTTTGACCGTTTCACTTGAAATTTATTCGGTAGACTCAGCACGTGTAGACGCATCGAATGAACTAGGATCGTCCAAAAATTACGAGAATTTCTATTTTTTTATAAGGAAAAGTTAAAAAAAATCATGAAATATGAAATTTTTTTTAAACGTCTGTCCAAAATCCAATTCTCAATATTTTCAAATGATCCTAGTTCATTCGATGCGTCTACACGTGCTGAGTCTACCGTATAAATTTCAAATGAATCGGTCAAACCATTCTCGAGATATGACGGAGACCGTTTTTTCGAGGAGGGTGTTTTCGGAGTGGTACAACTTACGTACTAATTAAGATTTTTATTTGAAATTTGTTTTACATACTCTTGAAATAGTAATAAATAAAGGATAAAAAACTCAAAGTTCTATTTTTTCATTCTTCGTCAAAAAAAAATCCCAAAAAATGCTTAAAAACAGGCTGTCACACGGGAGAACGGAATTAAAATGATTTACCATGGATTTATTGGTGAGACAGATTTTGTAATGTAATTTTTATTACCAAAACGTTGAAATTTGATTTTGAAACATAATCAGTATTTTAGATTTCAATTTTATTAAAAATTAGAAAAGACATATGTAATTTTCTTCAAAGAAGAGTTTTTACATTTTTCAAAGAAAACATTATGACTATTATGAGCTTGTTCTGAAATATAATCCAGTATACTGGCCAGTGTTAATGACGTAATGAATTGACACCATACTATTGATTCGTTCCGAAATATACTGGCCAGCAGTGCACGCTCGTTTAAAGGTGTATGGCCAGTCAAATCGCGCTGTACATCTATTTGTTAAAAATTAACTCTAATGTTAAATTATTACTAGAAAAACTTATTTTATGAATTAGAATGTGTATTTTATGAGAAATTATATCAATTAATAAATTTTTTCTATAAAATAAAGATTTAATTTGATTATGTTTGGGGTTTAATCACCAGCCAATCAAAAGTAACTATGTATTCTAACAGTTGAGAAAGTCGACGGCGTAGTGCCCGCATGTACGGAATACATATCATACATATTACATAGCAAACTCCTATATCGCACGCTGCCATTTAGCAATTTCGTCGCACATAAAATGTGTATAATGGCACCCCTCCGTGTTTTAAAGCAAATATATTTGAATGTGTTAGTTTCTAAGTAATAGTTTGTAACAGTAAATCATACAAATATATAAATCAGAAACATTGACACCCGTGATCTTTGACTTTCTCATTTAGCAATTTGGTCCCAGTGGATTGCGTACTGGGAGTTTCCTATGTACATATAGAGTATGTTCCATTTAGGAAACAAAGACCACGCTATCTAAAACTATTTTTTTTAAATTTTATTACAAAATTAACCTTTTAAGTGCATCGGCAAGCTATTAAAAGGTTAATTTTGCAATAAAAATTTAAAAAGATAATTTTTTTGTAAAAAAAGAAAATGCACGATTTAGAAACGTCTATTATTTAACATATTTCAAACTCGATGGAATAAGCTGGAATTTCTTTTTCGGGCATCATCCTTAACATTTGACACTTATCTCACCAGTACAAGATGATAGCACGCCAGTACAATATGGCGTCGAAGTCATGACGTCATTAACACTGACCAGTATACTGGATTATATTTCGGAACACACACAATATCTATAAACATAAGATAAATCTACGTAGATACCAAACAGTATAATTTATATTCTTATGCAATGTACTGATTAAATGCTTAAAAACCTAAGCAATAAGTAACTTTACCGCGAATTAATGTTTAAATTTCTTACTTTTTCTTATTTTCCTTTCTCATCGTGCACTTTAATTGACATTTTTAAAAACGACTAAAAAAATCGTCCAAAAAACGTCCGCATAAAAGCAGTTTTTACCTCAAAAAATAACTCTTTAATTTTAAATATCATCTGAATTCTCATTAATTATTATTAACAGAAATATTGAAATCCGACAAAAACAGATATTTTGGGAATATCTGTAAAAAATGACGAGGTAGTTGAATTACAAAATTTATAACAAAAAAGATTAATATACATTTATTAATATAAATTAATATATATCATGTTATAAATTCCACAGTCATTTATAACAAAATATCCTGGATTCGGATTTTCGTGAAAGCCTCATTCGGTAGAGGCGCTGAAACTCGTATACTACGATTTTACATTAGTTCTTATGGACTGTTTTCCCTCTATCCCATACTCTTTACTACAAGGAATTCATAGTTTACTTACATACTTTTAATCAAAAGTGACGGAATTGAAACAAAATAAGTACAGTAATAATGCTCAGTTTTCTGAAAAAATTAGTACTTTCTGCATTTTACAGATGGATTTATTTTGTTATAACATTTACAATTTAACAATATAGTGTGTAAATTTAACACAACTAAACAACAAACTTGGTCAATTCAGGACATGGTTCGCACAAGATCTTATCAACATTATTTTCTTCTTGATTCTGATTGGTTGATACCGGATATTGTCGAGTTTGTTATGACATGGGGCTTGTAGTATTATACAAATACATTCATACTGATTCATACACATATCCCAAAGATCTACTTTTCTTAATTGTAAACAAAATAGTAAAGTGGCCCCTACACACTCAGTAACTACACAAAATCTGATCTTATACAATATTACGGAGCAATTTATTGTAGATTATAGTAAAGGCTTGTTCGACATGCAACTTTATTTATTTACAAGTTTAATTTGTTTATTGTGTCACCGATTGTGCCTATAATTTGAACCAGTTTAAAATATTAATTTGTAAAAAGTAATTGAAGCGTGGAAGTAGCAAAGGCACTAAGTATCAATTTATATATTTTGAGTTATTACACAAATAAGAAATAAAAACTCCTTAGATATAATACATTATCCAATTTTTTATTTACTTATTACACGAGAGGTTTGTATTTTTTCGAATAAATTTGGGTTTGTCTAACGAAAATTTGTTGCCTATACCAATTTAACGAGAAGAACTGTCAACTAACAAAAACACAACAGCGGAGCTGAAGCGTTTTTGGGTTGACAGTTCTTCGAGTTAAATTGCTTTAGGCAAGAAATTTGAGTTATAGAAAACGCAAATTTATTCAGAAAAAATATAAATCTAAAATGTAATACAGTAAGACAATTTAAAGAATAAAATAAATTATTATAATTCATATTATTAATTAAATTATTTAATACATTGTTACCATGATTCTGAAATCATTTAAATTTACCAATAAGAATTTTTGTTTTGTTTTTATCGTGTTTACCTACAACGAAATGACCAATGAAATATTTCGTACTATTTTTTTCGCTGTAAAAATTTTGTCGTAACTTTTTTCCATGGTAAAAGTGAAAAAATTACAATATTCTTATGGCACTTGATACACATGAGTTAAATTGTCAAGTTAAAAATTAAAAATATGGTAAATATTACTTCTAACTTTTGTTTGGGTTTTGGCGATGTCATATAGTACGTTTTGAAGACTAATTTTAAAAAAAAAAGCTATTTTTTCGCACTTAGTGCCTTTGGTACTTCCACACGTCAATTATTTACTGCATCGTAGCATGTTTATCAGTTAATCACTTAACATTTTGAATCTAAAAACAATTCTATTATCATCTAAAGAAGACTTTAATAAATTGCACAAGCTGACTCCATAATACTATTGAGCGTGTAGGGATTGCTTATACTTAAAGGTGCTGTAAAGAACGACCTTTTTACATATATACATACACATATATACGCATATTGTGTATATGTATACATTATTGGTAACAGTTTTAAAACTACATATGTATGTGTGTATCTGTCCTTTCGTTCACATTGAGGCTGTGCTCGGATTGTCAAATCTATACATATAAGAAAATTGTAACGAGACAATTTCTGTATATGAAATATTTTTTGAAAATTGTACTGATACTGTAAATAGTTATCGATGTAGATACCAAAACAGCGATTTTTAGAATTTTTGTCTGTCTGTCTGTTCACGCTAAACGCAAAAACTTTTGGCGGATTTTAATGAAATTTGGTGTGATAATAACTTATTACCTAGGTCAACATCTAAAATACTTTTTACTCCGGGAAAAGTTCTCATTCCCACGGGAAAATGGAAAAACCATTTTGAGCATGTGCACATATTAGGCAAAAACTATTGGACAGATTTTAATAAAATGGTGTGGTGATAACTTATTACCTAGGGCAACATTTAAAATACTTTTTACTTTGGGAAAATACCTTATTCCCACGGGAAATTAGAAACACCATTTTGTGCATATGCGCGTATTACGCAAAACTATTGGACGGATTTTGATGAAATTTGGTGTGGTGATAACCTATTACTTGGGTCAATATTTAAGATACTTTTTACTCCGGGAAAATTCCTCATTCCTACGGGAAAATAGAAAAACCATTTTGAGCATGTGCCCGCATTACACAAAAATTATTATTCTTTGCAAGTTCTGTATAATTATTACTCTTACATACTTCTTATTGAGTTTATAACAATGTTTTGCGCGAACGACGTCGCGGGTACGGCTAGTAAATAAAAAAAATTTAAAAATTCGAACTCTCTTTTTTAAAAAGTATCGTCTATTCTTCATTTACGGACATTGTATAGGGTCCTAAGTTTCTGAAAAAAGCAGTTCGAGACCTAGGTTAATAATGTGTTCAAATTTCCCAGACAAAATATCGTTTTTTATTTATAGTACATAATTAATAGTACATAATTTTTATAGTACATAATTAAAATGTGATCTAAACATTTCAAAGAGGCAGACACGAGAATATTAGAATATTATGTGACTAGAATAATGTAATTAAGCATTAACAATCGCCATTAGACTCGTATTTGATGTCAGCAATGCCGAAACAAACAATTTTTACATTAAAATAGTTAAGTAATAAGTTCGATAATTATACAAGATTAAAAATCGTCAAATGTATGGTAAAACATTTTCATCTATGACTACCAAATTCAAAATATCATTGACACCACTCTACTTGATATTAAATACAGACTAATAATGTTGACAATCCGTGCACTTTTCCTTGTACAAATTAAATTTTAAAAATGAATATGTAAATTTGAAAGATAAACAAGAATGACAGATAGGCTTCATATTCAAAATCTATGTTTCCTTTCTGTCTAAAAAGGGCCCACCTAAAAATATGTAGTGTGTGAAGAAATCCTCATACTTTTGTACATAAAAACAGAATGTTTTACTAGTGTTAGATACTGATATTTAAGAACAGAAATAGTAAAAAATATGAAAAGCTGATCGGACATATTCTCTCAAGTTAAGATTTTATCACACAAAAGCCTTTTCAAATTTATTGTGGGTGGCGCTTAAAATTTAGATAAACTAATTTCTTTAAAGACATATTATTTAAAGTCTATTCTCCGGCCGACTTTACGGGACGTATGCGGGGATGGTACAAATCAAGATTTGATTGGGATATAGAAAGAAGTTATTTTTCTGTTCGTTTAAACTGTTTTCGCTTACTTTAAAGCAAATTTTTAATATTCTTGGCGCGCAAAAAATTGAAACATTTCTTGACATTGAACTTTTTTCTTGATTGAAACATGACCACTTCTCCGTTGAAAATAATCGGAATTGACATTTTTGTTTACAAATTGTGACATCATTTTAAGGTAATAGCGCATTTTCCACCATTTGAATTATTGCTTGTAAATTAACAACTCTTAAAATAAAATTTCTATATTATCACGTTATTTTCAGATATATTTTTGTTTTAGCACTAAAATTAAATGGAGTTATTTAACATTGAAAACAAATTTCCCAGTTAAGTATATACCTTATACTTTATACCTTATGTTAAATCACAAAGATACCGACAGGTGTACCTAAATACAGACATTCACTTCTTAAACAATGAATAACCACAGTATGCATTATTGTCAGATGAAAGTAAAAAGAAATGGTTTAAATACATAAAAGAGTTCAATACCCAATATTATGTTTGATTATTATTAAAAATTTGTAACATATCGTTATTACAAAAAATGTATTATTAGATACATACGTGTATGTATTAAAAATAATTACATGTGGTTTGTTGAATAAGTATAAGTATTCATCGATCATATTCTCTAAAAAAAATGTATTCTACATATTTTTCTCTATTTGAGTTTTACATCTACATTGTAAAAAATTATTTATTATAATTATTGAAAGTAATACTTTATTATTATTTGCTGATTTGTATTTTACCTTCTACCCTCGAGTAAAGTTTAGTTTTAAAAAATTCGCTAGGTGCGTGCTAGATATGCATTAAGTCAGTGTTCTTCAGTGCCTAGAGTGTTTCCACAGCTTTTGGAATAAAATATTGGGCATTTAAGTATATTCTTTACCGTTAGTAGCCTCAGTTTAACTCTTTATAGCTATTGTAGTGGGAAACAAATAAACATTGAAGTTCAATACATATTTCACAAACAAGGCTTAAAAATGAAAAGTGAATAAAAGAATCTTAACTTCATTTTAAAAGATCTTTTTAACCATATCCTGCACGGTAGGCTACGTGGAATTATTTGTGAAGCTACTTACGAAAAATGAAAATTTAAAACTAAAATAATGTTAGTAAAACTACAACAAATACTAAAAAAAACTAAAAAACTATAGTTTTCTTTAAATAAATATAGATAAATACTATAAATACTAAAAAAAACTAATGCTACTATGGAAAAACGAACAAAAAATAATACTAAAACACAACGAAAAACAGGAACAAAATCAAACACGAGGCGTACGAAATTAAATAAACATTCAAAATGGCGATACTCTAATGATTTTCCGGCAAAATGGATATATTGTGACACTTCAGTAGCAAACAGTTACCGTAGTGACCGTAATTTTAGAGCAGTTAAGAACAATGTAATGCCTGATTACACATGCCCCGTTTTATTTTTGAAGGTCGATCACGTTATCATATCGAAAACCACAATATAAAAAAAAAATATGGGAAAGTACAAAATTATGATTTTGTACATATTTTTTGATCTTACTTACATGTACTCAGTACTCACGTAGGAACTTTAAAAACCATGTTTAACTATATTCATTTTGTTCCAGTGTAAAACTGACTTGCAAAATTTTATTGCCCTTATTGTCAACTAAGATTTGCTACATTATAGTTAGGTTTACATTACTCTTCGTCAGATTGACGTCCATCTGCGCCGTTTCTGATGAATATACAGACGGCAGACTGTCGACAGAATGTAACGTCAGGAAAAGACGGCACAGATACGTAAGTCTGACGAATAATTTTTATAATAACTCGATCGACAGACTTACGGCGGTTTTAAAAACATGACGGTTTTAAAAATATTTAAACTTTTTTTTGGTGAAAGATTTCAAAAAATTCTCTAAAGCAGCATTGATATTTATCAAGGTAAATGCGTAACATGCGTAATTCAAAAGGTCAAGTAAAAATTCTTATTACTTATTGAATTACTTAAGAAGGGAACCTACTTAAGTTGTTATCTATCTCAAAATTGTAGTTCTGATTTTAATATTTCCCTGTACACAAAAAACAAAAACAAAT
Organism: Brachynemurus nebulosus; assembly: GCA_035578155.1. Taxonomy (NCBI): domain Eukaryota; kingdom Metazoa; phylum Arthropoda; class Insecta; order Neuroptera; family Myrmeleontidae; genus Brachynemurus; species Brachynemurus nebulosus. Next base: position 153,150,305 of record JAPWDM010000001.1, on the reverse strand, counting down.
TGATTGATGGCTACTCTAAAAAATATTTCCCGGAAATATAAAAATTTTTGTGTGTCTGTTTCAACTGTACAACAATTTAATTTCCTTCCGGATTTCTTATAACAACAATATGATAAATTACATTTTATTACTGTAAATGTGCTACACACATGCATTACTGTAACTTATTAACTGTTTAATTGACATGTGATTTTCCATGTGAAATACTTATTAAATTTTCAAATTATCTCAAATAAATTTTATATACCTACCTGCACATTATACCAGATCAATAATCAAGTTTAGTTTTTTACAAATTAGTATTTGTATGTACCTATAAAACAGAAATATAATAATATGTAATCATTAATTATTATTTATTATTATATAGAAATACGTAATTATTACATGACTATTTTCTTCTTAATACGTATCTTATATAAAAGTTAGTTATAAGTAAATAATTTAATTGTTTGGCTGAAATTAAAAAAAAGAACTTACCGGCTTGCAGAAAAATGTGTGGATTACAACAAATTATAAAAAAGTTTATAATTTTTATTTTTTGCTTTAAAAAAAGAAAATGATCGGGCTAGATTTATAAAAATACCCCTGCCGCAGCATCCTGCATAACATAGCGAATTTCCGTTTACAAAAATTAGTTTTTCTTGGAAACTAGCTGATATAGAAGAATACTTTAAAGACCTTTTTTGTGCGATTTTTTCTCCCCGTTTAAATGGTGTAAAAAAAGTGTCGCAAAAAAATTTTGAATAAGGGGAAATTTTGGCAAAAAACTAATTTTTTTCACGAAAATTGCCAAGAAGCCATATTCCGGGCATCGGACGTGTTTGGTTAACGAACTCGTCCAACGGTTTGGGACTTCCAATATTTTCACCAAATTTCGTAAAAGTGGGACATTTCGTTCGAGAGTTATCGCGCGGACACACACACACATAATATATATACGTATACTGTGTGAGTTTTTCGAGAGTTGCCATTTTTATTACGGCCAAACCGTTGATTTAATCGAAAAATTGTTCAAATAAAAGTTTTAGATATCGACGGGGGCAACCGATTGCTATAGTCAGGAGCTTTATAGCTCTTATGGTTTTCGAGCTATGATACAAACTTATTGATTTTTAAATGAGACTGTATATTAATTTTTCGATAAAACTGATCTAATGCATTAATTAACAACATAAATAAGCAAAAAAAATTTTTTACCCAAGTTTAATTTTTTAATTTTTCTTTAATTTATTAGTTAGGCGATAAAAATATGCATATGTACTTGAGGCTACTTCAACCGATAGTGTTTTTCTTGGTTACAGTTCCATTACATTCAAGAAAAGAACCTTTTCCAGTACCATTTCTGCCATAGTCCCGGGCTCAAGTCGCGTTATGACTGTAATAGCTGAATTCCATTCTGGAAATTCGCTAAATGGCTTTTGGTGATAAAAATCGTATGTTTTGGAATTTATTTTTATTTTTATTTTTTATTTTTTACATGATTGCACACGTCTCGAACAATAAAAGACAATATTTTTTGTTTTAAAAAAAGAAAACGGCGTGGCTCACGCTATGCTCAAAAATAGTTTTTGGCAGGGACAACCTTTTTGTTTAAAAAAAGGAAATGGTGGAGCTAACTTGCTAGGGACATATGGTTGACCAAATGAGACCAAACTAATGACTGATATGATTCCAATTTAATTGAATTTTATTTAAAATTAATTAAAGAATTGTTTTTAAACATTTCTCTAATGTATAAGAAAGTGATATTTATCTGAATTACATGGTAGACAAGTGGTCGGGAAACGACATTTTATATTACACAATGTTATTTTAGCGAACAGTAGAAATGATTCCAGACGAGTGGACTCTCGATTGACTCTCACTTTGTTCAGTAGGGGAGTAAGATTATTGGAAAAGCTATACTCCCCCTCTAGTTTTGTATTTTACACTGTCACATTTCGGTTTATTCTTTTTGAATCAGCGATTAAAAAGAAATAAAATATTTTTTGTTGTTTAGTACCTGTAGAATTTGACTTGTAAACGAAATGTTTAATTCTTATTGTTTGTGAATGATATTATTTAATAGGGTGATTCAAAATCTTGCTTAGAATGAAATTTTATGGCGAAGAAGGTAGGATTAGGATCCCTATTGAGAGTAATATTACTGGGAACTTCAGTTTTATTTTTAAAACGGAACTTAAATTTTACTGTTTGCAGTAGGTCAATTACATTTTATGAATAGATAAAATACACCTGACATAGGTACTTAGGTATGTATATTTTAAAGAAATTTCTAATTTTAAGCAAAATTTATATTATTTGTGATGAGAGTAATTATTTCCTTCTGTTTATTATTCGTAGTAATATTGTAATAAACCTTTAAATTTAATGTATTTTATACTTCCAATTAACGTAGATATTCAACTTGATTTTAATATTCTTATGTTAATTATTCCTCTTACTTTTCAAATGCCTTTGATAATAATTTTATTGTTGTACAATTATAATAATTTACATCCACTTTTAAAGTAACGAAAGCTTGTAACATCTTATGTGAAATTTCGCTGGAAAGCTGTTGAAGAATTTTATAAATTTTGATAATTTGCCAGAAAATATAGTCTACGGAGTAGGAAAATGAAAACCACTAATCAGACTGCTCGTTCGTGTCCGTGAAATACCTCCAATTAGCATATCCTAGATCCTAGAATGTCCCCGAGCAAAGTGCACAATAAGCAACTTCTAGAAGGCATTGATTGGCTCTGTCCCACTAGAATGTGGTTTGACTACAATTTTCAAAAATTATTTTAAAGTAAATAACCATCCTGTAAAATTTTAGCTTTTATAAAACTCTTTTACCGACCCCATTTTCGCGACCATTTCCTGGAGGTACTGACTGGCTCTGTCTTATGGAGAATGAGGTCTGATTGTAATTTTCATAAATTATTTGAAATAAGTAATCATAATTCAAAATTTTAATTTTTATAAAACTTCGATCGACCTAGTTTTCACGATAACAATACAAATCGAACTTTGTATAAGTAAATTATAGGAGTTGCAGACTGGAGATGTCCTACCAGCAAGTATAAAACTCGCCTGGTGAGGGTGCACCGGGTTACACTGGTAACAGGTGTCTCCGAACTAGATGTACTGCCTAGTGATGTCGGGCCGAAAAGCAGTTAATCGATTAATCGACTAAAATTGTTTTTCAGATAAATTTAGTCATTAGTCGAAAATATCGAGCACACTAATCGACTAAATTTTTAGTCGTATTCATGGTAAGGTAAACTATGTAACTCTTTCAAAGACGAGGTTTTCTTTTAAATTTAAATTATGGACTTTTAATATTTTTCTTTTAAGCAAAAGAAAGATATAAAATATATTAATCACATAAAAGTGAAAAATCATACAAATAAATAATTTCTTTTTTTCCATTTTTCGAAGTCCAATAAATAATACAGAAAAATTGTTAAATTAGTCGTTTTTAGTCATTTAAAAAAATTAATCATTTTAATCATTTAATCGAAGGTAAAATAGTCGACTAAAATATGATTAAATGTAAACAAAATTAGTCGACTAAACCGACTAATCGATTAATCATCCGACATCACTAGTACTGACCGTAATATAGTCACGTATGTATTAAAGATGAACACATTATGTAAATTTCAACTTTTATAAAATGGTTTGACCCCCAGTGTCATCGGCTTTCCGGCTATATACGATTTCTAAAGATAAAAACTCAAAAACAAAGTGTATTCACCTTTGCGAATCAGCATCTGTGAGATATTAGACAATTTTTTTTTTTTTGATAATTCTCTTTTTATGTATTTAATTATGATGTAATGAACATTATAAAAAAAGTTCATACCGATAATTAATAATTATTTAAAATAAAAGTTTTAATAAAGAAATTTCGTGACAAAAAAGAAAGATTTAACTTTTTACAAACTTATATTAAAATACTCAAATTTATTTTATATAGGTACCTAGGTACTGAGTTGTAAATAATAATAATATAGCAGATGGTTGGTTAAATGTATGATAATAATTAATAGACGTAATTTAAAAACAAGAAGACCCCTTTTTTTACTTTTTCTATTTTTTGATAAAGACATTTTTTATTAAAAATGAAAGTAATCTAAATTCGATGCTACATCATTTTATAACAAGGTAAAATAAGACATCAACTGCCTGTTGGTGTAGTGGTTCTTATTGACTTACTTTCATCATTAAAAAATCTTTTTAATGACTGAACGATAACATAATTTTTTCAAGTTTGGCATTATGGTAATACAATAAAGTAATATGATAAAATTAGTGCCTTGTTATTATGAGTCTTTATTCTGTTGCCACTACATAAGGAACACGAACTCAAACGGGGGAATTGCTAGAATTGTTTACGAAAATGGTACATATTACGTTTTCTTTTTTCACCACTCGTGGCGCTAATTTTCCTTTGTACTGTAATTTAAATTTTATTATTATCGTTTACTTCTTTATTTTTGACTATTTTTTAATAATTATTGATTTTATTTCCATTATAGTCGACCTTCGTTATCAGTCCGCTTACGGGGCTGTAGGAGAATATAATTCTAAGAATTCCTGTACCCCAACTTGTACTTAGTAATCGACCGCCGTAATTCGCACTCCCCCTACTTTTCAAGTGTGTGAATGTGTACTTATTTATAATCAAATAGCTCGGACGTTTAGTGTAGTATTACCATTGGTTAGAAGCGGCACAAAATGTACCTATTTTTAATAAATACATTTACTGATATTTTCTAAATGCGTTCTCTAGTTTGTGTGACAGGAGTTTAATCGATACTGTCAACACATATTTTCTTTAAAAAATTTTTTAAAATCTTTTCTAGAAATCTACTTAATAAATTTCTAACACTGACTGATTGATTGACTGACAGACAACGCACAGCCTAAACCGTTGGGTTTAGAAGAATGAATTTTTGCATAGGAGTTCCCTATGTAACGTAGGTGAGCACTAAGAAAGGATTTTTGAAAATTTGTCCCCTAAGTGGGTTTAATTGGGGATGGAAATTTGTATGTAAATTCGTTATTTTTGAAGTTAGTGGTATATAAAAATATGTTATTATGGCTATTAAAATAAATAATATCTTATTTAATGAATTTTTAACTTTGACTGACAGACAACGCACAACCTCAACTGTTGAGTTTAGAAAGACGAAATTAAGCACAGGAGTTATGAAAATTGACGTTTAGGCTTCTACATATTTATAAATAAAAGTCAGTTGCTTCTGGAAATTTATTCCTTAAGGCGTTAAAACAGAAAATGAAAGTTCATATGGGAAGTTCATCATTTTTGAAGTTATAAACGTGGATATTGATTTAGGCTTTTGAAAAACATTAAAAGTGAACAGAAAGTGAGTACCTAATAAAAAGATGTTGTCGATGGGAAATCCCATCGGGCATACGGCTAGTTGTAAATAATATTGTTAGTCAAACAAAGTTTGTAATATAATTCGCGTGATGAACGAACGAAACTTGTTTTGGTCAACTACACATGTATTACGTAAACACGAACCTATAAAAAAAAAATTTATTTTAGTGAATAAAAACATTCTGACAGGATGATTTATGAGTTGCTCTGTTAAACATCAACACCAATGTTCCGATCTTATAACGAGAAACTGAAATGAATTTTTTTCGGTCATGGAAGGGAATGTTTACAATAGAAATATAAATCGGCGGACTCATAACCAGAGATGGGAACAAAAGGTCCCTAACAGAGTCGCCATATAAAATATTTTGTACTGGGGGGCTACGAATAGAACTGGAGGGCTGCCATAAAACGTAAAAATATTATCAATCTTTTTAAAAATCAGTTTTACGACGTTTTACTATTAATACCACATCGTTAATGTTATTTTGTGTCTGTTTGTGTTTTTTAATTGCCAATATTATGAATCATTTTGCTTGTTATATGTACATACATATCTTTATATTTTTCTAATGCAAAAACAAAACCATGTTCAGTCTTGTGAGCGACCTACTAGAGTGATACAATCTACTAACACAATCAATTTTGTTTACGTTAAAGCAGGTATAAAGAAGGTGACATGTACATATTATTAAAATAATCACAACGGAAATAGAGATATTGTTTACAATATAAATGTTTTGAATTCGTTTAAATTAATTTGTATTACAGTCGACCACTTATTTATTCAACATTAATTTTTTTAAATTATTTTTAAAATTAAAATTATATATTATATTATGAAAAATGGGTAATTTTTAATTTTTACTGATTTGTTCTTTAAAGCTTCCTTAGGCTAGTCATCAAATCCAGGGGAAAATCCTCAGCCTTCTAATAAAATTTATAGCCCCCCAATTCAAAATATTTTATATGGCGATTCTGTTCGGGACCACTGTTCTCCCAACTCTACTCATAACGAAGGTCGGCTGTATTTATATTTAAACAACTTAAATGACTTATTTTATAATTTTAAATTATTATTTATTTCAAACTGCCGTTTCACTCCTTCCCGCTTTGGTACATACGGAGCACTAATGCCCTCTTATTTTTAGACCCTTTTTGCATACATGGAGAACGTACACCTTGTAGAGTCGACGATGCTTTATTCTCTTGTATAAATTTTGTAAGTAGTTATATTATTTTACACAAGAAGTTTAAGTTACAATAATAGTTTCTGTAAATCTTTTGAACATGTAGGGCCTCGGATAGCTTTATTTTTTTATTCATATTTCTGTTTTCTATTTCATCTTGTTTCCATCTTTTTAGTTCGCCCTTTATCCGCAATGGGATATTTTGAATTTTTTAATTAATTTTTTTTTTTTAATTACGCCCTTGAGTGCTCTGATTATTTAGAAGAAATATGTATATAAAACACTTTTGTGATTATTTATGTTATAAGCGATCCTACCCACAAAACTTTTGGATTGTGTAATTCTAAAATGGAGCTTATGGCTGTAAAGTAGTTTGAGAAACATCATCTTGATGTTGAAAAGCCTACAATATAGTACGCAATTTTTTTTCGTCTCTAAAATGAAACGTACCCTATAACCATCGTACGGCTTTGTTATACATATAAATTGATTAAAATCCATCCAGCTGTTGAGATGCTTCGAAGGTATAAAGAATCCCACATACCCAGATACGTGTGAAAAAACAGAACCCTGTCTTTGCTGTCGCGCAATGGGGTAAAAATAAAGCCCTTTCGTTTATTACTATCTTGGCTTAGTAAATGTTAAAGTAGTTTTTCGAATACTTCTAGTTAATCCTCATTTAATTTGTTCTCTACAAAATACTCATGAAACTGGAGACGGTAAAACTTGAAAATAATAGTTAATATATCCTCTTAATAATGATTTTAAAATTACAGTGCATAATTGTACAAAGAAATTTGACCGGAACAATAACTCATCAGTCATCACCATCAGATTGATAAACACATCTTAATTACTGCCACAATTTACTACACACGTGTGTCAAAATTAATTTTCGATGTTCATCTTTTAAAAACCATTAAATTTTATTAACATTAAGGCGTGAAAAGTAATTATAATTAATAATCATAACAATTTTTAAAATTTGCTTTAAGCCATTTTAACAAAAAAAAAAAAACTCCATCAGTATCTTTTACAAATTATTGTATTGAGATATTTTATCGTGATTATCAAATTATAAAAATGTAATTTAATATGATAGGTTTTTTTTACCAACACTAAATTTTGTTGATACCTATACAATATCTATAATCAAACTTCGTAATTTATATATATTCAATTTTTATTTTGCTATATATTTTAAATATTAAAAAGAAAACTAGTGATTGCTACATTAGTGGTATTAGTATTATTAGTAAAGTAACAAATGAAAGTAATAAATATGATCGACAACTATCTAGATAAATTTTTTTTTTATGTCTCTAGCTGTTTTATCCGTTGTACCGCTGCGTCCTTGCAATGAAAGTAAATTGTGAAGAATTATATCATCGTAAAAAATAGCAGTAATAATAACTACCTATATACCTTATAAGATTATGTAGTGCGTTCAAAAAGTATTCGTTAATATTTATATTTATATGGTCATATGGTGAATGACATCGTAAAAAAAAAAATAGATAGATACACATTGACATTAAAGAGGGGAAAAAAATTATCTTAAATATATTATTATATTTAAAAATTAATAACATAGGTGGTGAGGCCACCTATAGCAGCTGCCCTTGGCACCCGTGAGGGATATTTATCCCCCATTGGTGTCAAGGAGGCTAAGGGTTTCAGGGGTAGTTTATGCGCAATACAGTAATCTTCGGATTCCATTAGCCTCTGACTACCCAAGATCGGCACCTTTCCTTCTCGAGGTACCACCGTTTTCACAAAAGATGCCGGATCTAGAGGAGAAATCCTCGATCGTTCATTTTTTAACCTTCGTTTTTATTTCTTTTCGTTTTTACTGTCTTTTGTTTTCGTTATTTTTATTTCTTTTTGTTTCAGGTTTTCTTTTATCTTTTGTTTCCTTTTTTGTTTTTGGTTTTGTTTTGTTTTCGTTCTTCTTTGTTGTCCCAACTTCAAGTCATCTTCGGGACCCACACTAGCTCGTGTGTGGCTTAGCGGCGTTGCCTGGAAAAGGGGATCCTGGTGACTGAGGGAAGCCGTTACTTGCGAGTACGGCGGAACAACACGTCACTTTGGCCTTGGCTTCAGGCATAGACCGTGGCTGCGGTTATGCACCGGCCGCAGAAAATTCGAGCGCCCCGGGGTCGTGCGTGTCACTGGGGCAATGGGCTTCGTCCCTAGGGCCCCTCATTCCCGTATCCCTGGCGTGGGAGTCCCACGTCCCTTATGAGGCTCCGTGGAGGGTGGGGAGCGGGGTGGGGGATTTTTTGTATTAAATCGTATGGGTAAAGAAAATAATGTCTCTTCGGGCGAGTCCGGGCCCTTAAATACGGACGCGAACGCCGCTTCACCGCCGTCAACTGGTGGTAGCGAAGGTAGCGGGGCCTCTCCAATTACCCCAGCTACATCACCGCAAGTAACCTCGCCCCCAGTATCTGGTGAGGTTACTAAGCCCAAGGGGGGTAACCCTCCTCCCTCAAAGAAATCAAAGGGAAAAAATCGTGGGCGTCCAATGACATTGGACACCCCAAGAGTGTCAGTAGAAAGTTACATGAAGTTTTTAGTTTTAAAGCCAACGGAAGCGGACTTTAGTAAAATCAGTCCCTTCCTTTTGGCAAAACTTGTTAGAGAACATATTGGGCAGGTAAAGGATGCCAAACTGTCGGGCAAAGGGTTGCTTGTCGAGGCATACTCACCGGCACAAAGTGAACGAATACTAAAACTGAAGAACCTAGGGCAGTACGCGGTGGAAGTAACGCCTCATGGTGTATTAAATTACTCTAGAGGGGTTATAATGCACCCGTCCTTAGCGTACTGCACCCTCGACGAGATTGTGTCGGAGATGTCTCCACAGGGGGTAGTAAATGCAAAAAGGCTAAAATACAACAGGGGGAACCAACATCCCGAGTCCCCTTTAATATTAGTTACTTTTAATAAAACCACGCTCCCAAAGGAAGTGGTTATCGGCCTTTTTACAAAAATAGACGTTCGTCTGTACATTCCGGCACCAATGAGGTGCTACAAATGTCAGAAGTACGGACATGTATCTGAAAAGTGTAACGTCTCGCAACAGATCTGCGTGTGCGGAAGGTCGTTGCATGAAGGACGACCATGTGACGATCCTATTAAGTGCGTAAATTGTGGTGGCAATCATTCGGCTAAGTCCAGAAATTGCCCCATATTCAAACAAGAATCAGCCATCCAGGAGCTGAGGGCCTTGGAAAAATTAACATACCCTGAGGCACGTCGTAAGCTTTTGGGCAACATGCCCAGACGATCGGCTCTGGATGGCTACGCACGCGATGTTGCGGCCCCCGCCCCTACAGCGGCTGAAAAGAATACCGAAATCAGGGAATTGAAAGAAACAATGCGCCAGATGCAATTAACCATGCAACGCATCCAAGAAAGTCTTGTGCGCTCAGTGGGTGTACCTGTTTCCACATCCACCACAGCCGCTGCCGTGTCAGCCAAGGTCCCTGAGACTAAAAGGGTGATAACAACCACCCCTCAGGGACCAGTCGTACGTACTGTGACGTCTCCTTCCAAAAAGAAGATGTCACCAAAGAAGTCACCGCCAAGAAGGCGTCACAGAAAGGGGGGGGGAGGAGGTGGTTAAACCAAGGTCCCCCAAAAGGGGACCCTCCACAACCACCTCGGAGGTAGAAACCATGCTGCCTCCACAATCGACGGTGCCACTGCCACAACGGCCAACGGCACCGCCCCGATCGGGCACACCCGAACGCCCGGTCACCCCCCTCCCGAGTCGCTCTATCCAAACACCGATGAGCGACTCGGAAAGTACGACCGCGTCGGTACGTACGGGTATAAAGCGCCCGACGTCCGACGCCTATACTAACACCTCGGCCACCGAATCTGGCAATTCGGACGCCGAGGTGAAAGTGATTAAACGAAAGAAAGGCTGGCCCAAGGGGAAACCTAGGAAGTAGCCACACTTCCTAGGGAGCAACCCTAAGTAGTAGCAAAAATGGTGATCATACAATGGAACTGTAATGGTGTAAAACATCATTACTGTGAATTGCAGATGCTTCTGGCTGAGCACACGCCTATGTGCGTGTGCCTTCAAGAGACCCACCTAAGGCCGGCGGAACAATTATCAATAAAAAATTATCATGTCCGCCGGCACAATGTACAGCCAGATATCCGCGCGAGGGGGGGGTGTTGCCATCCTAATTAAAGATGGCGTCCCATTCCGGGACCACCAGTTAAACACCCCCCTACAAGCAGTTGCAGTACAATTTCTAAAACCGCCACAATTCACAGTATGCTCGGTCTACTTACCAGATTTCGACTGGAATGTCGAAACCCTGACCGAGCTTACCTTACAGTTACCACGTCCATTTTTGTTACTAGGAGATTTTAATGCTCACAGCCCTATGTGGGGCTGTAGCACAAGAGACGCCCGTGGAAGACTCATAGAACGGTTTCTAGACGAGTCTGAAACGGTCTTGTTGAATACCGGTCAAGGTACTTTCATCAATGCAAGAACCGGTGAGCTGTCGGCTATCGACTTATCACTTGGCTCACCGGTCATGGCACACCGTTATGAATGGACACTGGCGTCTGATTCATACGGTAATGACCATATTCCCATTATATTGAACAGTACCACGCCGATGACTCCACAATCATCTTCGCCGAGATGGCGTCTCCGTCAAGCTGATTGGGAAATGTACGCTAATCCATTCCGTACACCCGAGCTGACTGGAGACGTAGAAGATGATGTGGAGCAAATGTCCTCCAGTGTCATTGAAGCAGCACATAAGAGTATAGCAATGTCGTCCAACATTCCACCTAAACGTCGCTTACCATGGTGGAATGAAGTCGTGAGTGTAGCAGTTGCAGAGAAAAAGCGGGCGTACAACGAACTCAGACGTCGCCCCACGCAGGAAAATGTGATAGCCTACAAACGTGCTCAAGCACGTTGTAAAAGAACTATTAAAGAGCAAAAGAGGCTATCATGGGAGCTATATGTTTCGGCCATTAATACCTCAACAACAACTTCAGAGGTATGGAGAAGAGTGAGGGCCATTACTGGGAAATCCTCCCGTTCACCAATGCCCTCCCTTCTCGTCGTCGACGGTCGGAACATTACTGAACGCGCAGAAATAGCTAATTGCTTAGCTGAGCACTTTGAGCGCGTCAGTGGCTCCCAGAATTATGACCCGGACTTCCTGCGGATCAAGATCGAACACGAACAAAACGATCTTGATTTTTTCTCGGATGAATCCCTCCAGTATAACCAACCGTTTTCTATGCAAGAATTACTGGAGGCGCTTCGGGGATCTGGGGACACATCCCCTGGACCTGATGAGATCCCCTACGCCATGATCCGGAACCTGCCTTATCCTGGTAAGTGTAGGTTACTGGATCTGTACAACGAAATTTTTAGGCAAGGCGTTTACCCTCCGCAGTGGCGGGAAGCTACCATCATTCCGCTGCTAAAAGAGGGTAAAGATTCATTGCAACTATCTAGCTACCGTCCAATATCCTTGACTTGCTGTTTCAGCAAGGTATTGGAAAAAATGGTGAACAACCGTCTCGTCTGGTGGCTGGAATCCCACAATCTCATTCCTAAACATCAATGTGGGTTCCGCCGATACCATTCGACTACGGACCATCTTGTTCGCCTCGAGAATGCCATTCAAGACGCCTTTCTCCAACGAAAACACCTTGTGGCTGTGTTTTTCGATTTGGAGAAAGCTTATGATATGACCTGGAGGTATGGCATTCTCAAGAAGCTGCACGACTGGGGTTTAAGAGGTAACCTCCCTCAGTTCGTAAAAAGTTTTCTGACTGACCGTTCTTTTCGTGTCCGGGTAGATGACACTGAGTCTGAGGCCCACTCCCAGGAGAATGGTGTTCCTCAAGGCTCCACCATTAGTGTCACCTTGTTCTCCATCGCAGTCAGTCATATTGCAGCTTCAGCCCCAATTCGTCGTTGCTTGTAAGTTGATGACCTAACAATCTTCTATGCAGCCGATTCCATTGAGGATATCCAACAACGGCTGCAACAAGGCATCAACGAAGTGGTGACTTCTGCAGAAGCTCTTGGTTTTCGTTTCTCACCACAAAAAACATCGGTGATACACTTCTGCAGAAAGCGCAACGCACATCCAGATCCTGTCCTCACTTTAAAAGGATCCAACCTTCAGTGCGTTGATAGCGTCAGGTTTCTAGGACTTATTTTTGACAAACAACTTACGTGGCGCCCACACCTCCAAGCCTTAGCTGCGAGTTGTCGCAGGACAATCAACATGCTTAAGTGCTTGGCTGGTGCATAGTGGGGTGCGGGCCGGGAGCCGTTGCTTCGCCTGTATCAATCGCTAGTTCTGACTAGGATTGATTACGGTAGCATTGCTTACTCCTCCGCCCGGGCATCTGCTCTCCTACTCCTAGATCCTGTTCACCATGCAGGCATACGACTGGCTACGGGAGTATTTCGAACGAGTCCTTCTATGAGCCTCTGCGTAGAGTCGGGTCTGCCTCCGCTGCGACTGAGACGTGAGCGTCTCTTGCTCAATTATGCAGCGGGGGTGAATGTATAATATTTTAACCAAAAGTAAGTTAAAGTATTGAAATATTGGTATATGTGAATGTTTTATTATGATTTTTCTAACTATTCATAAAAGTTGATAAAACGTACACCATAAATAACAAATTATAAATTTACTCTTAAACTATTATTTTTACATAAAAAATACTTATCCACATTTGTTTATTTTAAGAAAATACATCATAATTTTAAAAAAAGTTTTAATATTTATGAATTTTTAATAGTTTTGTATCTTATGATAATGTATGAAAAATGTAGATTTAAAATACTAATGGAAGTAAAATATTTTAATACGTTAACAAAAGTCAGGTGAATGTATAATATTTTAACCAAAAGTAAGTTAAAGTATTGAAATATTGGTATATGTGAATGTTTTATTATGATTTTTCTAACTATTCATAAAAGTTGATAAAACGTACACCATAAATAACAAATTATAAATTTACTCTTAAACAATTATTTTTACATAAAAAATACTTATCCACATTTGTTTATTTTAAGAAAATACATCATAATTTTAAAGAAAGTTTTAATATTTATGAATTTTTAATAGTTTTGTATCTTATGATAATGTATGAAAAATGTAGATTTAAAATACTAATGGAAGTAAAATATTTTAATACGTTAACAAAAGTCAGGTGAATGTATAATATTTTAACCAAAAGTAAGTTAAAGTATTGAAATATTGGTATATGTGAATGTTTTATTATGATTTTTCTAACTATTCATAAAAGTTGATAAAACGTACACCATAAATAACAAATTATAAATTTACTCTTAAACTATTATTTTTACATAAAAAATACTTGAACAATATTTTAAATATTTAGAGATGGGCATACAGCCAAATAAGTGCAAAGTTTTCGAAATTGTTCCGACAAGAGAGGCATGGTATATCCAGGATCCCGACATGTCGCTGTCTAGTGGTGAGCGGATTCCGTATACAGGGCCGGAATCAATAATAACATATCTAGGGGCCAGTATATCTCCGTGGCGGGGTATAGAGATAGGTGAGGTTAAACAAAAGATCAAAGACTGCCTTACGAGAGTTAAGCGACTGGCTCTCAAACCTCACCAAAAGGTCGATTTGCTCACCACGCACCTAGTCCCACACTATTTGTTCACGCTTATCCTGGGAGTGGCTCCCGCAACACTCCTGAGAGAGATCGATAGGGACCTACGTGTTGCGGTTAAAGAAATCCTGCATCTCCCTCTTAGTACATGTGATGGGTTCATTTATGCCGGCAAGAGGGACGGAGGACTAGGTTTCCCAAAGTTAGAAAATCTTGTAGCCACGATAACTTTGGGACATGGATTGAAATTCATGAAGAGTGAAGACCCTGCAATTAAGGCGCTTATTGCTTCCACGAATCTAGAAAGCAAACTACAAAAATTATGTAATACACTTCGGTTGCCTTGGCCGGTTTCATTCCCCGAAGTAAGGAGGCATAAGCGCCGACTTAAAAAGTTAGAAGTGGCTAAATGGGGGCAAAGCAAGACACAGGGGAGAGGGGTACATGCTCACCTCG